>CM018693.1:102924633-103244924 GCA_009363875.1 Mikania micrantha | reverse complement strand
TACCATACAGGTAGTGTCTCCAGATCTTGAGTGCAAATACCACGGCTCCAAGTTCCAAGTCATGGGTGGTGTAGTTTTTCTCATGGACTTTCAGTTGTCGAGAAGCATATGAGATCACCTTGTCTCGTTGCATCAGCACGCAGCCGAGTCCTTGTATCGAGGCATCGCAATATACTACGAAGTCATCCGTTCCATCAGGGAGAGATAAAATAGGTGCACTACAGAGCTTCTACATGAGAAGTTGAAATGCATCCTCCTGTTTGTCAGTCCAGAGATACTTATTGTCCTTATGGGTTAAAGCTGTAAGGGGTTGGGCTATCTTTGAAAATCCTTCGATAAATCGACGATAATAGCCGGCCAATCCTAGGAATTGTCGCACCTCAGTTGGAGTCTTTGGTGCTTCCAAGTTCTTGATTGCCTCTATCTTAGATTTATCCACATGAATCCCTAGTTCATTGACAACATGACCCAAAAATTGGACTTCTCGAATCCAGAAGTCGCATTTGGAGAGTTTAGCGTGAAGCTTCTCTTGTCGTAGCAATTCAAGAGCCAATTGAAGATACTCTTTGTGTTCTTCCTGGGTTTTGGAGTAGATGAGAATATCATCTATGAAGACAATGATGAACTTGTCGAGGTATGGTTTGCACACTCTATTCATGAGGTCCATGAATACTGCGGGTGCGTTTGTGAGACCAAATGGCATGACCAAAAACTCGTAATGGCCATACCGAGTGCGAAAAGCTGTTTTTGGGGTATCTTCCTCTTGAATTCTCAATTGATGGTACCCAGATCGCAAATCGATCTTAGAGTAGTAACTTGATCCTTGTAGTGGATCGAACAGATCATCAATCCGGGGTAAGGGATAACAGTTCTTGATCGTTACTTTGTTTAACTCTCGGTAGTCGATGCACATTCGAAACGTGCCGTCTTTCTTCTTTACAAACAAGACCGGAGCTCCCCAAGGTGAGACGCTTGGTCTGATGAAACCCTTGTCCAACAGCTCTTGGAGTTGATTGCACAGTTCCTGCATCTCGGAAGGTGCAAGTTGATATGGTGCTCGTGCAATAGGCGCTGCTCCCGGCACAAGATCTATGCGGAATTCCACTTGTCGAGGTGAAGTCCTGGTAGATCCTCAGGAAATACATCGGGATAGTCGCATACGACTGGGATGTATTCTATTCTCTTCTCTTCTTCTGTCTTGTCGGTGATAAGCACCAGAATGGCAGTGTATCCCTTTCGTAAGCATTTGTGAGCTTTCATGCACGAGATGATGTTCATAGGAGTGTCACTCCTTTTGCCCTTGATGTCTAGAGTTTCTCCGCCAGGGAGAGGTATGCGCATAACCTTGTCGTGGCAAATGATTTTAGCCTGGTTTTCAGACAACCAATCCATGCCCACTACGAGATCAAAACTGCCTAGTGTGACTGGCATGAGGTCAATCTTAAACTTATGGCGTGCTAGCTCTAAAGTGCATTCTCTCAGAATGTGCTTAGTCACAATTAATTTACCATCAGCTAGCTCTACTGTATAGTCAACATCTAAGGGTGTTGGGGTAATGGCAAGTATCTCACGAAAATCCTTAGATATAAAACTTTTCTCAGCTCCAGTGTCAAACAATACAGAAGCATAATTATCGTTCAAGAGATACGTACCGGTTGCAAGGTTGGGATCATTTCTGGCCTCCTTGGCCCTGATCACGAAGGCTCGTCCCCTCGTGCCATTGTTCCCATTGTTGTTCTGTTGGTTGCTGTTGTTGTTGTTTTTCAGATGTGGGCAGTTCTTCTTGAAATGCCCAGGTTTCCCGCATTCGAAGCAGCCCTTTGGTGCTTCAAGTTGGTGTTGTTGTGGTTGTGGGGTCTTGACCAATAGTTCACCCCTGCAGTCTTTGGCTGCATGTCCCCCTTTTCTGCAGTGCTGGCATTGAAAACGGCCACACTGACCTTGTGCATGATGGAATTTGCACTTGTGGCATTTAGGTTGTTTTCCTGCATAGCCTCCTTGATTCTGAGTGGTTGGGATAGGTGGTACATAAGCTTGGTTCGATCCAAACTTGCGTTGCTGTGGTGGTGGTTGGAGAGTGGAAGTCTTGCTCAGGGTGTCATCCCATTTGCGTTTGTTCTTGTCATTGGTGGTGGTTACAGCACCACGGGGTGGCAAGAGTCCTTGTGCAACAGCCGAATTAGTGAGCTTGTGGGTTAATCGAACGGCTTGTTGCATGCAGCAGAAAGTACCATGCCCTGAATTTGAGGTGGTATCCCTCAATGTACTTCTCTATGTGTTTGAAGGGTGGGGTTGCCATTTCCGGGCACAGGTATGCCAGCTCATACGATCGGGCAGTGTATGCCTCAACCTCGGAACCGATCATCTTATGGTTCCAGAATTCAGTTTCCAGCTTCTGCACTTCGCCGCGAGGACAGTATTCACGGTTCAACATCCTCTTAAAGTCATCCCAAGGTAAGCCCTAGATTCTGTACGTTGGCATTCCACCAAGTGAGGGCAGCTCCCTCAAATGTCCCTGCAGCGAACTTGACCCTGTCATCGTTCCTGCAGTTGCTCATAGCAAAGGCCGATCTGTCTTTTCGATCCAGCGTAACAGTCCGACAGCTCCCTCAGTGCCGCTGAATGAATGGGGTTTGCAATCCAAGAACATCTTGAACGTGCAGAGAGGTGAGTTAGGATTTGCTCCTTGGTTCAGTGGGTTTTGATTACGGGCAGCTTCCCGTGCAGCAAGTACCTCCTCAACCCGTTCGTTGATGAGGGCGTTCAACTCAGCTTGTGTCAGGTTGATGTTTCCACGTCCGCCCGCATTCCTGCGTCCTCCACGTCTTCCAGCCATGATCTTCATAGCGAGAATAAGTGTGAGTGTTTGCTTAATGACTATTGTAGTGAGTGCGGTAGGTACTGTAAAGAATATATAGAGCTTCCGGCTATCCCCATCATGGGTAGCCACGTGCGGTGATGAACGTAATGCATAAAAGATGTGTCATGTGTGCAAGTATCACAATACTAATCACTAAGTGTTGTGTGGAGACTAGTGGTTATAGACTAAGTTCACTAAACGCAAACCTAATTCGCAATAATCGAAGTCTCTGATACCAATCTGTCGCACCCCGAGAAATCCCGTCCCTTCTGGGGCGCGAGCAACAACAGATTGTCAGGATCGCAGTCTCCGGTCACACAACATGCGAGACCTATATGTCCGGTTTCATACGTACATCCAATAACTTGGATAAAACAGTTTGTAAAATCAGAGTTGCGGAAGTAAGTGTAGGTTATCAAAACAGGTTGATATTCATAAATAGCGGAAGCGTTATCTTAAAACAATTTCCAAAATGTTACGTAACAATAGTTGCGGAAGCGATTAAAGTATTTGACAATACATAAGTAACGCGATCAAATGATAACAATTGTTTAATAGACTAAGACACTTAGAAAGATGCATGTGACTCCAGCCTAGCATCCTAGATCCCTTGTGCGCGTGCCTTAGTTACCTGAGAAAACATGCGAGTAAAAGGTCAACACAAAGGTTGGTGAGAGCACAGGTTTGTAATCAGCAGTAAACATCAAAATGTTTAGAGTAAATGTTGCAGGTCTACTTTTCTATACAATGCAATATCCATTGATAGCTAGTCAATATGAGTTATACCATATGCGGGTTCGCAACCAAAGCTAACATGCTGCCTCCCACCATATCCATCCAAGATATGGTAAATGTTGTTTTGGTCAACTATGCACTGTTCCGACCTCCAGTCAGGCCCAAATAGTACTATTCAGAATTACCACGCTAAGCGCAACGCGCTATTAACGGTTCGAGGTGTGTTTAATGAGGACTTATCAGTTTTGTGGATGAATGCCACACATATGCATATACGATATTAGCATGTACAAAAGCAACCAATAGTGTGTATGTTGTTCAAAAATAGTTGTATGCAATGTTTTCTCCCCCAAAGGTAGAAAATGTAAAAAGGGGCCATGAACTCACCTGGTTAGCAGTTCCGGTATGTGTTTGTGTGTTCGCGTCTGCGAAAGCTAGCACCTGCTAGTATGTACCTATAACCATATAGGTGTGAGTATGTGTTTCGTGATGTGTTGTAATCCATACAACTCCAAGTGTCGTTGTGCTCAACCGAGTGCGTGTGTGTTGATAATTGAGACTCGACGAATCGTTGGTGACACGATTGTTGTGTTTATGTGCCTTAATGAACATAAGACACCAAAATGCATCCTATGACTCTAATCACATAAGTTACCATTTTTAGAAAGTTTCCAATTTAGGAAAGTGTGGTTATGAAATCCCGTTTCATAAAGTTAACACTTCTAATGTGTTTGTAAAATACGTTTAAAAACCCTTAAAACATATCGTTTGCGCATAAATAATCATATATGCCCTTTTGACAAAATAAAGTTTCCTTATTTGGAAAGTATCCGTTTAAAACTCATTTTCACAAATCAAGGTTTCCAAATATGTTAGAAATCATTTCTAAGCATATTTCAATGCTCGAAGTTCATCAAAATGTTTTAAAACATCAAAAGCCCTCTTTTGATTCTTAAAAGTTTCCATAAATAGCAAGTTTATACAAAACCAAGTTTTTGACAAAATCTAACATCCAATTTGTTTCTAAACACTCCAATATATATTTACCAACATCTAGACATGTCTAACATGTCTAGATCATTACCAATCTGAAACTTGCAACATAAAAGTTTCCTTTTATGGCAAGTGTACCAAAACATCATCAAATCAACCAATAACTAAACCAAACTCAAATCTAACATCAATAAACACTAAAATCAGTAAATATACAATAATAACACATCAAATCACCAACAATTTCGTGCACAATATCCGTATGGAGTTGCATGTGGGTTTTTACCCATTGCATGTACGATCTAACACTAGATATACGTTTGAAACTAACTTAGATGACAAGATCCGAGGTAGAACAGCTTCTGGAGGTTCTTCAAGTGGTTGAGATTGGATCTTTCGTCGTTTCGATGGCCTCCCAAGCTTCCTCGTTGTTCCTATGGCTCCAAATCACTTCAAGGTTGCAAGGAAGAGCTTCAAGAATGTTACCAGGGGTCTTGGGTGCTGGTTTCAGAGGGATTTGGTCGAGGATAAGTGAAGAAAGTCGGAAGAATGAAAGAAGAACCGAGTAAAATGAGTTTGGGGTTGATTAAATAGAAAATTTGATCTGCATGGCCTTCGCGTACCGCGGAGGCCGATCAAAATTTATCATCGCGTACCGCGATAGGATTCGGGAGTCTCGACTCCCGGTTTGCGCCGGGTACCGCGAAGTCTTTCGCCAAGCGCTCTCCGCGTATCGCGACGGGTCTGTTTTCCTATTTTTGGATTTCGTTGATACGATTTCGCTCGTACTCGATTCCTAACGTTTATCCAAAGCATCTAATTCATGTTTAGCACATAATCATATAATGACACATAGGTTTGATCACCAACGTTCGTGAGACTCGTGTGTGTTTTGATAATTCCTCGAATTATCTTCAATAGTTGATGTTCGTGTGTTACGAAGTGTTTGCACGCTTGATTAATCCTAATCAATGTGTGATGCACAATTCAATTGTGTTTGTGTTTGTGTTTGCCACACTTGGTTTCCAAAACCAATGTGCAATGTACGATTCGATAGTTCCTCGAACTATCATTTCGTAGTTGTGTGTGTTTGACTCATCTAATTAAACATAATTACATGAAATGCAACAAGTATGACTGTAAAATGTAAAGAATGTAAGAGTCGCAATTTACCTGAAATTGTCGGGTGTCACAATTAGTTTATAGCATTAGCATGTAGCCTTAGTTTATAACATTAGCATGTAGCATTGGCATGTAGCATTAGTTTATAACATTAGCATGTAGCATTAGCATGTAGCATTAGTTTATAGCATTAGCATGTAGTATTAGCATGTAGCATTAGTTTATAGCATTAGCATGTAGCATTAGTTTATAGCATTAGCATGTAGGATTAGCATGTAGCATTTGAACGTTTGTTTAAATTGTATAACATGCTTCGCAGCCCCGAAGTAAAATTCAAATAGTTTGAAAAGGGACAATGAACTCACCTGCGTTGCTAAGTATGATTTACCACAGAGAATGCACGCTCGTTAGTTGTAGCTTAAGTATCTTCAACACCTGAGTTGTTTTTAAGAGATTCGAACACTATAAATCATTATAATAGACGCAAACTAGGGTTTTGGTCTCAGTGTGCAACTAAGTGTCCTATATTACTAACGTGTTTTCTAGGATTTCATCTAACTAGTCTAAGGTATTACGCATAAATAAACCCTTGATCTCGTAAGTAACCATTACAATACATTAATTAAATATTTTCAAGATAATTCATTTTAAGTTAATCTTAGGTTAGAAAGCATTTAATTAATTTAAGAGAGTTTATTATTGATTTCATTTACTAAAACCATTTATCATTTTAAGAAAATCACAATTTAGCTTGTTAGACTTTAAGTTAATCCAATTTGATCAACTCCAAGCCTATGGTTAAGTCGTAGTTTTCTTTTGTTTCTTGAATCATTAGTATGTATAACTTAGCTTAGAAGTCCCATAGAATTATCTAAGTTAGTTGTAACTAGTAGAATATTTACTAAGTATTGGGTGTTAATAATGAATTAACACCACACTTAGTTAATTCCTTGCTTCATTGCATTTCATTGTTTATACTAAACTCGTTGATGCCCTTGTTGTTGTTGCTTGATTCTTTGTCCAATTTCAATCCCATTTGGTAGATAAGATGTATGTTTAGCATTTTCTTAGCAAAATATCGATGTCTTAATCCTTAGTATGAAGAGCTTACAAACTTATCATCTTTGTTTAAAACTAAGTTAATTTCATATTAGGAAACTCTAACACTCCCCATGCACACACACACACTGTAACATTTGTACATTTAGTCATGGTAGTCGTAAACAGTGTTAGAACAGTGGGTGTCAATGTTCAGTTAATCAATGTGATTCATATGTTCATAATGTGTGCTTGTGTGTTACAGGATCTTATTTATTTAGGAACAGGTATGTATTAATATTTACAGTCGATTACACTAGGCAAGAACAGTATTGTGTTATATCGAAACAGTGGTGGGCAGCGAGAGTGAGCCCTATATATATATTGTGTTCGGTGTAACAGGATAGTGTTAGTGCGTAGTGTTAAGACGAATATTATGACAATTAATCAAACAAAATCGTAATGCGTAAGCGAGGCTGAGTATAGTTATGGGTGACGATCCATGACGATACGAATGTTGAACTTATAATTACGAGAGAACGGCTTTAACTATTTTATACAATCGGAAAACATACGCGATTGCGGGTATACACGTAATTGTTACTGTTTAACGATCTGTTTTCGAACAATTAATTAAATTAATTATTTTATATTTTACAATTTTGAAACTCATCATTTTAATGAGTTTAACAACTCTTTTATTTTAAAACCGCGTAAAATACGCGTTACGTTCCGAAAACGCGAACCGAGCGACCGAAACGGACCCGAATACCGCGCGGGCTTTAAAAGCCTTGAAAGAGGTCATTTCCCTCATTTATTTCAGCCAACAACCTCCTTCTCTCTAAAATTCGCGAACCTAATCTCTCTCTAAAAATCCAAGCTTAAATCGTTCGTATCTTCTTCGTTTCTCAACGGATTTCGGTGATTCTTGAACCCACGCGAAGCTCTCGACATCCTCTACACAGAAGTACAACGGATCGGAGGTTTTATCCGGCCAAAAACGAGGTACGAACGAAAGAAAAATTCTGAAAATAGGGTTTTCGTGTGTAAGTGCTCGAACCTAGCTTCAACCGGTTTTAGAACCTTAGTACCACAACCAGGAACCCTCGAAACATCTAATGTTATGCCCTGAGGTATGGATGGCTTAGAAACATAGGTATTTGATGGTGATGATGCGGTTCAAAGTTACAGGTTCGTGGAGTTCAAAGACTGGCCGAACCCTTCGACCAGACGAGCCTATGGCGAACCCTCACTAGCTCAGCGAACCTTCATCCGCACCATCAGACGAACCATGCTGCTCACGAACCTCCTAGACCGAACCCATGCAGACAAACCATTTGTTAGACGAACCCTAGTTTCTGTCGAACCTATGATGTCCCAGACGAACCATGTTCGATCACAAGAGCCACGAACCTTCATGCACGAATGAACTCTAACGAACCTGCATGGTTCGCTGATCCCCATGCCGAACCATTCTATCTTGCCGAACCTTTGCATGGTTCGTGGACATGCAGCCGAACCTTGTGGATCTTCTTGGCCGAACCTTGGTGGTATTTCTTGACCGGCGAACCTAGCCATTGAACCTAAAAGGTTCGCTGCCCAAGTGGCAGCCCAAAGACCTCTCGGCCCAACCCAATTCTATCCGGCCCAATCCTATTAGTAATCGGCCCAGGAGTTAAGCCCAAAGCCAATTTGAGATAGCTTGGCCCATTAAGATCTTTAATTGGCCCAATATCACTTTGGAACCTTACATGGCCTACATGTACATTGGTTGGCCCAACTCAAATCCTTTAGGCCCAATTCAAGTCCATTCGGTACACTAAGATCTTAATCGGTTTGATATTGTCTTTGGCATGTTACAAGGCCTATATACATGTTGTTGGGCCAACATCACACTCACTTGGCCCAACACCACATTCAATTGGTCCATCTTTAACCTAAGTGGCCCAGGGACTTGGTTTAAGGACCATCATGGTTACATGGACTCAAGGCCCAATAGTGGATCATAAATTTGATAATTGTGAGTTGATCAATTATGGTTTAAGTTGCGACTTAACCTAATTATGGGATCAAGTCACAATCTCAAGAACTTAAACAATTGGAACATCTTTTCATAAGTCATGTTAATCTATGGCTTAACAAACTCTTAAACACATGTGATGTTGTGCAAACAAGTTTGTGCATAACAGGACATCACACATCATTTTCATGGATCCATGATCAATCAAGTAGCTCAATCATGACTTTCAAGTTTACACAACAATCATAACCATGAGATCAAGTATTCATGAGGTTAATCACAAATCAAGAGAACACAAGTCAATCAATGAATCAAAGTCTATATAACTATAAATCTTATATCTTATGTATGATTACAATGACATAGGAACCAATTAGAAGTCCTGTTTGCTACTTGCTATCTGTTTTAGTTCAGAGTCTACTGCAGACAGGTGAGAACTTTAGCCCCTCTTTTACTATTTTATAACTGTTTTGGGGTGGAACACGTGACCAAATATTCTATTTACAATCGTATTTCGTTATACAAGATGTGTGTACTCTTATAAACATTACAGGTTCATTGCACGAATCCAAGGGATTCATCAACTGTTTTAAAGGAATTGTCAACTGTTTTAAGGGAATTATCAACTATTAAACTCTTTTCGTTAAAAAGGTTTTATAAAGGATCTTTGAACTGTTTCATAACAGTTTTACTCAAATGTTTTTATAAATGATAAATACTTTTAAATAATGGATTTTATAAACTCTTTTGTTATAAACCTTGTTATTATACAAGGTCACTATTTCATAGTATTCAAATCAAGAGGTTCATTTCATGGTATTCAAATCAAGAGGTTCATTTCATGGTATTCAAATCAAGAGGTTCATTTCATGTTATTCAAATCAAGAGGTTCATTTCATGGTAATCAAATCAAGAGATTCATTTTATGGTATTCAAAACAAAGGATTTAATTCATGAAATTAAATCAAAGTTTTCAATTCATGTTATCAAATAAGGCATTAACACGTTCGGTTAAAGTAAGGTTCAGAAACATGGTGTCTATTGTTGTAAACAAACTTGTAAAAGTATCAAGTATCATATTCATTAGCGTTAGTACTGGGTGATCACAACAAGGGAAAGCGGACACATTGGTTCTTATCCAGGATGGAGTTAGCTTTTAAATTTGTTTTAAAAACTAACTGCAGGTCTGGTGCCATTATGGTTTTCAAAATTGCTATACATTATCTAACTCCAAACGTGGTTTAGGACTTGATATTATATGTTGGCTTTCGTGCAAACAGTGATTGGACTGTTTACACTCATTTTCTTACTTGATGTTAGTTTGGGTTGCAGCTCATCCATGTGAATCATTTATTACTTTAACATACCTATGCCTTATATCACATATTCATGATTGCATATGTTAAACCTATTGTTCTCACCAACTACGTCTGTAGTTGACAGTTACTTTTCACGTGTTTCAGGTAATCAGGTTTAAGACATTTTCAGAGACAACTAAGGAGACCATTCTAAGATAGAACAAGATGAAGAAACATGCTAGGATGGAATAGAAACACACTAAATCCTAAATGTTTAATTGTCTTGTTGGAAGTCTTATTTTGTAACTATATTTTGGGTCGGTAGTTGTCTTTCTTTTGGTAGATAGATGGTCTGTAACTAAACAACTGTCTAAATATTTTGAAACATAGTAATCCATTGTGGTTGTTCTTATTCAATACTTGTGCATGATTCAACTGTTCATACGTCACCGCACCGTGGATTCCGCTCGCGGCGCAGGGGGTGACAGGTTGGTATCAGAGCCAAGGTTGTAGAGAACTAGGAAAAACCCAATGTTTAATGACCTAGACTATAACCTAAGCTACCCAATAGGACTAAGTGCTATAGACTTGGGGATACTTAGGAACTAAGTAACTTAAGTGAGCATTAAGTCTACATTAAGCTTGAAAGATCTTAGGGACATTTTTCTAAGAATAGACATCGAGTCAAGGAATTTGAATCGGAATTCTATAATTTTAGAAACCGAATTAAATTTCTCACACGTATTCATTTAAGGATTTCAGAGGCAAGGATCTGTATTCTTAGTATCCTTGATTTGAAATCCTTGTCATATTCGTTATAGGAATTCAAAGGTCAAGATCTATTAATTTAGAATCTTGATTTGAAATCCTTGTCATATTCGTTATAGGAATTCAAAGGTCGAGATCTATTAATTTAGAATCTTGATTTGAAATCCTTGTCATATTCCTTATAGGAATTCAAAGGTCAAGATCTATTAATTTAGAATCTTGATTTGAAATCCTTGTCATATTCATTATAGGAATTCAAAGGTCAAGAGCTATTAATTTAGAATCTTGATTTGAAGTCCTTGCCATGTTATCATTATCAGGTGTTCATTATCATAGGAACTTTATAACTTAGAATCTGTGTAACAGTATTCTTTAGTTGAAGTTCTCATAGGAGATCATTATACTCGACACTGTAGGTATTGAGAACCTAGGTTAATTAACCTAGGACACACATGCTGAAACCTAAGGTTTTAATTTCGAGTAAATTAAGAACCGTGGTTTACACAGTCATAATCATATCCATAGTACAAGAGGCAATCATGAAACAATCATAATCAATCAACAGTTGGAATCTTAGCCCCAAATATAGACGACGGATTAACGCTGACGTGCTGAGGTAAGTGGTGGGTCGGTGAGAGCTTACCCTATATATAAGCTTATTTCAGTATGTTACGGGGAATCCGGCGTTCGTATTTGGAGTGAGGATTCGGGAGCAACTGGGAACATTGAACATTAGTCAAACACATGGGATACAAACATTGGAGATACAATCAGTGGTGAATCAAATCATAGCGCAATTCAAACTTGGATGAACCAAACATTATGGTGAATCAATCAAGTTGTGAACATTCTTTCAATGTAAACCTTAAGTGAAACTCTTAAGTGTTTTTACATGATTAGTACTTACTAACATAGGTTAACAGAAAAGTGTAGAGCACACGTATGATTAGTTCTACATGTTAACAATGGTTAGTAGGTGCACACATAACACAATCATAGTTCAATCATGGAATCAATCATAGTTCAAGTTGATCAAAGATCATGGGATTCATAATCAATGGAAAACACTTGCAAATCAGTACAAACATGTTGCCAAATGCTAGCAAGGACATGATCGTGGTATATCGAACCGGTGGTGGGATGGCGTCTGGGCTGGCAGTTTGCTTGACCCTTTCGTATGCCCTATATATAAGCCATCTTCGGTATATCGGGAAAGTGTCAGTGTGTAGGTTTGGTGGAGTGAGATCATGGAAAATCGTACATATTCACATGATAAGTATGCCAATAAGTTGATAACTTATACGTGTACTGGATCATATTACAATTGAATGATAATATTAGTAGTATGGATATATTACTAACTTTATCATGCAAATTCAATTGTATTCTTCCTCATTACTGACCCGCTTGTGGCTTCTATTCGTAGAATGCCTCGACGTGACCCTAATGCTGGGGGTTCGACAAGTGGTAATGACGATGAGATCAACAAGATTGCCCGAGCCATCGCTATACACATGAGAGATGTCATTCCGGGCATGGTCACTGATATTACCCAGAATCTTCGGGGAAGTACTAGTGCTTCAGCACATAACTCAAATGCTACAACTACTGGAACTGCTAACTTCACTTTCAAGCAGTTCAATGATGCTAAGCCTCCTAAGTACGCTGGTACCGAAGGAGCTACTGGCCTACTACAGTGGTTAGAGAACATCGAGGATATTCTTGATTTCACAAGATGTCCTGAGAACCTGAAGGTCAAAATGGCCTCGAGCGCTTTTCACAAAGGCGCACTCACCTGGTGGAACTCTGAGAAGAACACCAGAGGACGGGAAGTTGCTTTAGCTTTACCGTGGGATGGTTTCAAGAACTTACTTGTGGAGAAGTTTTGTCCACGTCACGAGCTGAAGAAACTGGAGGTGGAGATGTGGAATCTGGTGCAAGATAGTGGTGAAAACGCCAAGTATACAACTCGTTTTCATGAGTTGTGCGTTCTGGTACCACACTTGGTTACTCCTCAATCCCGCCGGATAGAGAAATATATTGAAGGTTTACCTTTGGTCGTTAGAGGAACTCTTATGGGGAATAACCCCACTACTCTGGAAGCAGCTATTCAACTTGGTGCTACTCTTACTGAAGAGTATAAAATCTGGTGTGCTCACCCAAAAGGGATTCAAGAGAGCACAGATTGAAGAAGGCAAGAAGCCTGAACAACACCATCACAAGAAGAAGAAGCAAAAGACGATCAAAAATTTTGCAGCGTTGACTGCAGTTGCACCTATTCACGCTACACCTATTACTGCTATGCCTCAACCTGCTAATGCCAGAAAGCCTTATACTGGTCCATTTCCACTTTGCGCCAAATGCCTGTATCATCATCTACCCAACACTCCTTGCAAAAAGTGTCTCAAGTGTGGGCGTATGGGACACTTTGCAGCTACATGCCGAGCTGCTCATCTTGCTGCTACAACAAACGCTATCACAACTCCTACTGCTACAGGTGGAAGGGCCTGTTATAATTGTGGAGCAGAGGCACACTTCAGAAACCAGTGTCCAAAACTCAACAACAATACTGCTGCTGCTCGTGCTTTTGTTATGGGAACTGCCGAAGCACGTGAGGATCCGGCAATCATCACGGGTACATTTCTCATCAATGATCACTATGTTTCTATCATATTTGATACTGGTGCTGATAAAAGTTTTATCTCTGCTCATACTGCTTCTTTACTTGATATGCAACTATCCACACTAATGGCTCCCTATAATGTAGAAGTAGCGAATGGTAAGACCATAGTTGTAGATTCCATAATACATGGATGTGAATTAAGATTAAATGACCATCTTTTCTCCATCGATCTCATTCCTATGACTCTCGGAAGTTTCGAAGTTGTAATAGGAATGGATTGGTTATCCAAGAACAATGCTGAAATCGTATGCTCGGAGAAACTCATTCGAATTCCCCTACCGTCCGGCGAAACGATGATAGTTTACGGCGAGAAACCCTGCCGCGGATTGAAGATTGTATCGTGCATTAAAGCGAGGAAATACCTGAAGAAGAAATATTATGCATTCCTGGCTCATGTGGTAGAAAAGAAACCTGAAAAGAAAGCAGTTGGAGACGTTCCAGTAATCAGAGATTATCCTGACGTATTTCCAGAAGACTTGCCTGGGTTACCACCAATCCGACAAGTGGAGTTTAGAATCGATCTCGTCCCTGGAGCAAACCCAGTGGCGAAGTCACCATATCGATTAGCACCATCTGAGATGCAAGAACTGTCTAGTCAACTTCAGGAACTTCTAGACAAAGGAATTCATAAGACCGAGTTTCTCTCCATGGGGAGCTCCGGTTCTCTTTGTCAAGAAGAAAGACGGTTCATTTCGTATGTGCATCGATTATCGTGAGCTGAACAAGTTGACAATCAAGAATAGATATCCTCTGCCCAGAATCGATGATCTGTTTGATCAATTACAGGGAGCAACTTGCTTCTCTAAGATTGACTTACGATCTGGGTATCATCAGTTACGAGTAAATGATGAGGATATACCAAAGACTGGGTTTAGGACTCGATATGGACACTATGAGTTTGTGGTTATGCCATTTGGGCTGACCAATGCACCCGCAGTGTTCATGGACTTGATGAATCGAGTCTGCAGACCGTATTTAGATCAGTTTGTTATCGTCTTTATTGATGATATACTGATCTATTCAAAGTCAGAACAAGAGCATGAAGATCATTTGAGGAAAGTCCTAGAACTACTCAGAGGAGAACAACTTTATGCTAAATTCTCAAAATGTGAATTTTGGCTAGAGGAGGTACACTTCTTAGGACATGTCATAAACAGGGATGGAATACATGTAGATCCAGCAAAGATTGAGGCGATTAAGAACTGGACTACCCCATCTACTCCAACAGAGATTCGTTCATTTCTGGGTCTGGCAGGTTATTACAGGAGATTCATTGCGAATTTCTCTAAGATTGCCTTGCCACTTACCACATTGACTCAGAAAAGTCAAGCATTTATATGGGGACAGAAACAAGAAGATGCATTTCAACTTCTTAAACAGAAGTTATGCAATTCCCCTATCCTTAGCCTTCTAGAAGGCAGTGATGATTTCATTGTTTACTGTGATGCTTCAAACCTTGGTCTCGGTTGTGTACTTATGCAACGGGACAAGGTCATTGCGTATGCTTCAAGACAACTTAAGGTTCACGAGAAGAATTACACTACTCATGACCTTGAGTTAGGGGTTGTGGTCTTTGCAATGCAGATTTGGAGGCACTACCTTTATGGTACTAAATGTGTCATCTATACAGACCACTAGAGCCTGCAACACATCCTTAATCAGAAAGAACTCAACATGAGACAACGGCGTTGGGTTGAGCTTCTAACTAATTACGACTGTGAGATTCGTTACCATCCGGGTAAAGCCAATGTGGTGGCGGATGCTCTTAGTCGCAAGGAACCAGTCAAGCCAATTCGTGTCAGAGCCATGGAGATCAACACACAACCAAACTTGAAAGACTTGATTCGTATTGCACAACAACAAGTAGTAACAGACAATCAACTCAAGACAGACTTGGATTGCGGCATTGAGAAGAAACTAGAACCCCGATCTGATGGGGTGTTATATCTCAATGGCCGCATTTGGATTCCAAAGTCTGAAGAATTGCGCACACTCATCTGTGATGAGGCTCATAAGTCGCGATACTCAATTCATCCTGGAGCCGATAAGATGTATCAGGACTTGAGGACATCATACTGGTGGCCGGGAATGAAGAAAGACATAGCACTATACATGGGAAAGTGTCTAACATGTTCAAAAGTCAAAGCAGAACATCAAAAGCCTTCGGGACTTCTACAGCAACCTGAAATTCCTCAATGGAAATGGGAACAAATTTCCATGGATTTCATAACTAAGTTGCCGAGAACTCCGCGAGGTTTCGATTCGATTTGGGTGATCGTTGATCGACTCACCAAATCTGCTCATTTTCTCCCGATCCGAGAGGATTACAAGATGGAGAAGCTATCCACTCTATACATCAACGAAATTATTGCACGTCATGGTACCCCAACATCAATCATATCTGATCGTGATAGTCGTTTCACTTCTCGCTTTAGGCAATCATTGCAAAAGGCTTTGGGAACTCGTGTTAATCTTAGTGTAACCCCCGGTTACTATTCAACATTTTAAAATAATATCAGAGTTGGTCCCAGCAAAATTTTTTTCTCAATTTTAAAACCTTGTCTGACCCTCTTTATTTAATAATATTAAACAAAGTTTAACGCAAACGTAAACGTGTCACACATTTTACAATACTTATTTACATAAGTAAGTTTAAACCAAAATTTCAAACGTTTGCAACAAGGTTTGTTTGTTCGATTCCTGCTCCACCTCGATCCTTACAGCCGTGTACGTCATTTTTGACCTACAACATCACACAATAATTCCCATTAGTTCATAAGAACTAAGTAAGTAAACCCCAATGGTTTCTCAACAATAAAATGTAAAAATACATTTTTCACAATCAACATTCAACTGAGTCATTTCTATTTGAATTGACTCTCACAATATAAAATATCACATTACCAATCATCAACTATTGCTCACAATAGTTTAATCAATATTACACTATGGGGTTCACATTTCTGTGCTTCCACCATAGCCCATTGCCAGCACCTCTGGCTATCCACCATTGTGGAATCATAAATAATTCAAGTCTTAAGATGTTCACCAACCGGTACTTCCATCTAAGACAATTGACAGCACCTCTGTCTATCCACCATTGTGGAGTCATATATAATTCAAGTCTTAAGATGTTCACCCACCGGTACTTCCATCTAAGACAATTGACAGTACCTCTGTCTATCCACCATTGTGGAGTCATATATAATTCAAGTCTTAAGATGTTCACCCACCGGTACTTCCATCTAAGACAATTGACAGCACCTCTGTCTATCCACCATTGTGGAGTCATATATAATTCAAGTCTTAAGATGTTCACCCACCGGTACTTCCATCTAAGACAATTGACAGCACCTCTGTCTATCCACCATTGTGGAGTCATATATAATTCAATCAAATTACTATGATGTTCACCCAACCGGTACTTCCATCATAGAAATCCCACACTATTATTTACCAAGGTATTGGATTTATCATAGGTTGTTGAACTTTTATTATTCAACATTCCCCTATCACCAATGCCATATTTATTATATAATTTATTCAACAACAATTTCAATATTTATTATGTGATGTCATAGTTGTGGGATTACTTACCTTAATCAGATAAGGGATTAGCAACTGCAGGCTCCTTTCCTGCTCTATGACTAGTGGTTTGATTTCCACTACCACCACCTAGTTGCAAAATACATATATACAACTAGTTTCAACACATATAACACATACAATCAAGTTCAACACACTTGACTGATTTGACTTGCTCAAAGTCAATTTATCACGTAACTGACTCTATCTTACTACGTTTAGCAAGTTTTAGTCAATTATCACACTTATTCATATTTCATGCCTTCCCAGGCAATTTATCAAATAATTGATGTTCATTATATTAGTTACGATCTTTAATCACTTTTTTTATTTAATTTTTATTTTGAGATCATAACTATTAATAATTTTAACATCAATTCATCATAATCATCATTTAATCCATGGATCATAATCCATATATATTTCAAAGCCACAATTTACCCATCCTACTAGTTATCATATCATGATATGGGTTTTATAACAACCGGACATCATCCCGGCTTCAAAACGAAGATTTCACCAACCAAATATCAATTTCTTCGTTTCTAACAATCCCTAGTTATCAACTAGGCAATAATCAATACCCATAATAATAGTATTACAATCAAAACTAAGTTTAATCCACACAATATTAAACTAGTATGATGAAACGAATCGTTACCCAATCCGACGGATATTCAGTCGCAAAACAACGATCAGATGTTGCAGATATGTTCCCTGGTACGATCCGTGGGTTTAATCGGCTTCAAATCGGAGTTTGGCAGCCTCACAATCGTCTGTTGATGTTGGAAGTTCGAAAGAAAGAGTTTACAAACTCTTTTGCAAGAAATCTGATCAACTTAAGGTGTTTCAAAACCGCCTCATCCGTCGCGTACCGCGAAGAGGGCCTCACAAGCTCTTCGCGTACCGCGAAGAAATCCGGAGTTTCAAGATATTTTGGGTTCGTCGCGTACCGCGAAAAAACCTCAGAAACATCTTCGCGTACCGCGAAGAGTCTTCTTTATGATTTTCTTCGTTTCGCGATTCCGGACAATCCGTAACTCCGTTTCGCGCACGGTTTTCGCCCACGTTCATCATTTCTCGCATACTATCAACTTCTAATAATTACAATCATCAAATCAACGTGGATTTCTAGAACGATCACATGTGCTCTTGCCATTGATGACATAATTCACATATTTTCAAATCACAACAACCACAATCGTTTAATTAACGATTATTTTCAAATACATTTCATTATAAGAAACCGGTTGTTACAAATCTCCCCTCCTTACAAAGGTTTCGTCCCCGAAACCGATTAAACCTCGAAAAGGAAAGGATAATACTTTCTCATTTCGTTTTCTGACTCCCACGTAATTTCAGAACCGGTTCTATTTTTCCACTGAACCTTCACCTGACTCAGTGATTTATTTCTAAGTTGCTTGACCTTTCGGTCAAGTATTGCCACTGGCCTTTCCACATAATTTAACCTCTCATCAATTTCAATGTCTTCCAGTGGTACGTACGCAGATTCATCTGCTAAACATTTTCGTAAGTAAGAAACGTGGAACGTATTATGAATTCCACTTAACTCCTCTGGTAGCTCTAGGCGATAAGCAACTTCACCAATACGAGCTATGATTTTAAATGGTCCAATAAAACGTGGACTTAACTTTCCTCGCTTACGAAAACGTATAACACCTTTCCACGGTGAGACTTTTAACAACACAAAATCTCCTACCTGGAATTCAATGGGCCTTCTACGCTTGTCAGCGTATGATTTCTGACGGTCTTGAGCCGCCTTCAGATGGGCACGGATCTGATCTATCCGTTCATTGGTAGCTTTCACTACCTTTTTATGCGCAAGTTCACGTTGCCCCACCTCTCCCCAACAAACGGGAGTTCGACATTTCCTCCCATAGAGCATCTCATAAGGAGGCATTCCAATACTGGAATGATAACTATTATTATACGAGAATTCTGCCAAAGGTAGGTAATCATCCCAACTACCTCCAAAATCAATAATGCACGCTCGTAACATATCCTCCAAGGTCTGAATGGTTCTTTCACTTTGTCCATCAGTCTGAGGATGATATGCCGTGCTCAACAACAGTTTTGTTCCTAATTCTTCTTGAAAATTTCTCCAAAATCGAGAAGTAAATCGAGTATCTCGATCAGAGATAATGGTTACAGGCACACCATGACGAGACACAATTTCTCATACATATATCTCTGCCATTTTATCAGAAGAAAAAGTCTCACGAATGGGCAAGAAATGAGCACTCTTAGTCAACCTATCCACAATGACCCAAATCGTATCACATCCCTTCCTTGTTTTAGGAAGTTTAGTAATCAGGTCCATTGTGATATGTTCCCATTTCCACATTGGGATTTCCAATGGTTGCAACTTACCATAAGGTTTCTGGTGCTCTGCTTTTACCTGCATACAAGTCAAACATTTCGACACATGTTTAACCACATCTCGTTTCATACCTGGCCACCAATAGTTCACCCGAAGGTCACGATACATTTTAGTAGCCCCAGGATGAATTGAGTACTTTGACTTGTGCGCTTCTTCCAACAATGCAGACTTAAGTGGACAAGTGGGAGGTATCCACACTCGACCCCACCTAGTCTTTAAACCACGACTATCTTCATCAAGATTATGAGCTTGCCCTTTAATCCTGTCACGTTTCCAATTTTCTTCCTTTAAAGCTTCAGTCTGGGCTTCCTTGATCTGTTCAATTAGCCCTGAAGTAATCACAAGCTGCATAGCTTTTACTTTAATTGGTTCATACTCTTCCTTCCTACTCAAGGCATCTGCCACTACATTTGCTTTACCAGGATGATAAAGAATTTCACAATCATAGTCCTTGAGTAATTCCAGCCATCGTCTTTGCCTCATATTCAATTCCTTCTGTGTGAAGAAATATTTCAAGCTCTTATGATCAGTGTAAATGGTACACTTTACACCGTACAAATAATGCCTCCAGATTTTTAAGGCAAATACGACTGCTGCAAGTTCTAAATCATGAATAGGTTAATTAATTTCATGGGTTTTCAGTTGTCTTGAGGCATAAGCAATCACCTTGCCTTGTTGCATAAGAACACAACCCAGACCAAGATAAGAAGCATCAGAATATACCACAAAATCATCAGGACCATCTGGTAATGTCAATACCGGTGCCTGAGTTAATTTGGACTTTAATTCTTGAAATGCTTTCTCTTGGTCATCACCCCACACAAACTTAACATCTTTTCTTGTAAGTTTGGTTAAAGATGAAGCAATCTTAGCAAAGTCTTGAAAAAATCTACGATAATAACCAGCTAAGCCAAGAAAACTTCTGACATCAGTTGGATTTTTGGGTAGACTCCAATTCGCCACCGCTTGAATTTTAGAAGGATCAACAAGAATGCCATCTGCATTTATCACATGTCCAAGAAATTGGACTTCATGCAACCAAAAGGCACATTTAGAAAATTTGGCATATAACTTCTCTCTACGGAGAGTTTCAAGTACCTCCCGTAAGTGACACGCATGATCACCTTCATTCTTGGAATAAACAAGAATATCATCAATAAAAACGATAACAGATCGATCCAACATGGGACGACATACCCGATTCATCAAGTCCATGAATGCAGCCGGTGCATTAGTCAGCCCAAAAGACATGACAAGAAATTCGTAATGACCATATCGGGTTCGAAACGCTGTTTTAGGAACATCTTCTTCCCTAACTTTAATTTGGTGATAACCCGACCTAAGATCAATTTTAGAGAACCAAGAAGCCCCTTGTAACTGATCAAAAAGATCATCGATCCGAGGCAAAGGATATTTGTTTTTCACCGTCACTTTATTAAGCTCTCGATAATCAATACACATACGAAAACTTCCGTCTTTCTTTTTAACAAAAAGAACTGGAGCACCCCAAGGCGAGATGCTTGGACGAATAAAACCTTTATCGAGAAGATCCTGCAATTGAGTCATCAACTCTTGCAATTCAGACGGTGCTAAACGATAAGGAGCTTTTGCTATAGGCTTGGCCCCTGGAATAAGATCGATTCTAAACTCAACATCTCTATCAGAGGGGATTCCCGGGTAAATCATTCGGAAAGACATCAGGAAAATCCCTAACAATCGGGACATCCTCCAAACACTTTACTGTTTTCTCAGCATCAATAACATAAGCTAAGAAAGATTGGCCCCCATGATTCATATATTTCATGGCTTTGACCAAAGAACACAAAACAACCCCTCCACGTTTTTCTCCTTGGATGGACAATTCATAACCGCTAGGGGTTATCAATTGTATAACTTTGCGATTACAAAGAATATTGGCTTTATAAGAAGATAGCCAATCCATTCCAATAACAACATCAAACTCCCCCAATACCATGGGTATTAAATCAACAACATAATCCTCGTTATTGATCGTAAGCTTACAGTTTCGATAAATATCAAACACACGAAAACTCTTAGAATCAGCAACCTCTACTTCTAACGGTACAGGCAACTTTTCTAAGACAAAAGATGGATGATGCACAAATTTTATAGACACAAAAGATCGATTGGCTCCAGAATCAAATAACACATAAGCAGGTATTGAATTAACAAAGAAGGTACCTGTCACCACATCAGATGTGACTTTAGCCTCCTCTGCTGATATCTGGAAAGCTCTCCCTTTTGGTTTGGGCGCTTCCGGTTTCTTTCCAGAGCTTTGAGATTTAAACGACCGGCCATCATCACTAATCGGTGCTGCCCTCTTAAGTTCAGGGCACTCACTCCTCCTATGACCTGGCTTATAACAATGATAGCACAGACTAGGAGAGCTCATGCACTGGGTTGCCAAATGTCCTGGCTTCCCACATTTATAACAGACAACAGGCCTAACACGACATTCCCCCGCGTGCATCCTCCCACAATTGGGACAAGATTTAGTAAAAACGGGCTTTTTAAACGATTTGGCAAACTTTTCCTTTTTAGACGAACCTGTTTCTGTTTCAGCCTTTCGTTTATCTCCGCGATCTTCTTGTCGTTTCAATTCCAATTCCCGTTCCCGGGCACAATTTATCAACTCATTAAGTGTCTCACACTTAGAAGGCGTGAGAAACTCCCGGTATTTTATGTTTAACATAGTATGATACCGGTTTATCCACATCCTTTCAGTCTGAAGAAGATCTGGACAAAATTTAGCTTTATCGAAGAAAATAGCAATGATGGTATCAACACTTTCATCTTTCTGCTGTAGATGCAGAAACTCCTCAGTAATACGATCAATAGCGGCTTGAGGACAAAACCGCTTCAAGAAAAGTTCTTTAAACTGGGCCCACATCAGCCCTTTCATTCCATCTCTGCCTTTTTCCTTCCTCAACAACTCCCACCAATCTTTGGCATGACCTTTCAACTGATTGCCAGCGAACATGACCTCATCAGCCGAGTCACAATGACAAGTTTCAAACGTACTTTCAATATCGGATATCCAACGCTGGCTAATCAAGGGATCTACCTCCCCTTTAAACTCAGCTGGCTTACAAGCCATAAATTCTTTAAAAGTAGTTGTCTTAGAAGATTGTTTCATCTCCACTCCAGTTTCAAATTCAGACAACTCTTGATGAAGGAACTCTTTTAAGGAAGACTTAATTTCATCAATATATGTAGGCAAAGCAGCTTCAAAAGCCTTTGCCACCTCTTCCTTCACCATTATTTGAGTTTCAGTGAGTTCCACCTTCTCACTGCTATTCACACTAGAGGTATGTTCCTCAGCCATTCGTGGCTGAAATCATATAATCAGACAGTCAGTTTAATATATTCACAATATTTAATAATCTTGTACTTATATAGTACATAACCACCTTACCTAATACTCAAAACGTTTATGACTTAATCAAGTCTTAAGATGTTCACCCACCGGTACTTCCATCTAAGAAAATTGACAGCACCTCTGTCTATCCACCATTGTGGAGTCATATATAGTTCAAGTCTTAAGATGTTCACCCACCGGTACTTCCATCTAAGACAATTGACAGCACCTCTGTCTATCCACCATTGTGGAGTCATATATAATTCAATCAAATTACTATGATGTTCACCCAACCGGTACTTCCATCATAGAAATCCCACACTATTATTTACCAAGGTATTGGATTTATCATAGGTTGTTGAACTTTTATTATTCAACATTCCCCTATCACCAATGCCATATTTATTATATAATTTATTCAACAACAATTTCAATATTTATTATGTGATGTCATAGTTGTGGGATTACTTACCTTAATCAGATAAGGGATTAGCAACTGCAGGCTCCTTTCCTGCTCTATGACTAGTGGTTTGATTTCCACTACCACCACCTAGTTGCAAAATACATATATACAACTAGTTTCAACACATATAACACATACAATCAAGTTCAACACACTTGACTGATTTGACTTGCTCAAAGTCAATTTATCACATAACTGACTCTATCTTACTACGTTTAGCAAGTTTTAGTCAATTATCACACTTATTCATATTTCATGCCTTCCCAGGCAATTTATCAAATAATTGATGTTCATTATATTAGTTACGATCTTTAATCACTTTTTTTATTTAATTTTTATTTTGAGATCATAACTATTAATAATTTTAACATCAATTCATCATAATCATCATTTAATCCATGGATCATAATCCATATATATTTCAAAGCCACAATTTACCCATCCTACTAGTTATCATATCATGATATGGGTTTTATAACAACCGGACATCATCCCGGCTTCAAAACGAAGATTTCACCAACCAAATATCAATTTCTTCGTTTCTAACAATCCCTAGTTATCAACTAGGCAATAATCAATACCCATAATAATAGTATTACAATCAAAACTAAGTTTAATCCACACAATATTAAACTAGTATGATGAAACGAATCGTTACCCAATCCGACGGATATTCAGTCGCAAAACAACGATCAGATGTTGCAGATACGTTCCCTGGTACGATCCGTGGGTTTAATCGGCTTCAAATCGGAGTTTGGCAGCCTCACAATCGTCTGTTGATGTTGGAAGTTCGAAAGAAAGAGTTTACAAACTCTTTTGCAAGAAATCTGATCAACTTAAGGTGTTTCAAAACCGCCTCATCCGTCGCGTACCGCGAAGAGGGCCTCACAAGCTCTTCGCGTACCACGAAGAAATCCGGAGTTTTAAGATATTTTGGGTTCGTCGCGTACCGCGAAAAAACCTCAGAAACATCTTCGCGTACCGCGAAGAGTCTTCTTTATGATTTTCTTCGTTTCGCGATTCCGGACAATCCGTAACTCCGTTTCGCACACGGTTTTCGCCCACGTTCATCATTTCTCGCATACTATCAACTTCTAATAATTACAATCATCAAATCAACGTGGATTTCTAGAACGATCACATGTGCTCTTGCCATTGATGACATAATTCACATATTTTCAAATCACAACAACCACAATCGTTTAATTAACGATTATTTTCAAATACATTTCATTATAAGAAACCGGTTGTTACACTTAGCACGGCGTATCATCCCCAAACCGACGGTCAAAGCGAAAGGACTATCCAAACACTTGAGGACATGCTTCGTTCTTGTGTCATTGACTTTGGGGGAAGTTGGGACACTCATCTTCCACTCATTGAGTTTTCATATATCAATAGCTATCATACGAGCATTCAATGTGCACCATTCGAAGCTTTATATGGTAGAAAGTGCCGATCACCGGTCTGCTGGACCGAGGTTGGTGACTCACAGGTCGTAGGACCAGAACTCATTCAGGAAACATCAGACAAAATCACAATCATACAATCACGGCTTAAGGACGCACGAGATCGGCAGAAGAGTTATGCTGATCGACTTCGGAAACCGCTTGAGTTTCAAGTCGGTGACCGGGTCTTACTCAAAGTTTCTCCCTGGAAAGGCGTTGTCCGATTCGGGAATAAAGGGAAACTTGCACCAAGGTACGTTGGACCTTTTGAGATCCTGGAACGGATTGGTCCCGTAGCCTACAAACTCAAACTTCCAGTGGAGCTAAGCAATGTTCATGATACTTTTCATGTATCAAATCTTAAGAAATGCTTAGCTGATCATGATGTTCAGATTCCACTGGAAGACATTCAGATTCAGAATAACATGCAATTCATAGAATGTCTGGTTGAAATCATGGATCATGGGGTCAAGAAACTTAAACGCAGCCGCATTCCGATCGTAAAGGTACGATGGGAGGGCAAACGCGGTGCTGAGTTCACCTGGGAACGTGAAGACCAGATGAAGCTTAAGTACCCTCATCTTTTTACAGTATCTTCGGCTAGTTAATTTCGGGACGAAATTCCCTTAACTAGGGGAGACTGTAACATTTGTACATTTAGTCATGGTAGTCGTAAACAGTGTTAGAACAGTGGTTGTCAATGTTCAGTTAATCAATGTGATTCATATGTTCATAATGTGTGCTTGTGTGTTACAGGATCTTATTTATTTAGGAACAAGTATGTATTAATATTTACAGTCGATTACACTAGGCAAGAACAGTATTGTGTTATATCGAAACAGTGGTGGGCAGCGAGAGTGAGCCCTATATATATACTGCGTTCGGTGTAACAGGATAGTGTTAGTGCGTAGTGTTAAGACGAATATTATGACAATTAATCAAACAAAATCGTAATGCGTAAGCGAGGCTGAGTATAGTTATGGGTGACGATCCATGACGATACGAATGTTGAACTTATAATTACGAGAGAACGGCTTTAACTATTTTATACGATCGGAAAACGTACGCGATTGCGGGTATACACGTAATTGTTACTGTTTAACGATCTGTTTTCGAACAATTAATTAAATTAATTATTTTATATTTTACGATTTTGAAACTCATCATTTTAATGAGTTTAACAACTCTTTTATTTTAAAACCGCGTAAAATACGCGTTACGTTCCGGAAACGCGAACCGAGCGACCGAAACGGACCCGAATACCGCGCGGGCTATAAAAGCCTTGAAAGAGGTCATTTCCCTCATTTATTTCAGCCAACAACCTCCTTCTCTCTAAAATTCGCAAACCTAATCTCTCTCTAAAAATCCAAGCTTAAATCGTTCGTATCTTCTTCGTTTCTCAACGGATTTCGGTGATTCTTGAACCCACGCGAAGCTCTCGACATCCTCTACACAGAAGTACAACGGATCGAAGGTTTTATCCGGCCAAAAACGATGTACGAACGAAAGAAAAATTCTGAAAATAGGGGGTGTGTAAGTGCTCGAACCTAGCTTCAACCGGTTTTAGAACCTTAGTACCACAACCAGGAACCCTCGAAACATCTAATGTTATGCCTTGAGGTATGGATGGCTTCGAAACGTAGGTATTTGATGGTGATGATGCGGTTCAAAGTTACAGGTTCGTGGAGTTCAAAGACTGGCCGAACCCTTCGACCAGACGAGCCTATGGCGAACCCTCACTAGCTCAGCGAACCTTCATCCGCACCATCAGACGAACCATGCTGCTCATGAACCTCCTAGACCGAACCCATGCAGACAAACCATTTGTTAGACGAACCCTAGTTTCTGTCGAACCTATGATGTCCCAGACGAACCATGTTCGATCACAAGAGCCACGAACCTTCATGCACGAATGAACTCTAACGAACCTGCATGGTTCGCTGATCCCCATGCCGAACCATTCTATCTTGCCGAACCGTTGCATGGTTTGTGGACATGTAGCCGAACCTTGTGGATCTTCTTGGCCGAACCTTGGTGGTATTTCTTGACCGGCGAACCTAGCCATTGAACCTAAAAGGTTCGCTGCCCAAGTGGCAGCCCAAAGACCTCTCGGCCCAACCCAATTCTATCCGGCCCAATCCTATTAGTAATCGGCCCAGGAGTTAAGCCCAAAGCCAATTTGAGAAAGCTTGGCCCATTAAGATCTTTAATTGGCCCAATATCACTTTGGAACCTTACATGGCCTACATGTACATTGGTTGGCCCAACTCAAATCCTTTAGGCCCAATTCAAGTCCATTCGGTACACTAAGATCTTAATCGGTTTGATATTGTCTTTGGCATGTTACAAGGCCTATATACATGTTGTTGGGCCAACATCACACTCACTTGGCCCAACACCACATTCAATTGGTCCATCTTTAACCTAAGTGGCCCAGGGACTTGGTTTAAGGACCATCATGGTTACATGGACTCAAGGCCCAATAGTGGATCATAAATTTGATAATTGTGAGTTGATCAATTATGGTTTAAGTTGCGACTTAACCTAATTATGGGATCAAGTCACAATCTCAAGAACTTAAACAATTGGAACATCTTTTCATAAGTCATGTTAATCTATGGCTTAACAAACTCTTAAACACATGTGATGTTGTGCAAACAAGTTTGTGCATAACAGGACATCACACATCATTTTCATGGATCCATGATCAATCAAGTAGCTCAATCATGACTTTCAAGTTTACACAACAATCATAACCATGAGATCAAGTATTCATGAGGTTAATCACAAATCAAGAGAACACAAGTCAATCAATGAATCAAAGTCTATATAACTATAAATCTTATATCTTATGTATGATTACAATGACATAGGAACCAATTAGAAGTCCTGTTTGCTACTTGCTATCTGTTTTAGTTCAGAGTCTACTGCAGACAGGTGAGAACTTTAGCCCCTCTTTTACTATTTTATAACTGTTTTGGGGTGGAACACGTGACCAAATATTCTATTTACAATCGTATTTCGTTATACAAGATGTGTGTACTCTTATAAACATTACAGGTTCATTGCACGAATCCAAGGGATTCATCAACTGTTTTAAAGGAATTGTCAACTGTTTTAAGGGAATTATCAACTATTAAACTCTTTTCGTTAAAAAGGTTTTATAAAGGATCTTTGAACTGTTTCATAACAGTTTTACTCAAATGTTTTTATAAATGATAAATACTTTTAAATAATGGATTTTATAAACTCTTTTGTTATAAACCTTGTTATTATACAAGGTCACTATTTCATAGTATTCAAATCAAGAGGTTCATTTCATGGTATTCAAATCAAGAGGTTCATTTCATGGTATTCAAATCAAGAGGTTCATTTCATGGTATTCAAATCAAGAGGTTCATTTCATGGTAATCAAATCAAGAGATTCATTTTATGGTATTCAAAACAAAGGATTTAATTCATGAAATTAAATCAAAGTTTTCAATTCATGTTATCAAATAAGGCATTAACACGTTCGGTTAAAGTAAGGTTCAGAAACATGGTGTCTATTGTTGTAAACAAACTTGTAAAAGTATCAAGTATCATATTCATTAGCGTTAGTACTAGGTGATCACAACAAGGGAAAGCGAACACATTGGTTCTTATCCAGGATGGAGTTAGCTTTTAAATTTGTTTTAAAAGCTAACTGCAGGTCTGGTGCCATTATGGTTTTCAAAATTGCTATACATTATCTAACTCCAAACGTGGTTTGGGACTTGATATTATATGTTGGCTTTCGTGCAAACAGTGATTGGACTGTTTACACTCATTTTCTTACTTGATGTTAGTTTGGGTTGCAGCTCATCCATGTGAATCATTTATTACTTTAACATACCTATGCCTTATATCACATATTCATGATTGCATATGTTAAACCTATTGTTCTCACCAACTACGTTTGTAGTTGACAGTTACTTTTCACGTGTTTCAGGTAATCAGGTTTAAGACATTTTCAGAGACAACTAAGGAGACCATTCTAAGATAGAACAAGATGAAGAAACATGCTAGGATGGAATAGAAACACACTAAATCCTAAATGTTTAATTGTCTTGTTGGAAGTCTTATTTTGTAACTATATTTTGGGTCGGTAGTTGTCT
This sequence comes from Mikania micrantha, assembly GCA_009363875.1. Taxonomy (NCBI): domain Eukaryota; kingdom Viridiplantae; phylum Streptophyta; class Magnoliopsida; order Asterales; family Asteraceae; genus Mikania; species Mikania micrantha. The sequence goes on along the minus strand of CM018693.1, from coordinate 103,215,995 downwards.
TTCTTTTGGTAGATAGATGGTCTGTAACTAAACAACTGTCTAAATATTTTGAAACATAGTAATCCATTGTGGTTGTTCTTATTCAATACTTGTGCATGATTCAACTGTTCATACGTCACCGCGCCGTGGATTCCGCACGCGGCGCAGGGGTGTGACACACACACACCATGCATGCGTAGCATGTGAGTGTGAGTGTTTAAACCTTTCCCATGACTCATAGTTTAGTCATCTCCTTCTAACTCCCATGTTCTTGATACAGTTAACCTCAAATAGCAAGGCCCTTTAGTCAAATGGTTTTGGCCGAAGGAACCTAACCCGACTAGCTCAGCCGACCGAATGAATGACTAGGCCGAATGTGGGTCTGGCTAGCGAATGGCTCTGCTTGTCGAATGGAGGGCCGGACGAAAGATGGCCGAACGACTGGAGCCATTCGGCTTGGAGGTTGGCTGGCCATTCGACTGGTCATTCTACCACCTGCTGTGTGCCATTCGGCCGAGCGGCTCCTAGGTGTGCAACTCTCATCAATAGTGGTTTAAGGCTGGATTGTAGCATCCTCTTTGTCCCTACATCATCCCTATGTGTTTTGGTGTGGTTTTCCTAAGGTTTTTGTGGGTATAATTCTGGTTTCAAGAGGGGTTCGGAATAGGGTTTTGAAAACCCAAAATGACATTCACAGCTCCATACCTCAATTTTTAGTGGATTTGGCTCTAGATCGACTGTACTTTCAGATATAGGAGGTTTATAGCTTCGATTTGGCTCGAAAATCACGCGATTTCCTCAAGAAATGGAAGAGATCTTTGGATTTGAAGTTTGAAACTTCTAGAGAGAGAAAGTTCCGGAAAAATGGTTTTAGAGAGAGAATGAGAGAATTATATGTGGTCGTTGATTCATTTAGGGTATGTATACCCCGAGGGTGTTCGGGTTCGTTTCGTTTGCTCGGTTTTCGTTTTCGTTGCGTTTCCGGAACGTAACACGCGTAGTTTACGAATTTAGATAAAAGAATTTATTTTTAACTTTTGAAAGGTGGTTATTCCTAGTAAATTAACTAATTATCTTTCTTTTATTTTAAATTTTCTGAAAACGTTTAAATTACAGTTTAAATCGAATCGTATAGTCGTCGCACGTATTCGTTCGAACGTCACCCGTACGAATACGACGATAACTACACTTTTCAATGTGGGTTTCTAATTATTGGACATCATTCAGAAGGTTAAACTTTCAGATGTATTCGTACAAATCGTCACCTATACGAATAATCTGTCCATTTAGCATTCCAGTAACGACGTCCATTATTGCTTTGTTTTGTTCAACCTCGCATACATTTATACAAAATAGCATATTAACAAGCATTCGTCTGTCAATTCAATGTTGTCTGATATGTTTCTGACTGTTAAACTGAGAGATTTATTCAGTTTGCTGAAACAGTTGCAAAATAGTTTAGTGTCAAGCATTACATGATAATAGCATACAAATAGTTCACATAGTTTGTACCTGAGTTACTGTGCAAGTTACTGAGCAGATCACTGTTCCGGTAACGTTTCCGGCACTGATGTTACTGTCACACCCCGAGCCGGCGGGGTTGGATCGAAGTCCCCGTCGGGCGGAAGGTTCTCGGGGCGCGATATCGTGAGTGATAATCGTAATGATCAGATTGTTTACATAGCATCAATGTTAAGAATAACTAAAGCACAATCAAGCATTTAACTAGGATTACAAAGTTAAATTACAATATCAATGTTCAGTAATTTAACCCGGTAAACCTATCAAAAGAATCAAATGTTCTCTATCTTGTAACTATACAAGATATCCAAAAGTGATTCGTATTAATAACAAAAGATGTGCTTCCAAAAATCAACTAGGTCCTCTATCTGGGCAGCCTAGTATGCAATCCAAAAGCTTTAGCCTAATCCTGTGCATCACCTGAGAAAGCATGTAAGAAAACAAAGTCAACACAATGGTTGGTGAGTTCATGTAGTTTTAGTATTTGTAAAATAGCTTTTGCAAACCTCTTCCGTAAAACCTTAACCTCATTAACGACACCTGTATCATCCAACTCGGTATGCTTATATATAGGGCATACCCCTGAGTCGAGCCTACAACTCGCCCAGACGCCGTCCCACCACATACTAAGTCGCATAGGACATTGCTATTACTGATAATTAAGCATTTTACCTACCATTCGATTCATTCATCATCATAGCTTTAGTTTACTGTTTCAAAGTTTACAAGTCTATAGCATTCGTATGTATTAGCTTCAATATAAGTTTAACAAGCATCGTGTTTAAAAGTTTATGATATTGACCCGAAAGCATTCATGCGTCCCCTCGGTAACAACCTTAATCTCACTAACACCACATGTATCATCCAACTGTGTATGCTTATATACAGGGCATACCCCTGAGTCGAGCCTACGACCAGCCCAGACGCCGTCCCACCACATACTAAGTCGCATAGGACATTGCTGTTAATGATAATTAAGCGTCTTACCTACCATCCATTTTGTTTTTAGCTTTAGCATTTCGTTAAGTTTACAGCATGAGTGGAAAATGAGGAATCACCGTATGGCAAGCACTGAGAGGCCATCAGTTTACTCCTCATGATCCTGACTATGTGAACACCCTTTTGGCAAGCACTGAGAGGCCAAACAGCATGATCTACAATAGTCATAGCTACAAGAACACCCCCTGGCAAGCACTGAGAGGCCAGTTGGTCCATTCTAAATAGCCAATAGCTTTAGCATTATGTTTCAGTTTATAGCATGAGTGAACATTGAGGAATCACTGTATGGCAAGCACTGAGAGGCCATCAGTCTACTCTTCAAGTCATGACTATGAAGGTCACCCTATGGCAAGCACTGAGAGGCCGTCGGTCTGTTCCTTCAAGTCCCAACTATGAAGAACACCCCATGGCAAGCACTGAGAGGCCAATTTGGTATGTTTTACCATAGTTGATAGTTTTAGCATTCAAAGCATATAAGCATATAAGTGTTTAAAGCATCCGTAGTTTTATGCAATTAGTATGTATGTATGTAGCATCATCATAGAATCATAAGCTTGTAGCATCAATTTGTAGCTTTAGAATATGGTGTTAGCATGTAGCATTAGCATTTAGTATTTGCATGTAGCATTAGCATCTGGTGTTAGAATGTAGCATTAGTATTTGGTATTAGCATGTAGCATTAGCATTTAGTATTAGCATGTAGCATTAGTATTTAGTATTTAGTATTAGCATGTAGCATTAGCATTTAGTATTTGCATGTAGCATTAGCATTTACCATTAGCATATAGCATTAGCATTTAGTATCAGCATGTAGCATTAGTATTTAGTATTAGCATTAGCATTAGCATTTAGTATTTGCATGTAGCATTAGCATTTACCATTAGCATATAGCATTAGCATTTAGTATTAGCATATAGTTTGAGCAGGTAATTCACAGCATAAGCATCAAGTATATAGTTTAAGCTTCTAGTTTGTAACATAAGCATTAAGCATCAAGTTTAAGCATCTAGTTTATAGCGTAAGCATCACGTTTAAGCATCAAGTATATAGCTTTTCAAAAATAATAGTTTCCAAGCATAAGTTTTATCATAAATACCATAATTATGTTTAAAAGCATTAAATAACATTTTAATAATTTCTTAAAATGTTTAACATGCTTCTCAGTCCCGAAGTAAAACAAATAAGTTTGAAAAGGGGCAAATGAACTCACCTTGTGTCCGTAGTAGTTGACTAAGTAGAATAAGAATGCACGCGCTCTTTGTTTGCACTTGTTATGATGTTCACGCTCCTGTATTGATTTCATAGTATTGTAGTTGATAAGTATAAGTTTGTAAGGGTTTGTTGTGCGTGTAAGTGTTAGTGTTAGCCCTAAAGTTGGCTAACACTCGCGAGTCTTATTTGTTATCCGGCCTGGAGTTTCTATATTAGTTTACATTATGTTGAATCTTCCTAATTTTTCAAAGCTTCACAATTACTCTTGAATCACAAGTTAGCCTTTTTAAATAGGGTTTTTAAATCTTTATGTAGTTTGTTTAGAATTTGTTATCACTTTGTAACAAACAAAGTGATAACCTATAAATGATTTCCTCATTCATTTTTATCATTCACGCATGTAAACATTAGCCTCATATTCTCGTTGGGCCGGATAATTCCTTAGACTCGTAAAGGTGAAATTGGGCCTAGTAATTGTATGCGTATGGGCCGGGCATGTGTGTTGGGCCACATAGGATAAAATTGATCCAATAAATGGGTTGGGCCGAAATAGTTAAATGGACTGAATCATATGAGCCTTGTGTCATTGATGTGAGCCGATTGGACCAAGATTGGGCCGTGTGGGTTATGGTTTGGGCCACCAAGTTGGGCCGATTTTTATTTTACATATAGGCCCAATTAAAGATGGCTAATTTGTGATTATTGGGCCGCCCTATACTTGGGCCTCATGTGTGCGGACCGGTTGAACAAGGGGGTTTGGGCCGACGGGGTTATGTTGTAACGAACAGCAAATGGATTGGACCAATTGGGATGGCCGATTGTTGTGCATCCTCAAGCCCAGCGAACCTTATGAGGTTTGGCTTTAGGTTCGCCTAGTGAAGCCCCAACAAACCCAATGGTTCATGTATAGAAGGTTCGGTCATGGGTTAAGCTCACAAAAAGAAAGGTTCGATAAGTCCATAGGTTCGGCCAAGTCATGTTTAGGGTTCGTTGTCCTTGATGTAGGAGCTGGGTTCGGCAAACATTCGTGCACGGAGGGTTCGTCTACAAACCAAGGTTCGTTTCGAAAGGGTACGTTGGTATGCCATGCAAGGTTCGGCCCTTATGATCACCAAAGGTTCGCAGCTATGTAGAGAAGGTTCGGTTGGTGGGGTTAGGTTCGCTGCATGGGAGGGGTTCGGCTAGCCAACATGGTTCGGCTAGGTGGGTTCGTGCATGAGGTTGGCAGCAAGGTTCGTTCCTGGGTTCGCAAGGGTATAACAGTTCAGCTAAAGGATGGTTCGGTGAAGGTTCGTCGAGTATGGGCCTGTGTAGAGGTTCGCCAACATTGAATATGGTTCGGCCACCTTAACCTAAAAAGGTTCGGCCGAGGGTGCAGGTCCACGAACCCTGTGTTCCACCTCATCCTCAAACTCCAACCTTCGATCTAGTTGCTGCCATGGTGTGGTGATGCGGGATTTGGCTTCCAGACGTGTAATGTGTGTGTGTATATGGTGTCTATACACATTAAGTGGGTGGGTCGTACAATGAGAGGAAAACCCTATTTTTCTCCAACTTTAAGGCCAAATACCTCGAAAATGGCTGGGTAACTTTGTAGATCCGTTGTACTTACTTGTCGAGGGCTTCAAGATCGTCGTTTAGGCTCCAAGGACACGCGATTTCATCATGATTTGGAGAAGTTATGGTGATTCAAAGTTGGATTCTAGAGAGAGGGAGGGTAAACCGAAAATAGAGAGAGTGTGTGTGTAGGTGATGAAATAAATGAGGTGGTTAGCCTCATTTGAGGCTTATATACCCCGTGGGTATTCGGGTTCGTTTCGGTTGCTCGGTTCGTATTTTCGTCGCGTTTCCGGATCGTTACGCGTGTTTCTCATAAAAAAAAAGAGTTTATCTTAACTATTTGGGTGGTATTTAATTCTAATAATTATTTTAAATTCCGTTTAATTAATTTATTTGTCGAATTTCGTTATCTTATGTGTTTCGTTTATTTGTTCGCGAATTAATAAAATGGTTTCGTTTAAATTCATTTATGATGAGTTCCAAAATTGTAAAACAGGAAATATTTTATTTCCTTAAATTTATGATCGTTCGTTTCGTTTTCGTTACGTTTCGTCCAAGCGTCGTCATCGCGCGTATTCGTTCGAATCGTCATTCGAGCGAACACGACAATGGTTTGGCTTTCTGATTCTTGTTCTCTATTGTTCAGTCATTATTTCAGAACGTTAAACTCTCAGAATCATTCGTACATATCGTCACCTATACGAATAGTTCGTCAGTTTAGCATTCCATAACAACAACCGTTAGGGTTTTGTTTTGTTTAACCTCCCATACGTTTATACTTAATAGCATCAAAACAAGCATTCGCGTGTCAGTTCTGTGTTGTCTGATGTGTTTCTGACTGTTAAACCCCAAGGTTTTAGTCAGATTTCAGTCAATTGCATATTCACCTATACGAATAGTTCGTCAGTTTAGCATTCCATAACAACAACCGTTAGGGTACTTAATAGCATCAAAACAAGCATTCGCGTGTCAGTTCTGTGTTGTCTGATGTGTTTCTGACTGTTAAACCCCAAGGTTTTAGTCAGATTTCAGTCAATTGCATATTAGTTTAGTGTCAAGCATTATATGTCAATAGCATAAACATAGATCCTCGTAATGTGTACCTGAATTACTGTACATGTTACTGTGCAACTTACTGTTCCGGTAACGATTCCGGCATAGATGTTACAGTTACAGTCTCCCCATGTTAGAGAAATTTCGTCCCGAAATTTAAGAATCATTATTCGGTATGGCATCCTCTATAAACAGTTGGGGATACTTAGACTTCATGTGATCTTCGCGTTCCTAGGTAAACTCAGGTCCGTGCTTTGAATTCCAACGAACCTTGACAATCGGGATACGGCTTCGCTTCACTTTCCTAACCTTGTGATCCATAATCTCCAAAGGTTCTTCAATAAACTGCATATGCTCATCCAATTGAATTTCCTCAACTAGTATTACGAGTGATTCGTCAGCGAGGCATTTCTTCAAGTTAGAGACGTGAAACACGTCATGCACACCACTAAGTTCATCTGGTAATCTTAGTCTATACGCCACAGGACCTATACGTTCAACAATCTCGAACGGTCCTACGTATCGTGGTGCTAATTTGCCTTTCATTCCAAAACGGACTAGGCCTTTCCACGGGGATACCTTTAACATGACGCGGTCTCCCACTTGGAATTCCAACGGCTTGCGCCGTTTGTCGGCATAGCTCTTTTGTCTGCTTCGGGTTGCTTGTAGCCTTTGTTGAATCTGAGCAATCTTGTCGGTAGTTTCTTGAATAAGCTCTGGCCCAGTTATTGGATTATCTCCCACTTCAGACCAACATATCGGAGATCGACATTTTTAACCATAAAGAGCCTCGAACGGTGCACATCCGATGCTACCATGGTAACTGTTGTTGAAGGAGAATTCGATTAGTGGCAAATGAGAGTCCCAATTCCCACCGAAATCCAAAACACAGGTTCTCAACATGTCCACCAGGGTCTGTATAGTACGTTTGCTTTGACCGTCCGTTTGAGGATGGTAAGCTGTACTCAGATTTAAGTGCGTCCCTAGTGACTTCTGCAACGATTGTCAGAACCTTGATGTGAATCTGCTGCCTCAATCTAAGATGATAGACAATGGCACACCGTGACGTACCACTATCTCGTTGATGTATAGTCTTGCCAGTTTATCCATCGTGTAAGTCTCGCGCATTGGCAAGAAATGAGCAGATTTGGTTAATCGATCAACTATAACCCATATAGTATCGTGACCACTGGAAGTGAGGGGTAGCTTGGTAATGAAGTCCATAGCTATTTGTTCCCACTTCCAGAGCGGAATTTCATGTTGTTCCAGTAATCCTGACGGCTTCTGGTGTTCCGCTTTCACTTTTGCACACGTAAGGCGTCGACCAACATACTCGGCTATGTCTTTCTTCATACCCAGCCACCAATAAAATCCCCGTAAATCTTGGTACATTTTATCAACGCGGGATGCACAGAGTATTTGGTCTTGTGTGCTTCGTCAAAGACAAGCTTTCTCAATTCATCCACTGCAGGAATCCATACACGATCCTTATAGTAGATGATTCCATCAGGCTTTGTTTCAAATTGCTTTTCTGCTCCACAATCCAGTTCTTTCTTTAGGTTTCTTTGTTCATCTGCTTCTCATTGTGCTTGAATAATGTTGTCGTGTAAGCTTGTCTGCACAGTCATTCCCATTGCTTTGACGCGCAAGGGTTTGACCCGTTCCTTCCGACTCAAGGCATCAGCTACAACGTTTGCCTTGCCCGGATGGTACTTGATTACACAGTCGTAATCATTTAGAAGCTCAACCCAACGTCGCTGTCGCATGTTGAGTTCCTTCTGATTGAATATATGCTGCAGACTCTTGTGATCAGTAAAGATGGTACACTTGGTACCATACAAGTAATGTCTCCAAATCTTCAATGCGAATACCACTGCTCCCAGTTCCAGATCATGAGTAATGTAGTTCTTCTCAAGTATCTTCAGTTGTCTCGAGGCATACGCAATGACTTTGTTCCGTTGCATTAGTACACAGCCGAGTCCCTGATGAGATGCATCACAGTACACTACAAAGCCATCACAACCGTCTGGGAGAGATAAGATTGGATCATCACATAGCTTTTGCTTCAAAGTCTGAAAGGCATCTTCTTGCTTCTGTTCCCAAACAAATGGCTCGTTTTTCTGAGTTAACTTGGTGAGCGACAGGGCTATCTTAGAAAAGTTTGAGATAAACCTCCTATAATAGCCTGCTAATCCCAAAAAGGACCGTATCTCCGTCGGTGTCTTCGGAGAATCCCAGTTCTTTATTGCTTCGATCTTGGCAGGGTCTACGTGTATTGTTCTCGCTGTTGACTACATGACACAGGAATTGAACCTCTCTTAGCCAAAATTCACATTCAGAGAATTTGGCATAAAGTTTCTCTTCCTTCAACAGCTCCAAGATCATTTTGAGATGTTGTTCGTGCTCTGCTTTGCTTTTGGAATAGATCAGTATGTCATCAATGAATACAATAACAAACTGATCTAGATACATCTTGCACACTCGGTTCATTAGATCCATGAAAACCGCGGGTGCATTCGTCAATCCAAAAGGCAACACCATGAACTCGTAATGCCCATATCTGGTAAGAAACGCCGTCTTTGGTATGTCTTCATTTTGGACTCTAAGCTGATGATATCCGAACCGTAAGTCAATCTTTGAAAAATACTAAGCTCCTTGCAGTTGGTCAAACAAATCATCAATCCTTGGTAATGGGTATCGATTCTTGATGGTTAGCTTGTTCAGCTCTCTGTAGTCTATGCACATTCGAAAAGATCCATCCTTCTTCTTCACGAACAAAACCGAAGCTCCCCAAGGTGAGTAGCTCGGTATAATGAAGCCTTTATCCAGTAGCTCCTGTAGTTGGTTCGACAATTCCTGCATCTCTGAAGGTGCTAACCGGTAAGGAGATTTAGCAACAGGAGTTGCTCCAGGAATTAAGTCGATGTGAAACTCTACCGGTCGCACAGGTGGCAAACCTGGTAAGTCTTCAGGAAACACTTCGGGGTATTCCTTTACTATTGGCACATCATGCATCGTTTTCTTGTCTTTCTCTTTCTCCACCACATGAGCCAAGAAAGCTATACACCGCTTCTGTAGACACTTACGCGCTTTTATGCAGGATGTGACTTTGACACTACACTCTGCTTGGTCCCTTCTAACTTCCAATACACGATCATCCGCCAATGGAATCCGAAGTAGCTTTTCAGAACAGATGACTTCCACTCTATTGAGAGATAGCCAATCCATGCCAACAATGATGTCGAAACTACCTAACTCCATCGGTATCAAGTCGATGGTAAATGTATAATCAGTAAGGGCAAGTGGACAGTTCCTAAGTATAGCGCTAGCTGTGATTTGTTTCCCATTTGCTACTTCAATAATATAAGGGGAGTCTAAAGATTCCTCAGTAAGATTAAGTTGGCGTGCAAAGTCAGATGAAATAAAACTCTGATCTGCGCCAGTGTCAAATAGAATAGATGCATAAGAGTCATGTAAAAGAAATGTACGAGTGACCACGTTAGGGTTTTGGCATGCTGCATTGGCTCCAATCACAAAAGCCCTCCCACGAGGTGCTTGAGCTCCCTGTTGCATTTGCTTCGAAAACAGTCTTTGGAGAAATGGCCTACTTCTCCACAGTTATAGCATCCCCTGTAGTTGTTGTTGTGATTGCCTGGGTTTGGTGGTGGAGGTAATGCTATAGCAGCATTGTTTGCAGTTTGTGTTGCTGGGGTACGGCATTGCGGAGCCTAGTGGCCGAAACGGCCACAACTGTTGCATTTTCTACACTTCGCAGCAGCAGGATGATGATATTTGCATTGTGCACACTGAGGATGCACTCCAACATAGTGTTTGGGTGCAGCATTAGCAGGTACTGCAGGGGCTTGTCTCAAAGGGATGGCCATCACATAGTTCTTGACAACCTTTTGCTTCTTCTTCTGATGGTGTTCGGGCTTCTTTGACGACTCTTCTTTAGCTTTACCCGAGTCTTTCTTCAGAATTCCTGACTTCACCATCACCTCAGTGAGTTTAGCTGATAGGGATATGGCTGACTCCAGAGTTGCAGGGTTTGCAGCCAATACAATGCTATGAATGCAGGATGGCAATCCTCCTACATATCTATCAATCAGCTTTTCCAGAGTCGGTACCATCTCTGGCACCAAAGCTACCAGCTCATGACAGCGAGTAGTGAAAGTCATGTGGTATGCCCCCTTCATCACATGAGTGGACAGTTCAGTCTCTAGCTTTTGAAGTTCATGCTTTGGACAGAATTCATTCCTCAAGAGGATCTTGAAATCTGCCCAAGGCATAGCAAGTGCTTCTTCTCTGCCTCGAGCTCTAATCTGGGAGTTCCACCATGTTAAGGCTCGCTTGCTAAAAGATCCAGCAGCATAGAGAACCTTATGGTGTTCTGGACAACCACTGATGTCCAGTGTGGTCTCCATCTTCTCTAGCCATTGGATTAGTCCAACAGCTCCTTCAACACCGCTAAAACTTGGCGGCTTGCATCCTACGAATGATTTGTAGGAACAGTCTGAAGTAGTGCCAGTGTTTCCACTAGCTTCCCCCGTAGTATGCCCAGAGTTGTAGCCGTGACCTTCAATCCTGTTGATCATCTCTGGGACGACATCCTTCAGCTGGTTATTCAGCTGACTGCTCAGTAATGTTGCCAAAGCAACGGTAGCAGGATCGAGAGCTGGGGTTGCATTCGGGTTCGGAGGAGAAATGAGTGGAGGAGGATCGGAGTCCCCGTCGGGCGGAAGGTTCTCGGGGCGCGATATCAGGAATGATAATCAGAAGTGATCAGATTGTTTACATTGCACATGATATAAATGAGAAATGCTAAATAAAATAGAATTACAAAGTTAAATTACATCAGTAACGTTTATAATTTAACAATGTAAATCTATTGTAAACATCATAAAATGACTATCTTGTATTTACACAAGATATACAAAATAAATTGTATAATGATGTCTTCAAAAGTATGCAGGTCCAAAATACTAGTTTGCTATATGAAGTCCTAGTCCGAACGAAATGACTTCCTAGTTGACCTGTTCGTCACCTGAGAAGTCATGCAAAAAGATCAAGTCAACACATGGTTGGTGAGTTCATATAGTTTTAGTAGTTGAAAATGATTTGAAAACCTCCTTTGGTAAAGACCCTAACCTCATTAACACCACATGTAATATCCACATCGGTATGCTTATATATAGGGCATATGTAAGGGACAAGCCCTAGCCAACATCCCACCACATACTAATATGCATATGACACTGCTGTTAATGACAATTAAGCATTTTTACCCTTAACACAATCCCATACGTTCTTCTGTTTGTTGTCCCTGTCATTACAATCATTTGAAATCCATATTGATTTCACAAGTTCATCACACAATATGATCAACCACACAATTGTATAAACAGTTATAAATGCTTAATTAAACAAGTAAGTAAACATTTAATAAAATCTAAGTCCTTATGATTGGGGCCTTTGGTCATACTCGAGTAGACTAGTCTGTCAATCTAGGTACTTAGTAGTTAGGGAATTCTGTAAATATCCTCAAACATAAGACCTACAAGTCAATTAGTCTAGCTAGGACTTCTTGAAATATAGGATTTCTGGATTCAATGTGTTGGCATATGTTATCTCTGATATTTCCCATACTATCCCTTAAAAATGTTTTAATGATTCGTCTGATTATGTCACAAGATGTACTTGATGCGTTGATCATAGAATACAAGATTCATTGATCGATTGTACACTTGATTCGTTATTCAACAAACACTTGGTTTGTAGAACATTGAATGTTGTCTTTGCAAAGATTGTTTTGTTAATGTCTTGATGTCCCACACTTGTTTTGTCAAAATGTTTGATTTGATTTCCTGAATTCATCCACTTGATTTGTCAAAATGTTTGATTTGATTCCTTGAATTCATCCACTTGATTTGTCAAAATGTTTGATTTGATTCCTTGAACTCACACCCTTGTTTTGTCAAAATGTCTCGTTTGATTTGTTTGAAATGTTTTGATTTGTTGAAATGTTTAGTTTAACTCGATTACTCACCTAATTTATAAGTAAATCGATTAGTAAACCTGCATAAAATCTTCCTAGACATGGTCTAGTATAACATTTATATATATGTAAAACATATAAATTTTAAAAGCATTTAAGTAAACAATTTAAATAAACAGTTTACGCATGCTTCTCAGCCCCGCGTTTTAAAACAAAAATGTTAGAAAAGGGGCAATGAACTCACCTGTGTTGCTATGTAATTTGATCTAACACAAAATGCACGCTCCTGTATGTAAGCTAAGTTTCTTCAGTTCCTGAGTTATTGTAATAGAATCCGAATATAATAAGTACGCATAGTAGTCGTTGTGCCTAAGACTTTGAATATTGTTGTGTGTGCAACTAAGTGTCTTAGTACTAGGTGTATCTAAGATCTAATCTATCTTAATTACCCTTTTTGATCCCCAAATCCCATAGTTAGTTACAATAACCTACTTTTATTTTTTTACAAAATTTGGGCAGAGTTTCCTTTGTTTTTAAAGCAATTCCAGACAATTAAATTGTCTATTTTAACCAATCTCAATTCAATGCCATTACAATTAATCTTCATAACTAAATAAACTTTAAAAGAAACCAATAACAATTATAAATTATATTTCAAATTAAACAAGATTTTAGAAAGTTATCAACTCTAATTGAAACCATTCACAACTTCCGATTCTATATTAAGAACATCCTCATTTGAAATTGAATAGACAGTTAACATGTGATGGACTTTATCCAATCCCATTGGGCCCAACTTAAGCCCAATGACAACCTTTTGATTCTTTCTTGCTCATAATCAAAATTGTTGGAACCATACGACCTATATGTCCATGTTATTCATATAAACATCTCATTTTAAGTTGTTATTGCATGTTAGAAAGATATCTTGATATAGAAATCCTTACTCCATACTCCCATGCAACTTCTACATTTGTTTAAGCCATGCACACCCACACATCTTAACCCATGCATGCAACTTATTGGATCCATTCTTTGTTAGAAACTTAGGTTAATGACCAACTACCCATCTCTTATGCTCTTATCACTATCCTTGATGACCCTTTATTCCGAATTAACCTAATTGAGCAATAATTATGTTCGACATAACAGCTAGGGCAGCGAACCTATGCTATGTTTGACTAGGGTTCGGCTCAAATGGAATTAGACGAACCTATGTGTTCCAGGTAGGGTTCGGCTAACACCTTGAATCCAACGAACTCTTAGGGTTCGTGGCTCCAATAAAATGTAGCATAGGGTTCGGCTGACTTAGCAAAGGTTCGGTTGAGGATTCGTTCGCCTGGGTTCGTGAGAATGCTAAGAGTTTGGTCATGCAAGGTTCGGTGAAACCAGGCTCGTAGGTTCGTGAGGTTACAGGGTTCGGTGCAGGAGCCTTATGTCGTTGCAGGGTTCGTTGCAGAAGCTACATAGGTTCGTTGCAGGAACCATGCAGGGTTCGGCTGTATCATGTGGCTCGTGTAGGGTTCGGCCAGCGAACCTGCATCACCAACCAGCTCCTTAGCCCCACGAACCTGTAACTTCTTCCCCTCTCTAGTTTCCAATCTGTTACAACTCGATTTCTAGAACATCCTAGGTGCTAAATATGGTTTATTCCAAGGTTATCTAGTGCCCAAACTCGATTATAATCGCAAAACCACAAGATTCGTGAAAACCCTATAAAAACCGAATTTAAAAATGGTTATTTACCTTAGATCTTGTGGATAGAACCTCGAAATGCTTGTACTTCCGTGATCTACAAGTCGAAAGGATCTTAATGGCACCAAAATGACTTGAATCCGCCTTGAAACGAATGAGATCGTCTAGAGAGAAGGTGGAGAGCACACTTTTTAGAGAGAGAATGGGGATAAACGAAAATGAAAGGGGAATTTGGGTCTTGGTGGTGGTTGTTGGGTCATAAATGACCACATTAAAGGGTGGAAACACCCGGTCGTTCGATCTCGTTTGGTTTCGCGTAATATGCCGTTTCGCGTGATTTTCGCGACAAAACGACACGATTATAAAATTAGAAATCTTTTAATTATTTTAGGTTGTGATTCCTAATAAATTAACTAATATCTTTTATTTATTTAAATTTTAAGACATTAGTTTACTGTTTAAATCGAAATGTACGGGCGTCGCGCGTATTCGTTCGAATCGTCACCCGTACGAACACGACGATAACTATACTTTTCAATCTTGTTATCTAATTAAAGAATATCACTCAGAACGTTAAACTTTCAGATTTATTCGTACAGATCGTCACCTATACGAATAACCCGTCAATTTAGCATTCACGTAACAATATTCGTGTGTTTTGTTCTATAAAACCTCACATACGTTTATACATAATAATTCCTAAGCAAATAATCACATAATGGTTCTGTGTTGCCAGATAATTATCCGACTCAAGAACCATTGTTCTGAACTGTGTTTCTGTTAAATGTGTCTGAAACTGTTCTATGACAACTCACCATGATAATGATAAATGATATGAATATGAAAATTACTGAAATGTGTATGATTCATACCTGTTTTACTGTTCATGTACTGTAGAGATCACTGTTCCGGTAACGGTTCCGGCACTGATGTTACAAACAGCTCCTTCAACACCGCTAAAACTTGGCGGCTTGCATCCTACGAATGATTTGTAGGAACAGTCTGAAGTAGTGCCAGTGTTTCCACTAGCTTCCCCCGTAGTATGCCCAGAGTTGTAGCCGTGACCTTCAATCCTGTTGATCATCTCTGGGACGACATCCTTCAGCTGGTTATTCAGCTGACTGCTCAGTAATGTTGCCAAAGCAACGGTAGCAGGATCGAGAGCTGGGGTTGCATTCGGGTTCGGAGGAGAAATGAGTGGAGGAGGAGGTGGTGGCGGTGAATCAGGTGGTGTAGGTGTTGATGAGTGAGGTGCTGAATTTTGTGGCGGTGGCAGCAGAGGTGGCTGTCTTCTAGGCGGCATTCTGATCATAACCAAAAGAACATTGGTTAGTGCAGTGATCGAATGCAGAAGACACAATGCAAACATAACTCCTATGTTATCTACATGAGGGTCCCTAAGTTATAGTCTAGGCCAAACCGTTCAAGTAAATGACCTATTATTCTCTATAACCTTGAGATCTGATACCAATCTGTCACACCCCGAGCCGGCGGGACGGATCGTGTGTCCCGCCGGGCGGAAGGTTCCCGGGGCGCGATATCGTGAGTGATATTCGTGATTGATCAGATTGTTTACATAGCATCAACATTGAGAATAACTAAAGTACAATATAGCATTAAACTAGGATTACAAAGTTAAATTACAACTGTCAATGTTTGGTAATTTAACTAAGTAAACCTTTCAATAGAATCAAATGTTTACTATCTTGTAGCGGTACAAGATATCAAAAGTGTCTCGCAATAATAAACAAAATACGTGCTTTCCAAAATCTACTAGGTCCTCTAACTGGGCATCCTAGCATGCATTCCTTAGTCTTATCTTAGTCATGTACGTCACCTGAGAAAGCATGTAAGAAAACAAAGTCAACAAAATGGTTGGTGAGTTCATATAGTTTAATAGTTGAAAAAAATAGCTTTAGCAAACCTTTTCGGTACAACCTTAACCTCATTAACAACACCTGTAATATCCAATTCAATATGCTTATATATAGGGCATATGTAGGGTCGAACTTACCGCCCGCCCAGCCACCGTTCCACCACATACAACATTGTTGTTAATGATAGTTAAGCATTTTACCTACCATCCATTTCCATTCTCATCAAAGCTTTAACATTTAGTTCGTAGCGTACAAGTTTATAACATTCACATAGTCTGGCATTTACGTATCTTATGCACGGATACTAGCTTTGCATTAGCATAGTTTAGAACTTACGTATCTTATGGACAAATACTAGCCTTGTGTTAGCATAGTTTAGCATTTACGTATCTTACAAATAGATACAAGCTTTGCATTAACATAGTTTAGCATTCACGTATCTTATGAATAGATACAAGCTTTGCATTAGCATAGTTTAGCATTCACGTATCTCATGATTAGATACAAGTTTTGCATTAGCATAGTTTAGCATTCACGTATCTCATGATTAGATACAAGCTTTGCGTTAGCATAGTTTAGCATTCACGTATCTCATGAGTGGATACAAGCTTTGCATTAGCATAGTTTAGCATTCACGTATCTTATGAATATATACAAGCTTTGCATATTAGGAGCATCTGAGGCTTTAAGCAAAACAACATAAGAGTATGGAGTATTAGCATGTAGACTTAGCATGTAGCATATAGCATGTAGCATTAGTTTATAGCATTAGCATGTAGCATTAGCATGTAGCCTTAGTTTATAGCATTAGCATGTAGCATTAGTTTATAGCATTAGCATGTAGTATTAGCATGTAACATTTGTTTATAGCATTAACATGTAGCATTAGCATGTAGCATTAGGTTATAGCATTAGCATGTGGCATTAGTTTATAGCATTAGCATGTAGCATTAGTTTATAGCATTAGCATGTAGTATTAGCATGTAGCATTTGAACGTTTGTTTAAATTGTATAACATGCTTCCCAGTCCCAAAGTAAAATTCAAATAGTTTGAAAAGGGACAATGAACTCACCTGTGCTGCTAAGTATGATTTACCACAGATAATGCGCACTCGTTAGTTGTAGCTTAAGTATCTTCAACACCTGAGTTGTTTTTAAGAGATTCGAACACTATAAATCATTATAATAAATGCAAACTAGGGTTTTGGTCTCGGTGTGCACCTAAGTGTCCTATATTACTAACGTGTTCTCTAGGATTTCATCTAACTAGTCTAAGGTATTACCTATAAATAAACCCTTGATCTCGTAAGTAACCATTACAAGACATTGATTAAATATTTTCAAGATAATTCATTTTAAGTTAATCTTAGGTTAGAAATCATTTAATTAATTTAAGAGATTTTATTATTGATTTCATTTACTAAAACCATTTATCATTTTAAGAAAATCACAATTTAGCTTGTTAGACTTTAAGTTAATCCAATTTGATCACCTCCAAGCCTATGGTTAAGTCGTAGTTTTCTTTTGTTTCTTGAATCATTAGTATGTATAACTTAGCTTAGAAGTCTCATAGAACTATCTAAGTTAGTTGTAAGTAGTAGAATATTTACTAGGTATTGGGTGTTAATAATGAATTAACACCACACTTAGTTAATTCCTTGCTTCATTGCATTTCATGCTTTATACTAAACTAGTTGATGCCCTTGTTGTTGTTATTGCTTGATTCTTTGTCCAACTTCAATCCCATTTGATAGATAAAATGTATGTTTAGCATTTGCTTAGCAAAATATCGATGTCTTAATCCTTAGTATGAAGAGCTTACAAACTTATCTTTGTTTAAAACTAGGTTAATTTCATATTAGGAAACTCTAACACTCCCCATGCACACACACACACCATGCATGTGTAACATGTGAGTGTGAGTGTTTAAACCTTCCCCATGACTCATAGTTTAGTCATCTCCTTCTAACTCCCATGTTCTTGATTCGGTTAACCTAAAATAGCAAGGCCCTTGAGTCGAATGGTTTTGGCCGAAGGAACCTAACCCGACTAGCTCAGCCAACCGAAGGATAAGGCTGGCCGAACGAATGGGGTGAGGCCGCATGAGTCTAGGCCGACCGAATGAATGACTAGGCCGAATGTGGGTTTGGCTAGCGAATGGCTTCGCTTGGCGAATGGAGGGCCGGACAAAAGAAGGTCGAGCGACTGGAGCCACTCGGCTTGGAGGTTGGCTGGCCATTCGACCAACTGGCCATTCGACCAACTGGCCACTCGACCACCTGCTATGTGCCATCCGGCCGAGCGTCTCCTAGGTGTGCAGCTCTCAACAATCGTGGTTTAAGGCTGGATTGTAGAATCCTCTTTGTCCCTACATCATCCCTATGTATTTTGGTGTGGTTTGCCTAAGGTTTTTGTGGGTATAATTTGGGTTTCAAGAGGGGTTCGGAATAGGGTTTTGAAAACCCTAAAAATCGTGACATTCACAGCAACATACCTCAATTTTTAGTGGATTTGGCTCTAGATCGGCTGTACTTTCAGATATAGGAGGTTTATAGCTTCGATTTGGCTCAAGAATCACGCGATTTCCTCAAGAAATGGAAGAGATCTTTGGATTTGAAGTTTGAAACTTCTAGAGAGAGAAAGTTCTGGAAAAATGGTTTTAGAGAGAGAGAATGAGAGAATTAAATGTGGTAGTTGATTCATTTAGGGTATTTATACCCCGAGGGTGTTCGGGTTCGTTTCGTTTGCTCGGTTCTCGTTTTCGTTGTGTTTCCGGAACGTAACACGCGTAGTTTACGAATTTAGATAAAAGAATTTATTTTTAACTTTTGAAAGGTGGTTATTCCTAGTAAATTAACTAATTATCTTTCGTTTATTTTAAATTTTCTGAAAACGTTTAAATTACAGTTTAAATCGAATCGTATAGTCGTCGCACGTATTCGTTCGAATCGTCACCCGTACGAATACGACGATAACTACACTTTTCAATGTGGTTTTATAATTATTGGACATCATTCAGAATGTTAAACTTTCAGATGCATTCGTACATATCATCATCGGATTACCACGGGACTTATAGATTTCGATTGGAAAACCCCCGAATAGGATTCCGCACTATTCGAGGGCCTGCCGAGCAGAATCCGCAAGGAGCGCAGCCGTTTCCAGGTCCTACACTCATTACATCATGTGTTACGAATAATATCTAATCACTCCGATGCATCGTGCCACGTGACCATATCGCCCGACAAGAACGTCGATCCAGCCCGCTGGTCTGGGGTGTGACACATCGTGTTTTTTTCCACCAAATAATCTTCTCGAGTTTATTCATGGTTCAAGACATGATACTTCTCCTACGAGTATCAAACCATTGCAAAGACTCGTGTTTTATTCATTTAAAACACATTCTCAGGTTTACAAATGTTTTATTATTAAACTATATTTATTTATATTTTTATTATAAAATAAAGTTCATAAAATATGATATATTTTTATGAATAATATCTAACATGCTTGTTAGAGAATATAACAATTATAAAATCGTTCATATAATTAGTTGATTCTAATAGCTTGTTGGAATTTTATAAGTAGTTGATTCTAATAGCTTGTTGGAATTTTATAAGTAGTTGATTCTAATAGCTCGTTAGAATTTTAACGATTAGCAAACGCTACAAATTCTATTTTTTATGACGAATCCGTTTCTAACACACTTATAAGAAATAATTGATTACAAATATCAATTTAAAAATTATTGATTTATACAAAATAAATCGGTTCTAACATGTTTGCTAGAAATGACTATCACCAAAGTCGTTTTAGACTTATAAGTTTATAGAAAATAAATCAATTTTAACACACTTGTTAGAATTAAATAATTACATGCTCGTTAGAAAATAATTGATTACACAAATCTTTAGAAAATATATAGGTTTAAATATAATAATTACTTCTAGCATGCTGGTTAGAAAGTGTAAATATTTTATAACCGATATTATTTTACTAAAAAGTAGTACTACCTTCTAACATGCTCGTTAGAAAATATATGCGTTTAAAAAATAATATTATTTTACAAAAAAAAAAAGAAATTAATTAATTTCTAATACGCACGTTAGGAGGAAACACAAGCGTTCACAAAAATTTTGTATGTGTTTACAAAGTCACAAGTTTCAATATCCAAAAATTAATTTAAAAATGAATGTTCAAATATTTTTTGAAACAAACCAAAAACTGTTTGCGATTAAATTTATAATCAAAATCCATGAATCCAAAACAATTAATCAAAACACATGTTTTGTTACACGGGGGTTTGGATTAAGATTGTACTCCAATTACCAAACCCGATAAATTTGTTCTAAATATTTACCACAAATATTTGCTAGATTTTAACAAAAATCCCATTTTATATTTAACTTTCATAGGAAATATAAATAATAACCATAATCTCAAATTCATAGGAAATACTTTAATACAGTACCGATCACAAGACTAAGATAAAATAATATAAATTACGAGTTTATATACCAAACTTGTTTTAATCCAAGTCTTTGTTAGCTGCTCCAAGTAGCCTATTTGACTAGAACATATTCTATGTTAAGTTTTCAACCAATTCTCTTAATGTTGTTTACAACAAATTCTTCAAAAATACTTCTTGTAATTTTCTTCACTATAGTTTTCAACCCGTTGTGTGTTTAGTTTATTATTCACTCCAACGTAGATTAAACGTGTTGATGATTGTGGTTGATGATGTTGATGATTGTGGTTGATGATTGTGGTTGATGTATGTATTGAATACGATTCTCTTAAAACACATTTCATGATTCTTATCAAAACGAATGCATCTGTGTCATAGGGTACTACAACTATAACATTATGTGTACTGTTAGGATTAACTTAGCAGCTAAAGATAATATTTGAAACGATAGCTTGGAGAGTAAAAAAGCAAGAAATTATTCAAAATGTCTGGTAGATTGCATGTAGTACTCTTGAAACAAAAATAATACACCAATTACCTGCACTGACTTCCTTGCCTTACGAAAAGCATTTCAAAAATTTTTGTTTTGACTGGTAGTAGTACAAACCTATCTATTGATTAAGGTAGGGTTCACATCGCTATCTAGGCGGAGACGTGACTAAGCGTCTAGGTGTTCGAAGCATGATTGATCAATATGTTTCCTTATGCATGTCATAAGGTCTACACTCTACACGAGAGCTACATCAACGTTACCATTAAAAAATTAAATGGTTTTTCTTATTTTTGTGGCTCTAAGACTGTGTATTCATTTTAGTCCTTCGAATTATATATGATGGTAAGTCAAAATTAAAAACTAAGATTGATATTTGATAACCAAATTGAGTGATGAACTCAATTATATATTTTGTTGTTAACATTAAAAAATAAATATATGTATCCTTTATTTTATAACAATTCTATATATATCAATTTGAAGTGTTGCTTATAAAACCACCAATCAGTTCAAACTTTCACTCACAACTTCAATTTTTTCTTCAAAACTAATCACTTAACTTTGTAAACTATTACTTCAATTTCTTTAAATATTTAAATTTTAGGATTTATCTGTTGTAAAATTTATCATTAGATTTACTCAATAACATTTGCTAGTAAGTTAAACAAAAAGTTAATAATTGTAGTTATATCATCTAAATGTAACGTGTTGAATGTCCTAAAGCTAAAACCGACACTTATGAATAACATCGGTATGATTATATAATTGTTTATAAATATACAATTTGATATTCTTAACCGAGTCACTGTAACTTGACGCATTTTTTAACCTAACCACGTTAAAACACTGATTTGAAAAGTAAGTTGAGTTATGAACTCAGCTAAATATACTTTTATTTTGTAAACAATAAAAATAAAAATAAATATCTATATCTTTTGTTTTACAACAATTGTTTAAGCGTTAATAAAGTCTGGGCTCTTGAACGCAAGTTCTTTTACAAAAATTGGGAGGTGATAAAAGACACCTTGAGAAAAAGGATGTCTTGGTCTACATTCAATAAAAACAACTACCGGGGCTATAAAAATGGATCCTAACCCAAGATTCGAATTTACGTCTTGAAACTTGTGATCCTTTTTTATCTTTTATTTAAATTAATAATTAATCAATTAAATATTTATATAAACTTAAAAGAACGCTAAAGGGTATCTTCAATACCTTCCTTCCCACCTCGCTAAAGTTTGGTATTGCAAAAGATCCTCTCTTTAATCTTCTTTAAGTTTAACAAGGAGTGTTTCTCTCTTTTTTAACCTTTGTGGGTTTTTGTGTCAATTAAAAAAATCACATTCATCCTTTTATCATGTAAATTCAACCATAGCTTTTAATCCATATAAGTATTTTCTTAAGTAATTTATGCGTATATTATTACTATAACAAATAACTTATATGTTACCTGTCGATTTGTATCATATCTACCTCATTGTCAATAATACAAATACTAAGTAACATATGTGTATTTTCGTCGTAATAAATACAGATAATTGTAAATATTTAAATATATGTTATATAAATATATAAATATATGTTATATATATATATATAAATAGGGGAAGGATCATGAGAAAACTCCTTAATATCAAGAAAACCTAGAAAACTTCAAGTAACCAATCAAAACATTTCTTTCATATTTTATTTAATTCAATTAAAAAGGTTACATTAGTAATTTTACAAGTAATTATATTTGGAATGTATTTCCTATTAATTATATGAGTTTTAATTACCTAAATTAATAAAATCAATTTCGTTATTTATTCCATCAACATTATTTTCTCTAATCAATATTTTTCACTTGGCCGATCAAATTAATTGTCATCTGCCAAAGAAAGACCACAATTACCTCTTGGAAGAAACCAATTTTCATGTTTTGTTAATAAGAGGAAATCATCTTATTTTTCATCCAATCAAGTACCTTACCCTTTAATATTTTGCTTAAAAATTATTGATTACAACCATTTGTTCAAGAAACAGCAAGGAGTTAGCGCCAAGAAACCACCAGAACCATCACCGTCTGATATTGAATCCGGATTAGAAACAAGAGCGTACGTGAACCTGATAGTTTCTATCCACTTCCTCTACATCCACCTCACGTCCGACCACCGTCACTTTGAACAACACCCCTCCAGATATTAATGATTTTTCATTAGAGCTACATATGGTTACTCATGGAGTCTGTGCGTATTGTTATTCAAATGCTTGATGATTCAACTGGTCAAGGTTGATGAATTCTATATATGTAATCAATTATAGAATCACAATTTTTTTTGCTTAAATCAACAAGGTGATAAACATAAGTCACTTGTTATGTTTTTCGATTTTGTTTTTTTTTGATATGTTTGTGTGATTACATATATGTAATCAACATAGTCGGTTGATTACATTATTCTGTCTGATTGGCTGATTACATGTAGGTAATCAGATTATATGCCAAGTATGATTGCATATACGTAATCAAGCTGTGCTTTTGTTTTGGTTGGTTGATTACATATATGTAATCAACATGGTTACATAATCAGATTATATACAAGGTATGATTACATATATGTAATCAAGTTTGTGGTTCTGTTTAGTTATTTGATTACATATGTGTAATCAAATTATACGAGCACGATGATATGGGTTGGTTTTCTATTAATCTGTTATTTACAATAATCATTTTTATTAAGATGTTTTAAAAACAAAAATAAAAACGATGAGAGATGAGAGAGAAAATATAAAAGTAATATTAGGAATTAATTGTGGGTTAAATTATGAAATGTAATTTTCCTATTATACCCTTAATTGCTAATAATAACCAACTAAAATCATAATTAATTACAATATTGCCATTAATTAATTATAGCCATTGATCAATTAGATCAATGGTTAAAAAATGGTTTTCTTAGGAGCCCTCCCCTATATAAATATATGTTATATATATATATATATATATATATATATATATATATATATATATATTCTTTTTCTAAATGTTTAATAAAACTAATCATAAAATGTTTTAATATATAATATCTTAAATTATAAAGTTATAATTTCTAAAGTGTTTATTATTCATTATTTATAATTTTTTGATCTTGGTTATATCTTACTTTCTCGATAACCAATAGTATTAGCATGCAAATTTTCGTAAAAAAATATTAATGTATAACATGTTAATCTTATTTAACTCATATAATACATCTGTTCAAACTCTAAACTACTTTAACATAAAAGTATGCCAATAAAAACATTTCAAATATTTTAAATGCAATAAATATCATCTACCCATCGTTACAAAGTTTGAAATTTGATTAATATTTAATGATTTCTGTTTCTAAAATATCCGTTCTGATTTATTAAACAGCCACATATTGCAAGTTAAGGTGCCCAATTACTTGAAAATTGTTAAATCATGAGTAACTCGGATTTACTTTCACGCTACACGTATTTAATTTTAGAATTTTAATGTACTAACACTATGTTTTTACTTGATGTGCTGTATAGCTATATCACACATAAAACAAAATAAAAAAATATTAACTTTTATATTTTAACTTTAAGAAATAACTTTAAAGCATAGGTTTTCGGCCTTTATGTTTGTTTTAACCTTAACCTTAAGGTTTTATTTTTCAGCTTTTGTTGTTAGTATTAGTGGTTTAAATAATATGATTTACAGTTTAACGTTCAGGTTTCGATAAGCCAGTTCTGTTGATGCAAAAATGACTTCAATCGAAGTTTTTTTAGATCGGTTTTCAAGCTTTAAAAAATTATTTTTAACATTATTAGTTAAAATGAACTTTCTAGGTGAGCCTTCAACTATATATATATATATATATATAGGATCAAATATTAACCCATTTTTTTATTATGTTAACCGATTAACTAAATCTTATTACTTTAATGCTCACAATAAATGAAATATAAAAATGTAGATTTTTTCTTTTTTTTTAATCAATGTAATTAATGTAGGGCACACTTACATTAATAAAAAAATAAGAAAAAACATACAGATTTAAATTTACTTTACCGTGGGCCAAAAGTAATAAGATATATTTGTTCGGTTAACGCAATAAGCAATGGTTAACAAAGGAACCACAGCCTATACATATATAAATATAAATATATATACTAAATGATCAAAAAATAACCTTTTCTTATCGCGTTAACCGAATAACTACATCTTATTACTTTATGATCCACTTACGTTAATAAAAAAAGAAGAAAAAACCTACAAATTTAAATTTAATTTAATGTGGGCCCCAAACTAATTATATGTAGTTATTCAGTTAACGCACTAAACATATGTTAACAAAGGAACCACATCCTACACATATATATAGGCCAGGGATTGTTCCTTTGTTAACCCACTCTTATGCGGTAGCCCGTATAACTCCGCTAAAATCAATACAAATCTTTGTTTTTTTAAATATAACTATTATATACAAACAATAATTTCTTTTTTTATGTGTATGTGTAAATTTGTCACCGATTTAAGATTTAAAAGAAGTGTAAGTTTTGGTTACATTACTTAATGTAACCAAAACTTGTTAATATAACCAAAACTTACAATGCTTTTAAATCTTAAACGGTGAGAAATTTACACATACACATAAAAGAAGAAAGTATTGTTTGTGTGTAATAATGATATTTTAAAAAAGAAAACAAAGATTTAGATTGATCTTGGCGGAGTTATACGGGTTACCAAAATAAGAGTGGGTTAACATTTGATCATCTCCCTATACATATATATATAAGGGGAGGTTATGGTAAAAAAATTATGTTTGTGCGAAGTTTGAAAATGATTGTGGACCATTATATTTATAATTTAATAATCGAGATCAAAGTTGTATTAAAAAATTAGTTAAATAATTATTTTGCTAATATATATATATATATATATATATATATTTGTGTGTGTGTAAGGTGAGTTAATAGTAAAACAATACGTTTGTGAAAAGTGTGAAAATAATTGTAGATCATTAGATATATAATTTAATAATCGAGATTAAATTTGTATTAAATAGTTAGTGAAATAATTGTTCAGTCTTACATACTTTTGTTAACTTTTTATTATATTCCACCATTTTTTAAACGACCATAATTTTTATATACGATATTATTTTTTAAAAAGATTACACAAAAAAATGTTTTTCTATCTTTAAAACAAGTATAATATTATATGAAAAAAAATTATGTTTTCTTACACCTTATATATTTGTAATGCGTCATTGAGTCTTTTTGTTCGTTGCTGTCTTTTTGCTAGTTATCATGTCTTACTATTTTTTCAAAAATGATGAGCTTTAAAAAGAATAATAATGAAAATAAACAATCACGTACCCTTTTACATGTAAATCATAATGATAAAAAACAAGAAATTCAACTAATAAATAAAAACAAATAACAAACAAACAAATTTACACAGTGTATTCCTACTTTTTAGTAGGGTCTGCGTGAATGATGAACACAATCCTTAATTACCTCTATCCCAATTGTGATGCTCCAAAGGAGTCCACGACTCAAATTGTCACACCCCCTGCGCCGCGTGCGGAATCCATGGCGCGGTGACGTATGAATAGTTGAATCATGCACAAGTATTGATTAAGAACAACCACAATGGATTACTAAGTTTCATAATGTTTAGACAGTTGTTTAGTTACAGACAATCTATCTACTAAAAGAATGACAACTACAGACCCAAAATATAGTTTACAAAATAAGACTTCAAACAAGACAATTAAACATTCAGGATTTTAGTGTGTTTCTAAATCCATCCTAGCATGTTTCTTCATCTTGTTCTATCTTAGCGATTGTGACACCCGGCAATTTCAGGTAAATTGCAACTCTTATATTCTTTACATTTCACACTCATACTTGTTGCATTTCAGTTAATTATGATTGATTAGATGAGTTGAACATAAACTACTGCGAAACGATAGTTCGTGGAGCTATCGAATCGTACATTGCACATTGGTTTTGGAAACCAAGTGTGGCAAACATAACACTAACGCAAAACAATAATTCGGGGAATTATTGGATTGTGCATAACACGTTGATTAGGATTAATCAAGCGTGCAAACACTTCGTTAGACACGAACACAAACAAGCATCGATAATTCGAGGAATTACCGAAACACACACGAGTCTCACGAACGTCAGTGAACATCACAACAATTAAGCACTGAAACACTTTACAAGTCAATTATGGCTAATAATTGACGATTAGAGTCCAAACGACACTCGAACGATGTTCTACAGTCGAGAAACGGGCAAGAACGAGCCCAGAACAACAACATAGGCTTAGTGGGCCTAACTTTTGGGCCAGGCGCTACGCCTGACCCGGAAACCCGGAGGTAGGTGATGCGCGCGAGAAAGAAAGGAGGCCGCCTGATGAAAACCATCCGCGCGGTACGCCTGGAATCGGTGTCCTTCGTTAGGCGTTACGCCTGACAGGGAAATCGCTGAAAAATCTCTTAAAAGCCACAAAAATCATTTCTACTCTATCATACTCGAAACCACACGCAACCAACCGGCCATTTCTCTTCCCTACCTCCTGTTACAGCCCCTTTCCACCGATGGGAAGCCATTGAAGCTCCCATACTTGAAGATTGAAGCTAGGAACTTGCAAGAAGGTTGAAGAGGAAGATTGGTGGGCTCGAATATCATCACCATCATCTTGTTTTCTGCAAACCGTTGCTGTCCAGAGGCAACTAGAGTTTCTACAACCATCTCCCAGCGATCTAGAGCACCTAAGGTAGTTTTACTTACTTATCAATAGTTAGATCGAACATGCAATGGGTAAAAACCCACATGCATGAAGATCCACTCACATGCAACTCCGATCCGCTCACACGCACGAATTTTGTGGTGTTTGAATCTGGGTTTGTTGATATAAATATGTTTCTTGATGATCTATGATGTTTAGATTGAGTTTTATGATGATCTAAAGTGATGAGTATGAACCCATATGCTTGAAGTGATGATTTATGACATTATAATGCCATGCATGTATGATCCATGATGGTTAGAATGATTTTGAGTATATAGATATGTTTCTTGATGATATTGGATGATGATTTCATGAATAGATGATGTTAAAATGGTTTATTTATGATTATTTCTATTTTTAGTAACTTTTGAGTTACAAGATGATGATTTAGTGAGAGTGATGAACATGCATGTATGTGGAATTGCTATTAGGATGTTAAGATGATGATTAGAAACTTAAGAATGTAATTTTGAATGTGATTATAGTCACTTTTAACATGGTTACTATATTTAGTAACTTTTCGGGTCAAAATGTTGCTAGATGATGTTATGGACCATGTTTGCCTGTTTAAATGATGTTAGATTGGTTATTATGATGATTGGTGACATGAAAATTGGTTTAGAAATATTAAGATGGTCATTTTATGCAAAAACTACAAAGTTACTATTTATAGTAACTTTATTTTTACAAAAACCGATTTGTAAACATGATGTGTGATTCGAGCATGCTAGATGACTTATTATGTTGTAGTATGACGATTAGATACTAAGTTAGATGGTTTCTGATGTCACGAATGCTACAAATGGAAACTTTCCATTTTAGGAAACTTTTATGTGCAAACATGTTGTAAACGACTTATGTGACTTTGTATGATGATGTGCTATGTGTCAACATCATCACGTAGGACTAATGAGCATGCTAGAACTCTAAAATCAATAATGCTTGTGAACTTGCTATAAATGGTAAGTTGTCCATAGACGCGACTTGCGCGTTTTGCACACAACGAGCACTAACACGAATGTTTCACAATACACAACCAACACATGGTTCACCAATGGGTCGTTGACACACACGGTCAAACACGGTCAATGCAGACCGACACAGACAGACATGATCAACCGAGAGTTATTGATCACGTAACACAATCACTTACACGAACTCACGTGTAATATACGATATAGGTAGCCGGTGACTGACCACCCGACGACACAGGAGCTTACGCTTACATTTGTTCACCTCGCTAAGGTGAGTTCACGGCCCCTTTTTACATTTTCTACCTTTGGGGGAGAAAACATTGCCTACAACTGCTTTTGAACAACTTACACACTTTGGTTATTTTTGTACATGCTAATATCGTATATGCATATGTGTGGCATTCATTAAACACACCTCGAACCGTTAATAGCGCGTTGCGCTCAGCGTGGTAATTCTGAATAGTACTATTTGGGCCTGACAAGCCCCACTGTTGCGAGCCGTATGGCCACCCCGACTGGAGGTCGGAACAGTGCATAATTGACCAAACAACATTTGCCATATCTTGGATGGATATGGCGGGAGGCAGCATGTTAGCTTCGGTTGCGAACCCGCATATGATATAACACATATTGACTAGCTATCAATTGATATTGCATTGTATTGAAAAATAGACCTGCTCAATATTTACTTTAAACATTTTGATGTTTACTGCTGATTACAAACCTGTGCTCTCACCAACCATTGTGTTGACTTTTTACTCGCATGTTTTCTCAGGTAACTAAGGCACGCGCACCAGGAATAGGATGCTAGGCTGGAGTCACATGCATCTGTTTAAGTGTCTTAGTTTATCAAGCAATTATTATCATTTGATATATTGTGTAATGTTAAACAACTTTAATCGCTTCCGCGACTATTGTCACGTATCGTTTTGAAAACCATTTTGATTTAACGCTTCCGCAAACTATGAATGATTAAACTGTTTTGTTAACTTATACTTTACTTCCGCAACTCTGATATTATGAAACTGTTTTATCCAAATTATTGGATGTACGTACACAACCAACCATATAGGTCTCGCATGTTGTGTGACCGGAGACTGCGATCCTGACAATCTGCCGCCGCTCGCGCCCCGGAAGGGACGGGAATTCTCGGGGTGCGACAGATTGGTATCAGAGCCTCCGGTTATTGCGAATTAGGTTTGCATTTAGTGAACTTAGTCTGTAACCACTAGTCTCCACACAACACTTAGTGTTTAGTATCGTGATACTTGCATACATGATTGAACCCACGCTTAGTATACACACTTACCTTATGATATCACCATCGTCACCGCACGTGGCTACACATGACGAGGAGGAGCCGATAGCTCTACCTGTCTCTTTACAATGCCTACCGCACACACTACATTAGTCATTAGCCATACACTAACACTTATTCTCGCTATGAAGATCATGGCTGGAAGACGTGGAGGACGCAGGAATGCAGGCGGACGTGGGAACATCAACCTGACTCAAGCTGAGTTGAACGCCCTCATCAACGAACGAGTTGAGGAGGTACTTGCTGCACGGGAAGCTGCCCGTAACCAAAATCTACTGAACCAAGGTGATGAACCTGTTCATATTCACCTTGCACTACAAACACTTGTTTCCAATTCAACACGTTTATTCGATACCTAACTCAACCTTGTTCCTTGCGTATCTCAGGAGCAAACCCTAACCCACCTCTCTACACGTTCAAGATGTTCCTGGATTGCAAACCCCATTCATTCAGCGGCACTGAGGGAGCCGTTGGGCTATTACGCTGGATTGAGAAGGCGGAATCAGCCTTCGCCATGAGCAACTGCAGGAACGAGGACAGGGTCAAGTTCGCTGCAGGGACGTTCGAGGGAGCTGCCCTCACTTGGTGGAATGCCAACGTCCAGAACCTAGGGCTTGATGCAGCCAACGCTCTGCCTTGGGATAACTTTAAACAAATGTTGAACCGTGAGTACTGTCCTCGCGGTGAAGTGCAGAAACTGGAAACGGAATTCTGGAACCATAAGATGATTGGTTCCGAGGTCGAGGCTTACACCGCTCGATCTTATGAGTTAGCAAATCTGTGCCCAGAAATGGCAACCCCACCCTTCAAACATATAGAGAAGTACATTGATGGACTGCCACCTCAAATTCAGGGCATGGTGCTCTCTGCTGACCCCATCACCATGCAACAAGCTGTGCGACTGACTCACAAGCTCACTGATTCGGCAGTTGCACAAGGACTCTTGCCACCCCGCGGTGCTGTGACCACAACCAACGACAAGGGCAAACGGAAATGGGAAGACACCCAGAACAAACCAACCACTCTTCAACCACCACCACAGCAACGTAAGTGTGGATCAACCCTAGCTTATGCCCCACCCATTCCAACCACCCAGAATCAAGGAGGTTATGCTGGAAAACACCCCAAATGCCACAAGTGCAACTTCCATCATGCACCGGGTCAATGTGGTCGTTTTCAATGCCAGCGCTGCGGAAAAGGGGGACATGCAGCCAAAGACTGCAGGGGTGAACTAATGACAAAAACCCCGCAACAGCCACAACAACAGCAACAATTTGAAGCACCAAAGGGTTGCTTCGAATGTGGCAAACCAGGGCATTTCAAGAAGGACTGCCCGCACCTGAAAAACAACAACAACAGCAACCACAACAACCAACAGAACAACAATGGGAACAATGGCATGAGGGGACGAGCCTTCGTGATTGGGGCCAAGGAGGCCAGAAGGGACCCTAACCTTGCAACCGGTACGTATCTCTTGAACGATAATTATGCTTCTGTATTGTTTGATACTGGAGCTGAGAAAAGCTTTATATCTAAGGACTTTAGTGAGATACTTGCCATAACCCCAACACCCTTAGAGGTTGAATATACAGTAGAGCTAGCTGATGGTAAATTGATTGTAACTAAGCACATTCTGAGAGAATGCACTTTAGAGCTAGCAGGCCATAAATTTAAGATTGACCTCATGCCGGTTACACTAGGCAGTTTTGATGTCGTAGTGGGCATGGATTGGTTGTCTAAAAACCAGGCTGAAATCATTTGCCACGACAAGGTTGTGCGCATACCTCTCCCTAGCGGAGAAACTCTAGACATCAAGGGCGAAAGGAGTGACACTCCTCTGAACATCATCTCGTGCATGAAAGCTCACAAATGCTTACGAAAAGGATACACTACCATATTGGCGCTTATCACCGACAAGACTGAAGAGGAGAAAAGGATAGAAGACATCCCAGTCGTATGCGAATATCCCGACGTTTTCTCGGAGGATCTACCAGGACTTCCACCACCTCGACAAGTGGAGTTCCGCATAGACCTTGTGCCGGGAGCAGCACCTATCGCACGAGCACCATATCGACTTGCACCTTCGGAGATGCAGGAACTGTCCAATCAACTGCAAGAGCTGTTGGACAAGGGTTTCATTAGACCAAGCTTCTCACCTTGGGGAGCTCCGGTCTTATTCGTGAAGAAAAAGGATGGCACGTTTCGTATGTGCATCGACTACCGGGAGTTAAACAAAGTGACAATCAAGAACCGTTATCCCTTACCTCGTATCGACGATCTATTCGATCAACTGCAAGGATCGAGTTACTACTCCAAGATCGATCTGCGATCTGGGTACCATCAACTGAGGATACAAGAGGCGGATATTCCCAAAACAGCATTTCGCACTCGCTATGGCCATTACGAGTTTTTGGTCATGCCGTTTGGGCTAACCAATGCACCTGCAGTATTCATGGACCTCATGAATAGAGTGTGCAAACCATACCTCGACAAGTTCGTCATTGTCTTCATAGATGATATTCTCATTTATTCCAAAACCCAGGAGGAACACAAAGAGCATCTTCAATTGACTCTTGAACTGCTACGAAAAGAGAAGCTGTACGCTAAACTCTCAAAATGCGACTTCTGGATCCGAGAAGTCCAATTCTTGGGACATGTTGTTAATGAACAAGGGATTTATGTGGATAAGTCTAAGATAGAGGCAATCAAGAACTGGGAAGCACCAAAGACCCCAAATGAGGTGCGACAATTCCTAGGCTTGGCAGGCTATTATCGGCGATTTATCGAAGTATTTTCAAAGATAGCCCAACCACTCACAGCCTTAACCCACAAGGACAAGAAATACCTCTGGACTGAAAGACAAGAAGCTGCATTCCAACTTCTCAAGCAGAAGCTCTGTAGTGCACCTATCCTATCCCTTCCCGATGGGACGGAAGACTTTGTAGTATATTGCGATGCCTCGATACAAGGGCTCGGATGCGTGCTGATGCAGCGAGAGAAGGTGATCGCATATGCTTCTCGACAACTGAAGGTACACGAGAAGAACTACACCACCCACGACTTAGAACTTGGAGCCGTGGTATTTGCACTTAAGATCTGGAGACACTACCTGTATGGTACCAAGTGTACGATATATACTGATCACAAGAGTCTCCAACACATATTCGAGCAGAAGGAACTGAACATGCGACAGCGTCGCTGGCTCGAACTCCTAAACGACTATGAGTGTGCCATCAAGTATCACCCGGGGAAGGCCAATGTAGTGGCCGATGCCCTAAGTCGGAAGAATACACCGAAACCCAAGAGGGTAAGAGCTTTACAACTCACCATTCTTCCCAACCTCCCTGAGCAGATACGTAATGCCCAAGTGGAGGCACTTAAGCCTGAAAACCTAGCGGCAGAATCACTAAGGGGAATGGAGCAACACCTTAAAGTAAAAGCCGATGGCTTACACTACTTCATGGAACGCATCTGGGTTCCGCGTCATGGGAACTTAAGAGACCTTGTGATGGACGAGGCTCACAAATCCCGATATTCCATTCACCCTGGATCTGATAAGATGTATCATGATCTGAAGATACTTTACTGGTGGCCACATATGAAAGCCGACATCGCTACCTACGTAGGCAAATGCTTGACTTGTGCGAAAGTCAAGATCGAGTACCAGAAACCATCTGGATTACTCACACAACCTGAGATCCCCATGTGGAAATGGGAACAAATCTCCATGGATTTCATCACCAAATTACCCCGTACCCCAAGTGGATGTGACACTATCTGGGTAATTGTGGACCGACTGACTAAATCAGCACATTTCCTTGCGATCAAGGAAAATGACAAGATGGAAAAACTAGCCAGAATCTATGTCAAAGAAGTGGTCTCACGACATGGAGTGCCAATCTCCATCATTTCGGATCGGGACGCCAGATTCACTTCTAACTTCTGGAAATCATTACAAAAGTCGCTTGGCACGCGGTTGGATATGAGTACAGCATACCACCCACAAACTGATGGCCAGAGCGAACGCACAATACAAACCCTCGAAGATATGCTACAAGCATGCGTAGTAGACTTTGGTAACAGTTGGGAAACTCACCTACCATTGGTGGAGTTTTCCTACAACAACAGCTACCACACAAGCATCAAAGCAGCGCCTTTTGAGGCACTCTATGGCAGGAAATGCCGGTCACCTATCTGTTGGGCGGAAGTGGGCGACAGTCAGCTCACTGGCCCGGAACTTGTACACGAAACGACGGAGAAAATCTTGCAAATCAGAAATCGCATGGCAGCAGCTCGTGATCGTCAAAAGAGCTATGCCGACAAACGCCGAAAGCCTTTGGAATTCCAGGTAGGAGACAAAGTCCTTCTGAAAGTTTCGCCATGGAAAGGCGTCATTCGTTTTGGTAAACGAGGCAAATTGAACCCACGGTATATTGGGCCTTTTGAGATCCTGAAGAGGATTGGTCCAGTGGCATATCAACTCAACTTACCAGCCGAACTCGATGGAGTTCACAACGTATTTCATGTCTCAAACCTAAAGAAGTGTTTATCGGATGAAACACTTATTGTTCCACTGGATGAGATCCAGGTGGATGAACAACTACGGTTCGTGGAAGAGCCGGTAGAAATCATGGACCGTGAAGTCAAACAACTCAAGCAAAGTAAGATCCCTATTGTCAAAGTCCGATGGAACTCGAAACGCGGACCTGAATTCACGTGGGAACGTGAAGATCAGATGATGCGCAAATATCCCCACCTCTTCAAGCAAACAACGTCGAACGTCGGCAACAACGAATAAATTTCGGGACAAAATTCCTTTCAACAAGGGGATGCTGTGACAACCAGAAAAATTTTTGTTTCTCAAACACTATTACTTCTCAAACACTACCAACAACAACCAAATTTCGGGACGAAATTTCTTTCAACAAGGGGATGATGTGACACCCGGCAATTTCAGGTAAATTGCAACTCTTATATTCTTTACATTTCACACTCATACTTGTTGCATTTCAGTTAATTATGATTGATTAGATGAGTTGAACATAAACTACTGCGAAACGATAGTTCGTGGAGCTATCGAATCGTACATTGGTTTTGGAAACCAAGTGTGGCAAACATAACACTAACGCAAAACGATAATTCGGGGAATTATTGGATTGTGCATAACACGTTGATTAGGATTAATCAAGCGTGCAAACACTTCGTTAGACATGAACACAAACAAGCATCGATAATTCGAGGAATTACCGAAACACACACGAGTCTCACGAACGTCAGTGAACATCACAACAATTAAGCACTGAAACACTTCACAAGTCAATTATGGCTAATAATTGACGATTAGAGTCCAAACGACACTCGAACGATGTTCTACAGTCGAGAAACGGGCAAGAACGAGCCCAGAACAACAACATAGGCTTAGTGGGCCTAACTTTTGGGCCAGGCGCTACGCCTGACCCGGAAACCCGGAGGTAGGCGATGCGCGCGAGAAAGAAAGGAGGCCGCCGGATGAAAACCATCCGCGCGGTACGCCTGGAATCGGTGTCCTTCGTTAGGCGTTACGCCTGACAGGGAAATCGCTGAAAAATCTCTTAAAAGCCACAAAAATCATTTCTACTCTATCATACTCGAAACCACACGCAACCAACCGGCCATTTCTCTTCCTTACCTCCTGTTACAGCCCCTTTCCACCCATGGGAAGCCATTGAAGCTCCCATACTTGAAGATTGAAGCTAGGAACTTGCAAGAAGGTTGAAGAGGAAGATTGGTGGGCTCGAATATCATCACCATCATCTTGTTTTCTGCAAACCATTGCTGTCCAGAGGCAACTAGAGTTTCTACAACCATCTCACAGCGATCTAGAGCACCTAAGGTAGTTTTACTTACTTATCAATAGTTAGATCGAACATGCAATGGGTAAAAACCCACATGCATGAAGATCCACTCACATGCAACTCCGATCCGCTCACATGCACGAATTTTGTGGTGTTTGAATCTGGGTTTGTTGATATAAATATGTTTCTTGATGATCTATGATGTTTAGATTGAGTTTTATGATGATCTAAAGTGATGAGTATGAACCCATATGCTTGAAGTGATGATTTATGACATTATAATGCCATGCATGTATGATCCATGATGGTTAGAATGATTTTGAGTATATAGATATGTTTCTTGATGATATTGGATGATGATTTCATGAATAGATGATGTTAAAATGGTTTATTTATGATTATTTCTATTTTTAGTAACTTTTGAGTTACAAGATGATGATTTAGTGAGAGTGATGAACATGCATGTATGTGGAATTGCTATTAGGATGTTAAGATGATGATTAGAAACTTAAGAATGTAATTTTGAATGTGATTATAGTCACTTTTAACATGGTTACTATATTTAGTAACTTTTCGGGTCAAAATGTTGCTAGATGATGTTATGGACCATGTTTGCATGTTTAAATGATGTTAGATTGGTTATTATGATGATTGGTGACATGAAAATTGGTTTAGAAATATTAAGATGGTCATTTTATACAAAAACTACAAAGTTACTATTTATAGTAACTTTATTTTTACAAAAACCGATTTGTAAACATGATGTGTGATTCGAGCATGCTAGATGACTTATTATGTTGTAGTATGACGATTAGATACTAAGTTAGATGGTTTCTGATGTCACGAATGCTACAAATGGAAACTTTCCATTTTAGGAAACTTTTATGTGCAAACATGTTGTAAACGACTTATGTGACTTTGTATGATGATGTGCTATGTGTCAACATCATCACGTAGGACTAATGAGCATGCTAGAACTCTAAAATCAATAATGCTTGTGAACTTGCTATAAATGGTAAGTTGTCCATAGACGCGACTTGCGCGTTTTGCACACAACGAGCACTAACACGAATGTTTCACAATACACAACCAACACATGGTTCACCAATGGGTCGTTGACACACACGGTCAAACACGGTCAATGCAGACCGACACAGACAGACATGATCAACCGAGAGTTATTGATCACGTAACACAATCACTTACACGAACTCACGTGTAATATACGATATAGGTAGCCGGTGACTGACCACCCGACGACACAGGAGCTTACGCTTACATTTGTTCACCTCGCTAAGGTGAGTTCACGGCCCCTTTTTACATTTTCTACCTTTGGGGGAGAAAACATTGCCTACAACTGCTTTTGAAAAACTTACACACTTTGGTTATTTTTGTACATGCTAATATCGTATATGCATATGTGTGGCATTCATTAAACACACCTCGAACCGTTAATAGCGCGTTGCGCTCAGCGTGGTAATTCTGAATAGTACTATTTGGCCTGACAAGCCCCACTGTTGCGAGCCGTATGGCCACCCCGACTGGAGGTCGGAACAGTGCATAATTGACCAAGCAACATTTGCCATATCTTGGATGGATATGGCGGGAGGCAGCATGTTAGCTTCGGTTGCGAACCCGCATATGATATAACACATATTGACTAGCTATCAATTGATATTGCATTGTATTGAAAAATAGACCTGCTCAATATTTACTTTAAACATTTTGATGTTTACTGCTGATTACAAACCTGTGCTCTCACCAACCATTGTGTTGACTTTTTACTCGCATGTTTTCTCAGGTAACTAAGGCACGCGCACCAGGAATAGGATGCTAGGCTGGAGTCACATGCATCTGTTTAAGTGTCTTAGTTTATCAAGCAATTATTATCATTTGATATATTGTGTAATTTTAAACAACTTTAATCGCTTCCGCGACTATTGTCACGTATCGTTTTGAAAACCATTTTGATTTAACGCTTCCGCAAACTATGAATGATTAAACTGTTTTGTTAACTTATACTTTACTTCCGCAACTCTGATATTATGAAACTGTTTTATCCAAATTATTGGATGTACGTACACAACCAACCATATAGGTCTCGCATGTTGTGTGACGGAGACTGCGATCCTGACAATCTGCCGCCGCTCGCGCCCCGGAAGGGATGGGAATTCTCGGGGTGCGACAGCGGTCTCCTTATTTGTCCTTTAGTGTGTCTTAAACCTGATTACCTGAAACACGTGAAAAGTAACTGTCAACTACAGAAGTAGTTGGTGAGAACAATAGGTTTAACAATTGTAAACATAAATTTGCAGTGTAAGGCATATGTTTAAAGCAATAATTAAATTACATGGATGAGCTGCAACCCAAACTAACATCAAGTATGTAAAACGTGTCCAAACAGTCAACAGACTATTTGATAATGAAGCCAACATATAATCAAGTCCCAAACCACATTTGGAGTTAGATAATGTATCAGCAGTTTTGATAAAACCATAATGAAACCAAACCTGCAGTTAGCTTATAAAACAAATTTAAAAGCTAAATCCATTTTGGTATGTCCCAATGTGTCCGCTTTCCTTTGTTGTGATCACCCAGTACTAACGCTAATGAATATGAAACTTGATGTGTTTATAAGTTTGTTCACAACAGTGGACACCATGCTCTTGAACTTTGCTTTAAAACCAATGATTAAATGCCTTATTTGATAACATGATTTGAGAATCCTTGTTTGAATACCATGAATTGAATCCTTTGTTTGAACATCACCATGAAAACCATTGTTTGAATATCTTGTTTTGAAACCTTTGATTGAGTACATAGAATAGTGTCCTAGTATAGTAACAAGGTTTATAAAAGATTATTTTCGAAAACGCGAGTTTATAGTAAAAGAGTTTATAAGTCACATCATTTAAAATTGTTTGTCATTTATAAAACTATTCGAGTAAAACTGATATAAAATAATTCAAGAAAACTTTATAAAACCTCTTTAATAGAAAATGTTTAACAGTTGATAAAGTCCTTTGAAATGGTTGAATAATCTGTTGAATTTGTACCATGAACCTATAATGTTTGAAGAATAGCATACATCTTGTATAATGAAATACAATTGTACATAGTGTATTTGATCATGTGTTCCACCCCAAAATAGTTGAAAAACGGTAAAAGAGGGGCTACTGTTCTCACCTGTCTGCAGTAGACTCTGAAGTATAACAAATAGCAAGTAGCAAACAGGACTTCTAACTGGTTCCTATATCATTGTAATCATACATAAGACATAAGATTTATGATGGTATAGACTTTGATTCATTGATTGACTTGTGTTATCATGATTTGATTAACTCTTGATTACATGATCTCATGCTTATGAATGTTGTATGAATTTGAAAACCATGATTTAGTCACTTGATAGAGAGTTGTTTCACGTAAAAGAGGTGTCATATTCTTTTATGCACAACTTGTATGCATAAAATGACAATTGTTGATGATGTTTGATGACCATTGGTTAATATGCAACTTGAAGAAATGTTTCAATTGTTTTAAGTCTTTGGAATTATGAATTGATCCCATAATTATATTGAGTTGTAACTTAACCTATTTAAGATCAACTTCACAATTACTTTAAGTCATGGGCCACACATTGGGCCTTAAGCCCATGAAACCATGGTGGACTTAAATAAAGATTCATGGGCCTCTTAGGTTAACAATGGCCAATTGGTTGTGGTGTTGGGCCAAATAAGCATATGAGTCATGGAGTGGGCCAAAGGTTATTACATGGATCAAATGGAATAGCATTGCCGAAGGTCCAAGAAAATCTCAATGTGGTTTCACTATTGGGCCGAAAATGATATTGTGTTGGGCCAACTGAGATTGAGTTGGCCACCTATGTGAATTGTTGGGCCAAGAGTCCTATTGGGCCTGATCTAATGTGGGCCGAAGTTAACTAATCTCTTGGGCCAAAACAAAACCTCATGGGCCAAGGGTATGCATATATGGACCTGAACAACACACATTGGGCCATGCATTTGGGCCGGTTATGTGCCTGACCATTATATCGAAGAATAGGGTTCCCATGGCAGCGAACCTATCTAATTTTTCTACTAAGGTTCGGCTAAGAATGAGGCCACCGGTTCGACTACAAACTAGCGAACCATGTAGGGTTCGGCTGCATCCAAAGGTTCGGCAAGCTGATTAATGAACCATACGAGGTTCGTCAAAGGAATAGGGTTCGGCACTCATGATGGTTCGCTGCTTAGGGTGTCACAAGGCTCGGCGGTTAAGGTGACGAAGCTAGGGTTCGTTGCATGCATGCAAGGGTTCGTAGACTCATCGTGGGTTCGCCACTGTTGCAAGGGTTCGCTTGCTGAAAGGCTAATCAACCAAGGGTTTGTTGACATGACACAGGTTCGCGAGATCTTGATAAGGTTCGGCTATGAAATGGAGGCTCGCTGCTTCATGAAGGTTCGGGATTTCCTAGGGTTCAGCTCCACCTGCATCAAACGAACCTGTAGGTTCTTCGCCCTCTTCATCAGTTCTAACCTGCGGTTTATTGTTCCCTATGATGTTGCTACACGTATACGAGTTCTTGTGAAGGTTTAGGCTCGACTGAAATGAATTAAAACCGGTTGTAGCTAGGTTCAACCAAAACACAAACAAAAACCCTCTTTTTCAACTCGTTCTTTCGATCATACCTCGTTTTTGGCCGGATAAATCCACAGATCCTTTGTACTTTCGTGTAGGAAATGTCGGGAGCTTCACGTGAACACCAAGAACACCTAAATCCGTCAAGGAACGAAGGAGATACGCGCGTTTGAAGTTCGGTTTTCTAGAGAGAGAAAGGGTTGACGAATTTCTAGAGAGAGGAAGGGTTTGGCTGGTATTAAATGAGAGAAATGGCCTTCTTCAAGGCTTTTATAGGCCGAGTGGTATTCGGGTTCGTTTCGGTCACTCGGTTCGCGTTTCCGTCGCGTAACGCGTATTTTACGCGATTTAAATAAAGTAATTGTTATTCTCATCATTTTGATGAGTTTCAAAATTGTAAAAATGTAAAATAATTTATTTTACTTATTTTTGTGTTTGTTCGTTGACAGATCGTTAAACAACAACAATTACGTGTATACCCGCAATCGCGTACGTTTTCCGATCGTATTAATTATTTAGTCGTTTAATCATAATTATAAGTTCAACATTCATATCATTATGGATCGTCACCCATAACTATACTCAGTCTCGCTTACGTATTACGATTTTTGTTTAATTAATTGCTTCTCATAATATTCGTCTCAACACTACGCACTAACACTATCCCATTACACCGAATGCAGTATATGTATAGGGCATACCCCAGATTCCAGCTACCTGTCGTACCTGACGCCGTCCCACCACTGTTTCGATATAATACGATACTGTTCTTGCCTAGCGAACTCGACTGTAAATAAATAATACATACTTGTTCCTAAATAATAAAGATCCTAATACACAAGCACATTATGAACACATGAATCACATTGAGTGATTTGATATGAAAACACATTTGTTCTAACACTGTTTACAACTACCATGACTAAATGTACAAATGTTACACAAATTTATTGCTTGAAGTTATCATCCTAACATTTTTAGTGTTATTTTCACAAAATAATTAAAATAATGCTAAAATTAGTGTCATTTTACATTGGTCTCTTAAAGGGCCCACACATATATAAATCATATGCGCGCATCGCATATTGGGCGTATACATAAAAAACAATGATATAATTGTATACTTCTAATATGAAAACATTATAAATTTGTTTAAATAACAAATTTATTTACTATATAAAAACAATAACAAAAAAATGAAATAAGTAAAAACGTATAACACAATAATGAAAACATATGACACATTGACCTAAACATAAAACACAATGATTAAAATATTACAAAATAACCTGAACGTATAACACAATGTTGAGTATATTAAACAATGACTTGAACGTAAATAAAATGATAAATATATCACACAATAACCTAATTGTAAAACACAATAATGAATGACCTAAACATAAAACACAATGATTAAAATATTACAAAATAACCTGAACATATAACACAATGTTGAGTATATTAAACAATGACTTGAACGTAAATAAAATGATAAATATATCACACAATAACCTAATTGTAAAACACAATAATGAATATATTACAAAATGACATTAACATAAAACAATAACCAAAATGTAGTTTTAAAAAAATTAAGATAACTTATGTATTTTAAAATTTAAAGTTTTAGAAACACAATAATGAAATAACAAAATTATGCACTTTCAATACAAAAAACATTAAAAAAATAAATAATAATTTATTTAATGAATAAAAAATATAACAAAATTACACACGATAATATTAAAAATAAAATACAATAATTAAGACATGTTACATAATGACCTCAAACATTAAACTTAATTACCAAAATACTCGTTTTAAAAAAATTAGAGAAATAAAACTTGTTAACCATAAAATCATTCTCATACTTCTTACCAATATAATCATTTCAACTAGAAGCTAATATATATATATATATATATATATATATAGGGAGAGGATCAAATGTTAACCCACTCTAATTACGGTAACCCATATATCCACTAAGATCAATCCAAATCTTTGTTTTCTTTTTTTAAATATCATTATTACACAAAAGCAATAATTTCTTCTTTTATGTGTATGTGTAATTTTATCAAGTTTATCACCATTTAAGATTTAAAAGCATTGTAAGTTTTCGTTATATTAACAACTTTAGGTTACATTAAGCAATGTAACCAAAACTTACACTGGTTTTAAATATTAAATCGGTGACAAATTTACAAATACAAATAAAAGAAGAACGCATTATTTATATATAATAATGATATTTAAAAAAAGAAAAAAGAAAACAAAGATTTTGATTGATTTTGGCGGAGTTTTACGAGTTATCGTAATAAGAGTGGATTAACAAAGAAACCATCCCCTATATATGTATATATATGTGTATATATATGTGCATATATATACATATGTATGTACGGTTAGTTTCAACTAAATTGTTTCTTTATCGTAAAAATCTAAGAATGTTATTGATAATTTGATAATAAAATCAAATTTAAAAGAGAAAATTCAAAATTTTAAAGAAAAAAGTTGTCGGACGTTAATTTATTTATGACCATTTTCCTCCACAAGTTTTTTAAACGTTTATAACTTTTAAATACGATATTATTTTAAATATATATATATATATATATCATAAAAAAACAATTTTTATCTTTAAAATGAGTATAGTGTTAGCATAAAAAATGAAATTTTTTATGTTCATTACATATAATTATCGTCATTATATATTTTTTAAATGTTTGTGCATAATTATCTTTTTTTTTGTGTTTTTCTTATAGTTAATTGTGTTTTTTACAGGTAATTGTATATATTTTAAATATCATTGTGTTATTCAAACTCGTCATTGTGTCATCTTTGCTTGACATTATGTATTCTGCAACATCATAGTGTCTGAAATTGTTTAGGAAAAAACGACATTGAGCAGTAAAATACAAAGACACAATGACCTTTACAAAAGATAAAATTACTTTTACAAAATTGTTTATACTCGTCATTATGTCTTTTTTATAGGTAATTGTATCTTTTTTAAAAGATTATTGTGTTATTCATACTCGTCATTCTGTCGTCCTTGCTTGACATTATGTATTTTTCAACATCATTGTGTGTTAAATTGTTTGGAAAAACACAAGATTTAGCACCAAACACAAAATACAAAATGAACTGCACAAAAAACACCGT
This sequence comes from Mikania micrantha, assembly GCA_009363875.1. NCBI lineage: Eukaryota > Viridiplantae > Streptophyta > Magnoliopsida > Asterales > Asteraceae > Mikania > Mikania micrantha. The sequence goes on along the minus strand of CM018693.1, from coordinate 103,172,409 downwards.
GCTATGTACAAACACACAATGAATTAATTTTTTTTTTATATCAACACTATAAGAATTTTGAATATAAAAAATGTTCATTCTTATGTTATACTTTTAAAAAAACAAATAATTTCGTATTTAAAGTTATGAACGTTTAAAGAAGTGTGAGAACTTTATAAAAAGCGAACAAAAGTAGTGTTTACTAAAATATCCACCAACAAGTTTATTTAATCATAGTTGTTGATTAATAATGATTTAATGTCTTAAGATCCTTCTAATAACTTTTGTGAAAAAAAACTTATTTAGTTTAACCTAACTTTATATATATATATATATATATATATATAGAGAGAGAGAGAGAGAGAGAGAGTAAGTATAATTTGAAAACCACTTTTTCGTGAGAAAAACCGTGAAAACAAGACAAAAATCATGTAAGAACCATATATTTTTTAAATTTCTTTTATATCTTTGTAACATTGTTAGGCGCATTTTTATAAAAAAAAAATCAAAAAAGCGCCGAGTAGATATTTAAAAAAAATTATTTTATGAACCATGTAAAACATTAGTAACAAAACGTAAAAAAAAAATTCGTTGGATCTGATGCAGTGTTACGTATGTTTTGCATGGGTTTATAATATATATATATTTTTAAATATTTACTCGGCGTTTTTTAAATTTTTTTATAAAAATGTTACTAATAGTATTACAAACTTGTAAAAAAATTAAAAAAATATGGTTTTTTACATGATTTGTGCATTGTTTTCGCGGTTTTCTCACTAAAATACGGTTTTCATTTTCTTAATTCCTTATATATATGGCATGAAAGTATACATAACAAAATAAATGTGCAAAAACCCGAAGTAATCAAATAAATGTATATATATAGGGCATGAAAATATACATAACCAAATAAATGTGCAATAACCCGAAATAATCCGTCATTATCAAGGCAAATTTTCGAAATTTTTTAACATCATTGTAAACACATTTAGAACACTTTCTTATTTTATGAGTTTGCGTAAATTTATCAACTTTTGAAAGTTAACATCGTTGTAAGTTTTTAACTTACAGTCATGTAAATGTTTTTTGCCCAAAACTTGTAGCGATGTTAACTCTCAAACATTGATGAATTTACGTAAACTCATAAAATAGAAAGCGTTCTAAATGTGTTTACAATGATGTTAAAAAAATTCGAAGATTTAGCTAGCTTGACCTTGACGGGTTATTTCGGGTTATTGCATATTTAGTAGGTTAATTTTTTTCCTTTACCTATATATATATATATGATTTGGTTCAAATAAGAACCCACCATATTTGTGGTAACCTATTAACACATTTAAGCCAATCAGATTCACCAACATCACAGATTCTCTTTTGCTTTAATAAGGGTATTATGGACTTTTTATTAACCCATTTAAGCCAATCCGATTCACCCACATCATAAAAATATATCCATTTTCCTTTTTTTAAATTAAAGTTTCCCCCTTGATTTTTATACACTTATAACTTTTTTATACTATGTTATTTTTTTATAAAAATTACATCATTAAACTCGTTATATTTTTCTCGTTAATTCCATAATAGTCATGCCAATTTTTTTTTGAATTTTTTAAAGCGTTCGTAATTACACCAACGTAACGAACAATAAATATATTAAATTTCTCTCGTTTTTTCAAAATCTTTCCATCTTTAAAATGTTTTCGAGCGTTCGTAATTTTCTCTCATTTTTTTGTTTAACATGTTTTTTCGAGCTTTCGTAATTTTATCTCATTTTTTTCGTTTAAAATGTTTCAAAATCTCGTTTAACATGTTTTTTTGAGTGTTCGTAATTTTCTTTCATTTTTTCGAGCGTTTGCAATTACACCAATGTAAAATCTTTCCATCTTGTTACAAATTATTTTTTATTACAAAAATTAGTTCATTAATATTTTAAAAAATTAAGAACACTTTGAAATAATCCAGATCCTTACATCAGTGTAATTACGAAAACTTTGTAAAAATTCAGCTCGTTACATCATTGTGATTACATTAGTGTAAAAAAATGCATTTCGTTACGTCAGTGCAAAATGTCGTTCCATCAGTGTAAAACGTCATTGCATCAGTGTAAAACGTCGCTGCATCAGTGCAAATTACGAAAATTTTAAAAAAATTTGACAAAATTATACTTGAATTAAAGATAAAAAAGTGACAAATTTAATGGTGAAATTTTTATAAAAAAATAATAATGTATATAAAAGTTATGAGTGTTTAAAAAATTGGGGCTAAACTTTTTTTAAAAAAGAAAATCAAGTACACCCTACCAAATGTCAAATCAGTGTAAAAAAATGTGTTTCGTTACGTCAGTGTAAAACGACGTTGCATCAGTGTAAAATGTAGCTGCATCAGTGCAAATTACGAAAATTTTAAAAAAAATTGAAAAAATTATACTGGAATTAAAGATAAAAAAGTGACAAATTTATTGGTGGAATTTTTATAAAAAAATAATAATGTATATAAAAGTTATGAGTGTTTAAAAAATTGGGGGGTAAACTTTTTTTTAAAAAGGAATCAAGTACACCCCACCAAATATCAAAAATGCCCTTAAACAAATCTTATCCACATGTTTTTTTGACTTTTTCAGATTGAATATGGACCACTCATTTCAAAAGACTTTATTTTAACAACAAATGAAAATGAGTTAATAGGTTACCACACTTGGAGTGGGTTACCATTTGAACCTTCCTATATATATATATATATATATATATATATATATATATATATATATATATATATATATATATATAATTTCAGAGGATATGCTATAAAAATCACAATCGTCTAACATTTTGGCTTGATATATCAACACAAAATATATAATATTATTTTAGTATTGATGTGCAGTACAACTAAACAATGATCATTTAAAGTTTTCACTTCTCTACAAGTCTTATTATTATTAAGATTTTAAAAGTATGCTTAAAAAATATATGATTTAGTCGTTAAAAAAATTCACAAATTCACATGCAAATTAATGAGATATTTTAAGGATGCTAAAATTTTGAATTTAAAAATATCACGAACTACTTTTTACACTTTTCCTTTATTACCAAAAATAACTTTTTTTACTTTACTCCTCCTTGTACATATTCAAAATCATTAATCAAATAATTAACATAAAATGAAGATACGATGCATGTAAGCTTTTGTGTTCCTCGAATTAGAGGCGTAGAATTGGAACCCAAATATTCCTTACTTGTTGGGAAATAAATATTCTTTTTATTTAATTTTAATATATTTATTTAATTTATTCTTATGTTTTTTTAAATAGAATTAGAATAATAAACATTCTCTGTCACATACAATTATGCACAACCTTAACAAAGTGGCATGACGGATTGATACGAACACCAATTTGAATATATGTCACTTGCCATTGTTTATTATATGAAGAAATGTAGAATATCTTGGTATATGCTAACTATTCAATAACTATTTCTTTATTTTTAGCTAAATTTTAAGTAAGAATCACTTGGCAATTTACTTAATTCTTATTTATAAAACGTTTATTCAAGTTTTGATCATACCATTATTGAATACATATATTTTATTAAAAATAATATATTTATATACACCAAAAAAAATAATAAATAGATTTTTTTATCATGTTTACTTAATATGTGGTTGTCGAACGGGTATAATAAGTTGAACTACATGTCGTGAATTATTTATCATTAAATATCCTTATATAGGGGAAGGATGAATGGTAAACTTATTTGAGTTAAGAAAGCTTCTTAAAACCCAATGTTAGCATTCAATTGTTTTTCTTTTTCTTTATGTGTTTAGGTATGTAGTTCTTATAAGAAAATAAAAATAAATTAAAAATATTAACTGTTATATGCTTATGTTACATATATGCCACATCTTTGGTTTTTACTGTTACACAATATAAAATAGCACTCTGCAAGTTTTGTTCCCATGTTAGAAGCTTTCTCACAAAAATATGTGTTTAGTTTTATGTTTGTGAATAATTATGTCAGTTTGAAACATACCAAAAATCAAAAATATTAGATTACATGATACTTCATAATTTATACAACAAAATGTATTTGAAGTCAAACCAAACTAATTTTTTTTTCTATTAAAGTGCTAAAATTAACCAAACATGTCCAGCTAACAAAGGGTTAATGCCATTCATGCAAATGAGTTACTCTTAAAACTCATTCACACGAATAAGAGATGTTCCATTCGCATAGTCGTTTGAGATAAGTCTCTCATTCATACGAATGAATGAGTTATTTGGTTCATTCGCAAGAACGAATAAAAGAGATGTCTCATTCGTACGAATGCGACCATGCTAATGAGTCCACAATATTTAAGAGCCTTCATGTTAGAGTGCTGAAATTAACCAAACATGTCCAACTTACAAACATTTAATTCCATTCATACGAATGAGTTACTCTTGTAACTCATTTTCACGAATGAGAGATGTTCCATTCGCATAGTTTGTCTCACCTCTAGCCGGTGAGCTGGATCGAGTTTCTCGTAGGATGGAATGGTCCTGGGGCGTGATATCGTGTGATAATCGGAATGATCAGATTGTATTCATGGCACATGACATATAACGAGAAAACTAAACATTCATTCAGAATTAGAAAGTTAAATTGCATCAGTTGAGTTCAATAATTTAAAAATATAAATCTACCAAAAGAATCATTGTAGTCATCTATGCTGTAACTGTACACGATATACAAAAGTGATTCATGTCGTATCGTCAGAATAAATCATTAACAAAAACAATTAGGTCCTCTATTCTGGGCATCTAGCATGTAACCTGATTCCAGGTAACTAAACATGTCCGTCAGCTGAGAAAATGTGCAACAATCAAGTAAACACTAGGTTGGTGAGTTCATCTAGTTTTGTTTTTTTGGAAATAGTTGTAAAGTGTTATTTGTCCCAAAACTTGTCAGGGTCTCAACCTTAAACCTCAGTACCGACATCATTCCATCAAGCCAAGTAATGCTTATGTATAGGGCATACGTACCAACAAGTGGAGCCGCCAACCCACCACACACTTGACAAGACACGACTTTGTCCTACTAGAAATTAAGAGTCTCACCGTAATCTCATACCTGTTGTAACACCAGTGCCGGATGCATGCCGGAACAGTGATCGCAACAGTAAACCATACAGTAAATCAGGTACACATTACGTGAAACTATGCTTATTTTGTTGAAACATCATGCTTTACACTAGACTATCATACGATTGTCTGAAATCTGACTGAAACCTTAGGGTTTAACAGTCAGAAACATGTCAGACAACACAGTGTTGAAACATAGATACTTGATTTGATACTATCTGGTATATACGTATGTGAGGTTAAACAAAACGAAACTTTAACGGTTATTGTTACGGAATGCTAAACAGACGAATTATTCGTATAGGTGACGATCTGTACGAATGATTCTGATAGTTTAACGTTCTGAAATAATGACTTAACAGTAGAAAACAAGAATCAGAAAGTCAAACCATCATCGTGTTCGTTCGAATGATGATTCGAACGAATACGCGCGATGGCGACGCGATCTGACGAAACGAAAACGAAAACAAATAACGATACGAACGATCATAAATTTAAGGAAATATACTATTTCCTATTTTACAATTTTGAAACTCATCATAAAACAATTTAAACTAAACTATTTTATTAAAACGCGAACAAATTAAACGAAACGCGTAAAATATTAAATCTCGATAAATAAATTTACTAAACAACATTTAAAATAATTTTTAGAAATAAATAACATTCAAATCTTTAAAATAAACTCTTTTATTTTCTTTACGAAAAACGCGCGTCACGTGCCGGATACGCGACGAAAACGCGAACCGAGCAACCGAAACGAACCCGAATACCCTCGGGGTATTTAAACACCAAATGAGGGAATTTAATTCATTTTTCATGTCATTCTCTCTCTCTAAAACCCAGTAGCCGTTCATCTCTCTCTCTCTCTCTCTAAGTTCATCATATTAAAACCTTCATATCTTGATCAATCCTTGACCAAATCGCGTGTTCTTTGAGCCTAAAAGTTGATCTTGAAACCCTCTACAAGGAAGTACATTTCATCTGAAGTTTTAGCCGGCTGAATCGAAGGTACGAGCAAAAGAAAGTTGAAAGAAACTTGGGTTTTTCATGTGGTTGTTTTGTTCGAACACTACTCTAGAAACTGACCCTAGATCAAGACCTTCGGATCCATAACCCTACGTGTAACAGCTTGTAAACTTCCAGATTCGAGGATGAAGAAGAAGGAGTCGAACCAGGGTTCGTTCGTCTGGTGGCCGAACCTTTTAGCCAGGTGCTAGCCGAACCCTATGGTGTTAAGCAAGCTTCGGCCGAACCTTTTTGAGACCCGAACCTTCCTAGGTGGCTGCCAACCTGCGACGAACCATTTTCCTTGAACGAACCCTTGATCATCTCACGAACCCCGCTGGTGCTTACCGAACCTTGGGTGCAGACCGAACCTTCATGGGCGAACCATCTCCTAGCCGAACCTTATCACTTTCAACGAACCTTGCTGCTCACCCTTCATGGTTTATGTGGCGAACCTAATCCCATGCAGACCCATGGTCGTCGAATCTATGCAGGTGTAGCCGAACCTGCGTGGCCATCTTCCCTTAGACCGAGCCTTTCTTCAAGCCACGAACCCTTGGCCTCATAACCTAGCCAAACCCTAGCTAAAGCTCACACTAGAGCCGAACCTTGCATGTTTTGTTCATGGAACCAGCGAACCTTATGTGATCTGAAGCCAGAACCTTATTTCCGATCAAAATTAACCTTAGGCCCATCATAGTTACTTGGTCCACAGGCTGGTATAACCCGTCCATATCATGTTGCAACTTTCGGCCCATAAACTACCTAATCAGCCACCCATTAGGCCTAAATAGAATTTCTAGCCTCGGCCCAAACATTATCAGTTAGCCCATGTGGATTATGGCCCAATCTTATTCTGGACGGCCCAATAGGTTTTCGGCCCACATAACCCTTAACCGGCCCATAGGAAACAGGCCCAAAGCCACATCATTCATTATAGAATCAATTGGGCCTAAGGCCCACTAATTAGGCCCAATAGAAATTTTAACAGTTTAAACATATTAGTTATTCGGCCTTGAGTGGGGGAATCACCTAATATAGCAAACTAACAATTTAGAAGGATATACATGGATTAAGACAATAAATACTACCAAGTTGATGAACTTAAGTTCATGAAACTTATGATAAGGTAGTAATTAAACAAATGAATTTTATTATTAGACTAAGGGAATCAAAGGAAATTGCGAAACTACAACGAATAATCAGGGCCGAATAATGACCGCGACTCACGGGTGTTAGCCAGATTTTAGGCTAACACAGGCACGTACACAACTTTTCACAACCTAAACTTATAAGTTACACACGATGTGAATTCAATACAGGATCGTAAAACAAACACAAGAACAACAAAGAGCGCGTGCAATTCTTCATTTTAGTTAAGTCAACCCTACAACAATAAGGTGAGTTCATTTGTCCCTTTTCAAATTTATTTATTTTACTTTGGGACTGAAAAACATGTTAAACATTTTCATAAACTATTGAAATGTTATTTAATGCTTTAAACATAAACATGATACTTATGTTGAAACTTATGCTTGGAACTTAGTATACTTTGAAAAGCAATAGACTTGAAACTTATACTTTAAACTTGAGGCTTGAACCCATATGTTGGATACCTATGAGACTTGATGCTTAAACATAAGACTAGATGCTTGTGAAACAATATGATTAAACATGATACTTGATGCTTATGAAACCATATGCTTAAACATGATACTTGATGCTTATGAAACCATATGCTTAAACATGATACTTGATGCTTATGAAACCATATGCTTAAATGTGAGACTTTATGCTTGTGAAAACTATATGCTTAAACATGAGACTCGATGTAAACCTATGGAATTCATGATGAGACATTGTGTGGACACTTGAAACTATATGCTTGAAACTACTACTTGCGCATGAAACATTGTGCATGTATCTAATCATAGGCTACGTAATTGCTAAACGACTGCTAGTGCAGAGCTTGTACCTATGGATTGAGATACATGTAAAACTTAACCATAACGAGGCTAAGCTATTACCTATATAAGAGACATGTAATTGCTAAACGACTGCTAGTGCAGAGCTTTTGTCTGCTTATATGAGGTATGTAATTGCTAAACTTAAACATAACGATGCTAAGCTATTATCTATATAAGAGACATGTAATTGCTAAATGACTGCTAGTGCAGAGCTTTTGTCTGCTTATATGAGATATGTAATTGCTGGATTACTTGTGTATGCATGGCTTGTGTCTATGTATGAGATACGTAATTGCTAAACCACTGCTAGTGCAGAGCTTGTATCTTGTATAGGAGACACGTAATTGCTAGACTAAGCTTAACTAATTCATGAGATACGTAATTGCTAAACGACTGCTAGTGCAGAGCTTGTATCTATCCGTGAGCTACGTAATTGCTAAACGACTGCTAGTGCAGAGCTTGTACTCACGCATGAGATTAGGGACAGCTAAACTATGTGCGTGTGAAACTATGATGCTTGATAAACATACTTTGAAACTAACACTTGTGAACATTATAGACTTGTAAACTTTGAAACAGAAAACAAAAGCTTTGATGAGGAATGGGTTGATTGGTAAGTAAAAGGCTTAATTATTATTAACAACAGTGTCATATCCAGATTAGTATGTGGTGGGACGGTGTCTAGGCGGGTTGTAGGCTCGACTCAGGGGTATGCCCTATATATAAGCATACCGATTTGGATATCACATGTGGAGTTAATAAGGTTAAGGTTTTACCAAAGGAGGTTTGTTAAAACTATTTTAAACTTATAAGCTTTATGAACTCACCAACCATTGTGTTGACCTTGTTTTCTTACATGCATTCTCAGGTGATGAACAGGTTTAAGCTAAGGCTTTTGGATTTGCATACTAGGCGGCCCAGATAGAGGACCTAGTAGACTTTTGAGAAGCACATCTTTTGTTGATGATAAACATTACTTTTGATATCTTGTACATATACAAAATATAAACATTTGATTCTTTTGTTAGGTTTACTTAGTTAAATTGCAGAACATTGATATTGTAATTTAACTTTGTAATCCTAGTTATTACTTGATTGTGCTTTAGTTAGTCTTAAACATTGATGCTATGTAAACAATCTGATCGTTTTGATTATCACCCACGATATCACGCCCCGGGAACCTTCCGCCCGGCGGGGACTCCGATCCAACCCCGCCGGCTTGGGGTGTGACAGATTGGTATCAGAGCTCAAGGTTATAGAGAATAATAGGTCATTACTTAAATGGTTTGGCCTAGACTATAACTTAGGGACCCTCATGTAGAGAACTTAGGATCTATGTTTGCATTTTGTCTTCAGCATTCGATCATTGCACTAACCAAATTCTTTTGGTTATGATCAGAATGCCGCCAAGAAGATAGCCTACGCCTGTACCTACTACTCAGACTTCTGTTCCTCATTCATCGACGCCGTCACCACCAGATTCACCACCGCCACCTCCTCCTCCTCCTCCTCCACATAGTCCTCCTCCGAACACGACTACGGGACCAGTTATTGATCCTGCTACCATCGCCTTGGCGACACTGCTGAGTACCCAACTGACAAGCCAACTGAAAGATGTCATCCCCGAGATGATAAATCGGATTCAGGGACATGGCAACACCTCTGCCCATACCATCGGAGAGGCTAGTGGAAACACTGGTCATACTTCTGACTGCTCCTACAAATCCTTTGTAGGATGCAAACCCCCAAGCTTTACTGGAGTCGAAGGCGCTGTTGGATTAATCCAATGGCTAGAAAAGATGGAGAACACTCTAGACATTAGCAGCTGTCCAGAACACCATAAAGTTCGTTATGCAGCTGGTTCATTCAGCAAGCGAGCACTTACATGGTGGAATGCTCAGATTCGAGCAAAGGGGAGAGATGAGGCAATGGCGATGCCATGGGCAGAATTTAAACTTCTCTTGAGGAACGAGTTTTGCCCGAAACATGAACTACAACAGTTGGAGATTGAGCTCTCGAACCATGAGATGAAGGGAGCTAATCATATGACTTTCTCCAACCGCTATCATGAACTGGTAGCCCTGGTGCCAGAGATGGTGCCAACCTTGGAAAAGCTAATTGATCGCTATGTAGCAGGATTACCTTCCTGTATACAAAGCATTGTACTGGCTTCATATCCTGCTACTCTGGAGTCAGCCATCTCCCTCTCGGCTAAGCTTACCAAGGTAATGGTAAAGTCTGGAGTCTTAAAAGATGATGCTGGAAAAGCCAAGGAAACAACATCAAAGAAACCAGAGTGCCACCAGAAGAAGAAACAAAAGATCGTTAAAAACTATGCGGCTGTCACCCCTCTGCGACATGCACCTGCAGCACCTGTCAATCCTGCTACTAGGGGCTATGGTGGAGAACATCCCCAGTGCACTCACTGCAAGTATCATCACCCTCCTGCTGCTCAATGTAGAAAGTGCACTAACTGTGGTCGGTTTGGCCACTGGGTTAGCAAATGCCTTGTAGCTGTAAATCAGGCTACCAACACTGTAGCAAGAGCACTACCTCCACCACCACCACCACAAAATCCAGGCAACAACAACAACAACAACAGAGGATGCTACACCTGCAGGGAAACGGGTCATTTCTCCCGCGACTGTCCAAAGAGAGTGCAACCTGGAGCACAAGCACCTCGCGGACGAGCTTTTGTTATCGGAGCCAATGCTGCACGCCAAGACCCTAATGTAGTCACTGGTACATTTCTTTTACATGACTCTTATGCCTCTATACTATTTGTTACTGGTGCATACCAGAGTTTTATTTCATCTGATTTTGCACAACAACTTAGTCTTACTGAGGAAACTTTAGACTCCCCTTACATTATCGAAGTAGCGAACGGAAAGCAAGTTACAGTTAGCACTATACTTAGGAACTGCCCACTTACACTCACTGATCACACATTTACCATCGACTTGTTGCCGATGGAGTTGGGCAGTTTCGACATCATCGTGGGGATGGATTGGCTATCACTCAACAGAGTTGAAGTCATCTGTTCTGAAAAGTTACTTCGGATTCCAGTAAAGAATGATCGTGTATTGGAAGTTCGTGGGGATCAAGCAAAGCGAAACGTGAAGATCATATCATGCATAAAAGCGCGTAAGTGTCTACAAAAGAAATGTACAGCTTTCTTGGCTCATGTGGTGGAGAAAGAGAAAGACAAGAAAAAAATACAAGACATGCCGATAGTGAAGGAATACCCTGAAGTGTTTCCTGAAGATCTACCTGGTTTGCCTCCTGTACGACCGACAGAGTTCCGTATTGATCTGATTCCTGGAGCAACACCTGTTGCTAAATCTACGTACAGGTTAGCACCTTCGGTACAGGAGCTGCTTGATAAAGGTTTCATCCGACCGAGCTACTCACCTTGGGGAGCTCCAGTTTTGTTCGTGAAAAAGAAGGATGGATCCTTTCGGATGTGCATAGACTACAGGGAGTTAAACAAACTAACCATCAAGAATCGGTATCCATTACCAAGGATTGATGATTGGTTTGATCAATTGCAAGGAGCTCAATACTTTTCGAAGATCAATCTGCATTCCGGATACCACCAGCTCAGAGTACAAGATGAAGACATACCGAAGACGGCGTTTCGTACCAGATACGGGCATTACGAGTTCATGGTGGTGCCTTTTGGTTTGACGAATGCACCCACGGTTTTCATGGATCTCATGAACCGTGTGTGTAAGCCGTATTTAGATCAATTTGTCATTGTTTTCATTGATGACATATTGATCTATTCTAAAAGCAAAGCAGAACACGAGCAACATCTTAGAACGATCTTGGAACTGTTAAAGGAAGAGAAGCTCTATGCCAAATTCTCTAAGTGCGAGTTTTGGTTAAAAGATGTTCAATTCCTAGGGCACGCAGTTAACAGTGAGGGAATACACGTTGATCCTGCCAAGATTGAGGCAATAAAAGATTGGGACACTCCGAAAACACCTAAGGAGATACGTTCTTTTCTAGGCTTAGCAGGCTATTATAGGAGGTTCATCTCGAACTTTTCTAAAATAGCCCTGCCACTCACAAAGCTGACACCGAAAAGCGAGCCGTTTATTTGGGAGCAAAAGCAAGAAGAAGCCTTTCAGACTTTGAAGCAAAAGCTATGTGATGCTCTGATCTTATCACTCCCAGATGGTTGTGATGACTTTGTTGTGTATCCATCAGGGACTTGGTTGTGTACTTATGCAGCGAGACAAAGTTATTGCTTATGCTTCGAGACAATTAAAGATTCATGAGAAGAACTACACAACTCATGATCTGGAACTGGGAGCCGTGATATTTGCCTTGAAGATCTGGAGACATTACCTATATGGCACCAAGTGTATCATATTTACCGATCACAAGAGTCTGCAACACATATTTGATCAGAAGGAACTCAACATGCGACAGCGACGTTGGGTTGAGCTTCTGAATGACTATGACTGTGTAATCAAGTACCATCCGGGCAAGGCAAACGTTGTAGCTGATGCCTTGAGTCGGAAGGAACGGGTCAAACCCTTGCGCGTCAAAGCTATGGAAATGACTGCGCAGACAAGCTTACACGACAACATCATACAAGCACAACAGGAGGTTATTGAACGTGAAAACTTGAAGAAAGAACTTGATTGCGGTGTGTAGAAACATTTGGAAACAAAACCCGATGGACTTGTTTACTTCGGGACTGAGAAGCATGCTAAACATTTTGAATAAACTATTGAAATGTTATTTACTGCTTTTAAACTTAAACATGATGCTTACATTGATACTTATACTTGGAAACTAGTTTACTTTGAGAAGCTATAAACTTGATGCTTGAACTATAAACTTGAAGCTTGAAACTATATGTTGGATGCTTATGAAACTATATGCTTAAACGTGAGACTTTATGCTTATGAAACTATGTGCTTAAACATGAGACTTGATGCTATGCAATGGAATTCATGATGAAACTATACGTGGATGCCTGAAACTATATGCTTGAAACTATTATTTGCACATGAAACATTATGCATGTATCTAATCATAGGCTACGTAATTGCTAAACTTATGCTAGTGCAGAGCTTGTACCTATGTATTGAGATACATGTAACCTAAACCATAACGAGGCTAAGCTATTACCTATATAAGAGACATGTAGTTTGTTGGTTTGGTTGAAACCGATCAGGATCGAATACAAAGTCCTACTAACTATCAACTACGTGCGGAATCCATAGTTAATATGTAGAAAATCAAAGAACACAAGCAATTCAATAATCAACTCTTGTATTATCAACAAATGATTACAAGACTTCACTCAGAAAACACAGATCTCACACAGAGAAAATCTCAGAAGTTCTGTCAAAAGTTCTACTGAAAAACAGACAAACCTTCTATTTATACAAAACAAACCAGCGAACCTTTTCAGGTAGCCGAACCCTAGGTTTGCCAGCCGAACCCTAAGGTTCGCTGGACGAACCCTTAGGTTCGCTAGACAAACCTATGTAGACATACCAAAAGGTTCGCCGAACCTTCTCCAGGTTATAGGTTCGCCGAACCTATCAAATCAATAGGTTCGCCGAACCTGCCTAGGTTCGTGGGCCAAACGAACCTATGGCAAACCTTTAGCCGAACCTTCTCTAAAACTCAAAATAAATACAACTTTTGAATAGCAAACAATTACAAATATGTACTAACAAGCTCCCCCTAAATGTTTGCTATCAAAATCTTCAGTCTTTGTCTTTAACTCCACTAGATTCTCCAATCTCTTCAGTAACCACATTATCCACCGCTCGTATAACAACCGAACGTGGTATCTTCGCAAGTCTATCAGCTTCAATCTTTGCATCTCTTTCATCTCTCTCCTTCTAAACTTGCATCAACTCAGAATATAGATAATTCACATTTTCCCAATTGCATCCCGAATGTATACCCAATGTATAACACATTCGTGCAATGGTATGAAATTGAACTGCCATATCTTTGAAACTCACTCCAACATCATGATATCCATCTTCTGCATACATCTCTGCTGAATCAAGTAAAGCAATATCATCCATTGAACAATTTACAATCCAAACAGGATCAAGCATCCGGATAACAATTATCATATTGTTTCAATAAAATCACTCCTTCAGAAGTTCTATCATCATAAAACCAAAACTTGAAATATGGATTCCAGTCTTGTTCAATCTTCCTGAGTCTTGGTCTTTTGAATACTTTAGGCTTCACATAATCCTGAAATCTTTCTCTGAACTGAGGTGTTAACAAACTCCATCCAATCCGTGCTTCTTTCTTTAACAAATTCTCAAAAATTTCATTGTGTCGAGTCTGAATAGGCTTTATCATCTTCAATTTTGAAAGAGCTTTACATTCGAATGCAGGTAGACTCATTAGATCAGAAGCCTTGCTAAAGTATTGGCATCCATCTATTCGTTTCACAACATAACATCCTTTATCCATCAAGGTTCCTGAAGTGTTATGAAAGTAACCATAACTAATAATCCTTCCAATCATCTTGGATTTAGATCCAATCTTGAACTTCTTGGATTGTTTAGTTAGGTTTTCTGGATCTTTGTCTTCTAAAACTTCTGTCATTATCTTGAATGAATGTAAATGATCAATAATGTACTTTGTCTCATCTTGAATCTCTTTCCAAAAATCCATATTAGTCTTCACTTTAACTGGATCCAAAGTTGTTCTGGACATACTTCCAGCCTCAAATATTTTCTTCATCATGTTTAAATTCAACAGCTCTTCATCAATAATATCTTTATCATAATCAGACAAATCAACATCTTCATGTTCTTCAAAATCAAATATCAACTCATCATCACTTTCTAAAAATTCTTGATAATCTTGAACTGAATAGTCACCAACAATCTCTCCTTCTTCTATCTCTTGATCCAATTGAATCTCAAAAATCTTTCTCTGCAAATCAATGTCAGAATGTAATTTGAATAAATCAAGAAATGTAGGCAAGGAGTTTCTAAAAATTCTTGATAATCTTGAACTGAATAGTCACCAACAATCTCTCCTTCTTCTATCTCTTGATCCAATTGAATCTCAAAAATCTTTCTCTGCAAATCAATGTCAGAATGTAATTTGGATAAATCAAGAAATGTAGGCAAGGAGTAATCAATAACTGTCTCAGGATGTTTTATTCCATCTAAATCCTCAAAATCAACAAAGGTACAATCCCTAACTCTATCAGACGACACTGAAAAAACTGGAACTGCATCAGTAGTAACCTTTGAAGGAGAATATATCACTGTCGCTCCAGAAATAGAATCTAAAGAACCAAAAGAACCACCAACTCCACCAGCACCACCACCAGTCCCATCATCACCTCCAAAATCATGATCATCAGGATGTTCATCCATATCAGTATCACCATAATCAACTTTTTCTTTTTTTTCACCTTCCACCTTCTTCTCCTCTTCTATCTTCTCTTCTTCATCTTCAATATCCACAAACACCTTCTCAACACCCGATCCTGAAGCTTCAGTCTTTGAAATCTTTGACTCCAAAGCTTTTATATTGAACCTCAAATCAGTATTTTCATTCTTAAGTTCAACAATGTCTTCTGACTGAAGTTTGATAAAGAATTCCATTTCAGAAATCTTATCTTTCATCTTCTTCTTTTCAAGAATTTCTTCTTCTCTCCACTTGATCATCAAAGCCATTTTAGTTTTCAACTCATTTAATTCAGTAGTAGAAGAAGATGGTTTATCAACAACATTCTGTTCCTTTTCCTTCTTGTAGCATTCAAACTCCTTTGATAACAAAGATAATCTCTCTTGAGATCAGTATCATCATAGTTAACTGTGAAGTTAATATCTCCCAAATCATCTAGTCCTGAAAACAAATCATCTTTGGGAACATCATCCTGATGACATTGAGTGTCTTGCACTGATGTAGTCACAGTGGTAGAATCTGTAAAAGCTGGCATAAAAGTAGCTACATTTACAAACTCAGGAGTTTGTAAAGTAGACACATGAATAGTAGTCACTGGAACAGAAGAAGTAATAACAGGAGAAACCGAAGCAGGAACTGATGTAGGCATAACAGATGAAGACAAAACGGTCTTAGTAGTTTTAGCCTTCTTCTCATAAGGCCCTCCTTTGGCCATCCTTTTCTTTCTCTTTGGCTTTGAAGATTCAGACTCTTCTGGAACAAAACTGGGATCAACTCTTTCATACCTTGCATCCTCAGCCTGTTTAGCAAATTTCTTCTTTAATCTCCTAACCATCTGGTTCCCTTCTTGAACCATTTCATATTCTGATTCATAATCAGAAGATTCTTCATCATCATCACCAGCAGCTTCTGTTTGTTGTGCAGACATATCAACATCAACTGGCTCCTGTGAACTCTGTCCCTGAGAAGATTTAGCTTGAGGTGTAGACCTTGAGAATTGACTTGTAGTCTTCCTAGCTTGTGGTCTTGGAGGAGGTGGAGGTGGTTGTACTTGATCATCAGCATCAAGCTATTCAGTATCTGACTCTGAATCAACATGCCTCCAGGAATCATCATCAGGAGCAACGTAGTTTGCCCTGGCACAATGACCAATCAAATCTTTCTCAAGTATAGCATCCCCAGTCCTTTGATACACTTTGACCTGACCCAAACTGGAATCAGTCATATGTTTAAGCTTTAACATATCTCCAGCCTCCCTGGGTAACTGCCCTTCTGGCTACCTTTCATCAATCAACATCTGCACGAACCTAGGATACATATAAAACCTATCCTTAGCCTTCGTGATGTTGTCAAACATGTATCAGAATATCATCCCGGAAAAATTGAACGGTTTGTTCAATATTAGTGCAACCATTGCCGATCTCATAAAATCTCTCAGCTCATCAAACATTCCCTTCCTCATACTCAGACAATGAAGAATAACATGTGCCAAGAACTTATACTGCAGAGGTAGCTTCCCCTTCTTCACTGATATGGAGTTATAAGCTCCAAAATATCTAATCCGTAGAAAACAACCTTTGATGCAACTCTCAGGAATGAGAGTCACACCATCAGGCTCTCCTCCAAACTGTAGAACCCTCCTGATATCAGCTTCAGAGATACGAATGGCTTGCCCTAGCACATTCGCATCTATAACATATACATCATCTACAGAAATCACCAGAGCCGATTCCCAGAAACTCTGAATATGTGATCGGTAAATCTGAACTGAGTTGGAAATAGCATAATAGATCCTCGATCTCCGAAGGAACTCGATCATTGGTCGAAAGTCTTGGCCATTCCGTGTAGTCGGATCAAGGTATGCACAAACATTATGTTTGTCTCCGAATGTTAAGTTCGCCATTTCTACAATTAGAAATAAAAACAATTAGAAACAAAATTAATCAAAAATTAACAAAAATTAAAATAAATTAAAAAAATTTCTAAGTAGACCAGCGAACCTATCTTCTTAGATGAACCTAATGCTAGGCGAACCTAAATTAGACGAACCTGATAATCAGACAAACCTTTTGAACGAACCCTTTGATGAACGAACCTTATTATGGACGAACCTTCTAATGAACGAACCTTCTGATGAACGAACCTCAGAATGAACGAACCTTAGAATGAACGAACCTTCAAACAAACGAACCTTTTTTTAATCAAACGAACCTTGACCAAAAGGTTCGGTCCTTTTGAAATACATAGGTTCGCCACAAACCTATCAGATTCAGACGAACCCTCAAGGTTCGGCGAACCTTAGTTCATTCAACGAACCTGTTCATCAGCGAATCTTTTCCAATTTTTAAATCAGATTTTAAAACCTTTGAATTTGATGATAAAAATCATATACCCAGGTTCTAAACATGCCGTTGAACAACATTAACAAAGATAGTTTGTTCAGATTTGTAGATTTTAACTGGTTTAAATCCAATTTACAAGTTTGAACTAAAAATCCTAAAAACACTCAGATCTCTCAAATTAACCGGTCAAATTCAAAAATTTCTACCTAGAAATGATCACAAGATGATTCTGAGTCTAAAAATATCAGCGAAAATTTCTGAGAGGATCTAAATCGAAAATCAAAAAATACGATCTTGCAGGTTCGCGACAGTGAGATCAGATGAGAGTGACGAACCCTTCTGACGAACCCAGTATATATATGTCACGAACCTTTTCAGACGATCCTTTCACGAACCTTTTCTGCGAACCTTTGCAGCGAACCATTTCACACCAACCATTTCAGCGAACCATCTCAAACGAACCTAACAAACGAACCTAGCCAGCGAACCTGACCAGCGAACCTTACCCAACGAACCCTTACCAGCGAACCTTCTCAAACACCAGACGAACCTTTTGAAAAATTTT
Source organism: Mikania micrantha (assembly GCA_009363875.1). Lineage (NCBI taxonomy): Eukaryota > Viridiplantae > Streptophyta > Magnoliopsida > Asterales > Asteraceae > Mikania > Mikania micrantha. The sequence continues at coordinate 103,154,007 of CM018693.1, read as the reverse complement.
GAATTTTTCTTTAAATTTCAAAACAAATTCATGTTTAATTATTCCAAAGTCAAACAAATAATCAAAAAATTATTGATTTAACATCAGATGAAAAATAAAATCTTTTTGTAATTTTTCAATTTTTTAGAACAATTAAACTACAAATTTAACAAATCTAACTATAAAAATCAAATCTTTTTGTTTGAGAAAGATCCAGACATGAGATCATATTATTTTACAATTTTTCAACACATCTGTTTGTATTAATTACAAGATTTAAATACAAATCACAAGTACAAGATGATTGTCAGTATACTTATCCTTTTAAGTTTAATTACTTAGTCAAGAAATCAGTTTAAACAAGATTATCAAAACACTTTATAATAATCCATTTACTTGAACACATCCCCGATTTGTGAATAATTAATCAAACATAAATGTTCTTAAAACTTATTATTTCAATTTTAACCAGTCTGATCATGCAAAAATAAAGCAGAATTTCTTTTTGAAAATAATAAAATAGAAAACAATTTGAGTTTGTTCAAAATCATGGAATCAAGGTTGATACTTACGTATGCTCAAATGATCCAGAAAATGAACTAAACAATAAATTAAGTTGAAACTTTTAACAATCAGTTCGATATTTTCATATACGCAAAGATTGTCCAAATCTTAACTAGAACCAAGAAAACAAATTTGAATCGTTTAAAGCTATAACAATCAGGTCGATACGTAAGTATACGCAAAGAATGTTCCAGCTTTAAACTAAAATAAAAGAAAAACAAAATCAGAATTTCTTTTAAAAATTAAACACATGATCAAACTAGTACTTTGACTTTTTGTTCAAGACCATTTTGTCAGAAAAATTACCACTCTTTCAGGACAAAACTAAGTACTGTATTCTAAGCATTTGTTTCTTATAAAGTATAATCAAAACTTTGTTTAAACTTATCTTGACTAAATTATAAACCTACTAACACATCATTCTTAGTATTTGTAATTACTTTTATATTTTTAATAACACATACAAATATGTTTCCAAATACAAATAATGTGCTATCATTTCTCACTAGGTCGAATCAATTTCTCAGATTTTTAATTTTTTTTTATGTTTTTGTATTTTTGGTTTTTCAAATGTTTTTGTATTTTTCAAAATTTTCTCCCCCTAAAAACAAAAACACAAAAGAAATAATAATAAATCTGATGTTAATTCAATAAAAAATGATTACGAAGGAAGTTGATTGTTAATTACCTCACCCATGACCCTGATCCCATTTAATTTGAGTAAATACTCAAAACGTTGTTTGTCAAAGGCCTTGGTGAGAAGGTCTGTCCTTTGGTCGTTTGTGTGTATCTTCACCACATCAATCAGTTTCTTTTCATAACAGTCACGTATGAAATGAAACCGAATATCAATGTGCTTGGAACGTGAATGATACACTGGATTCTTGGTAATTGCAATGGCAGCCTAATTGTCTACATGAATCGGGGTAGATAGAAAATTCAGTCCATAGTCTCTCATCTGTTGTTGTATCCATAAGACTTGGGAACAACAACTGGCAGCAGCTACATATTCAGCTTCACATGTAGATGTAGCAACAGATGTTTGCTTCTTGCACTGCCAAGAGACTAATCTCTCCCCCAGAAATTGTGCACCTCCAGTAGTTGAATTGAAATCAGTCTTGCATCCTCCATAGTCTGAATCACTATAAGCATGGAAAGAATAGTTACCATCCTTAGGATACCACAGACCGGTGTCTGGTGTACCCTTCAGATAACGTAAAATTCTCTTGACTGCAATCAGATGAGAAACTTTAGGCTTTGATTGATAGCGAGCACAGATACTTGTAGCGAATACAATATCTGGTCTTGAGGCTGTCAAATACTTTAAGCTCCCGATCATTCCACGATATAATGTAGCATCAATTAACTCCCCCTTAAGATCAGGCTCAATCCTGTGATTGGACTGAATGGCGTGGAAATGGGTTTACAATCAAGCATGCTAAACCGTTTTAGCACATCTTGAATGTATTTGGTCTGATGAATAAAAATGCCATCATCAGTCTGATCTATTTGTAAACCCAAAAAGAACTTAATGTCTGACATGGCACTCATCTCGAACTTCTCAATCATAACCTCTTTAAATTCCAAGCACAACTGTTCATCAGTAGACCCAAAGATGATGTCATCTACATAGATCTGAACAAGGAGAATGTCCTTGTCCTTTTCCCGATAAAACAATGTTTTGTGTATCTGACCCCTCTTGAACCCGTGTTCACTAAGATGAGTCGAGAACGTCTCATACCAATCTCGAGGAGCCTGATGAAGACCGTACAGTGCTTTGTCAAGGAGGTATACCTGATCCCGGTGGATCCTTAAAGCCCGGTGGCTGACAAACATACACTGTCTCCTTCAAAGATCCATAAAGGAATGCAGACTTAACATCCAGTTGAAAAAATTTAAATTTCTTGTGGGCAGCAAAAGATAGAAATAATCTAATCACTTCAAGCCGCGCCACAAGTGCAAATACCTCGTCATAATCAATTCCTTCTATCTGTTTGAACCCTTGAACAACCAAACGCGCCTTGTTTCGAACAATCACGCGTCTATCGTCTCGCTTACACTTCAACACTCACCTGGTGCCAATCTTCTTCTCACATTTTGGCAAATCCACTAAATGCCAAACTCCCAGTTTCTGAAACTGATTAAGCTCCTCTTGCATGGCCTCCACCCAGGCAGGCTCACGCAGGGCTTTAGTTACAGATTTAGGCTCAATCTGAGAAACAAATGCAGAATGCATCCATAATTCTTGAGTCCCATGATTTCGCTCCAGCTCAACGTACAAACTCTCCTCGTTTGTAACTTGCCTTCTCGTCTGTACTCCAACAGACGGATCTCCAATAATCTGCTCCACAGGATGATTCACATGAACTCTGGACACTGGCACTTGCGGGAGTCCAACACCATGATCAAGATTTATGATATTCTGATCTTCATCTTGATCTTGAGAAACTGCATCTTCAAAAACATCCTGATCATCCTCCGATGACCAGTCATCATTAACTGCTTCAGAAGTGCCTTCCCCTGTTGGATGATTATCATCAACCTGATGAGAAACTCCTTGATCTTCAGAATTTTGTAAGTCATATAACATCTGCAAAGAGATTTCATCGTCAGTAACATTAGGAGACAAGTTAAAATACTCAAAAAGTTTATCATAGTCGAAAAGCCAATTTGGACCTTTGCCTTCAGGTATAGGTGTATGTCTTTGAACATCCACATTATACCAGAGTTCCACAACACCCGTGCGTTTGTTAAACATACGTTTGTTGGGTAGGCTGTACCCAAGAAAGAAACCTTCTTCAACCTTAGAGTTGAATTTAGCATCTTTCTTAAGCATAGTACAAGGAGCCCCGAAAGGTTCCAAGTGTTCCAAATTCGGTTTTTGATTTTGAAGAAGTTCATAGCAAGTCTTATTATGTCGTTTGACAATCAGCACTCGATTGAGAGTAAAACAGGCGGTCGCTACGGCTTCACTCCAGAAAGTAATGGGCAGCTTTGAATCAGCGAGCATAGTTCTAGCAGACTCGATCAATGTACGATTCTTTCTCTTAGCTACACCGTTCATCTATGGTTCATACGGTGCACTGAATTGCTGCTGGATGCCCTTTGAATCACAGAATGCTTCCATGTTCTGATTCTTGAATTCTATCCCATTATCTGATCGAACACGCCTAACCCTCAACTTGTACAAAGTCTCCAATCTGTTTACCAACAAAACAAAATTTTCATAAGTTTCAGATTTAAACTTTAAGAACATTACCCATGAAAATCTAGAAAAATCATCGGTCACAACAAAACAATATGATTCACCACCGATACTCTTCACATTAATCGGTCCAAACATATCCATGTGAAGTAGTTCCAATGGTTTATCAATAGAAAACACTATTTTGGACTTATGTGACCTCCTTTTCTGTTTACCCTTTTTACAGGAAATACACACATTAGGTAATTTGAAATGTTTAATAGGTACACCATCAACCAAGTGATTGTGTACAAGATGATTCATCTTTCTGATGTGTATATGACCCATTCGTCTGTGCCAAGACCGATTATCCTGCTCTGTGGCCTTCGACACCAGACACGTTTCAACTTTGTTTACCGTCTCCGCATTAGCCATGTCTAAAACATACAAATCTTTACACCTGTCAGCAGTCATCAAAATCCAGTCATCTGGAATCTTAATTCCTTGTTTGAGCACATAGCATATCTTATCATCAAACAAAACCTTATAACCTTTATCACTTATCTGCGACACACTCAAAAGATTATTAATTAACTCTTTACAGTAATTCACGTTGTCAAAGGAAACTTTAACGTTAGTCAAACTACCACACCCAGTAATTTGACCACCTTTGTCACCTGCAAAGTTAACATAACATCCGTTCATTTCTCGAAAATCTTTCAACAAACTGATCTCTCCTGTCATGTGCCGTGAACATCCACTATCAACAATCCATCGACTGTTGATATGGCCCGTGAATGCCACCTGCACCATAAATTAAAACCAAATTTTATCAGTACCAAAAGGGATGACTCCCGCCATTCCGGCGTTGAGTCTCCCCGAACAGCCTCCTGCCATTTGATCTCGATGAACTACTTGAAGACCCTTCTTCCAAGTATTCATCCTTCCTCACAAAAAATCGATCATCTGACCTGGGTCTGGATTTGTAAAAAGAATTAGAATTAAAATTTTGTTTTGAAAATCTTTTAGGAGAAAAATTGTCATAAAATTCATCATCAGATGATGATGTCTTTTTCAAAACTTTTTTAACCTTTTGTTGGTTATCAAAAAATCGTCTTTTATGAAACTTGTCCTCCTTGACCCAGACACACTCAGGATCAAATTTTCTGAGTATTCTCATCTCCTATTCACTGGGCTTTACCCTACTAGGATTCCCACTAGAATGGATCAAATGACTGTCATTAATAGAAGTTTTCTTCTTGACCTTGTGATTTGGACAATTTACTGAAATATGTCCTTTTCCTCCACAAGTAAAACACTGTCTTGTTTCACGTGGAGTAAAAGTATGAAATCGGTTACAAGTATCCAAATCACATTCGGCAATGACATGACCCACTTTCCCACATCTGTAGCATTTCCTTGATGACACATTCTTTGGTTTTTCATCACACCCCTTAGATGAATCCAAAGATTTGGATGCTACAGATGGAGATAAAACCTTATTTTTCAAACCCGTGGCTTTTGTCTTGACATTCTTTTGAGAAATCTTTGATTTGCCCTTGTTTCCATCCCCACTTTGATTAACCTTGTCAACAACTTTGATAAACTTCTTGTCAATCTTTTTAGAAAATTTCTCTTGTTTTTGACGAACTTTGCTTGACTCTCCTTTTTGTGTGGCAGAAGACTCAACAAACACAATTGGCTTTAGAGTAGAATTAGTCTTGACTTTTATATTTGGTTTGAAAACAGGCTTTTGTTTAGCCACTGTTTTACCAGCTGATTTTATTTCAGATTTTGGTTTCTTGAAAACTGGACTCATTTTCTCAACATTTTTAGCTTGTTGATGACCAATCATTCTTAGAATATCATCTGGATATTCTAAATCAGTGATGTCCTCGATGATAGGAGCATCATTATCAACAAATTCACTCTCATGAGATGATGAACTTTCCATATCCTCAGACACTTGATCAGACACACTTTCCTTTAAGGAAACAGGATTAACTTCCAATTCTGGATCAAATTGTGGTCTTGATACATAACTTTGAGGATTTGGCACAGCATGAAAACCAATACCAGAAGTATCACGCGAAGATCTTTGCATAGCCGCAAAGTAATCAATGACATATGCTGAATTCTGGTAGTTTTCAAGCTTGGCTTTGTTCAACTCAGCTTCAGATTTTGCAGCTAATAACTCTACTTTCAACTTCTGAACTGAATCCAGATGCACAGAAACAACATGATTATTCTGTAAAACCTTGATTTTCAAATCTTCGTTTTCTTTAGCAATATCAGTTATCTTTTTGTCAAATGCTTTTTCTTTTGAAATCAACTTTTTGTTGGCTTCTGTGCATTCTCTCAGATCAGAAGTTAACTGAGAGTTCATCTCTTTCAGTCTATCAATCATCTCTAGCAGATCATTATGTACCTCATTCACCTCATCAACCTTCTCCTTTCCTTTGCTAGATTCTTATTCCAATGAAGCCATGAAAGCACCCATAAGATCTTCATATTGTTTGCCCCAGTCATAGCCCTCATCAGCTTGACTTACAAGTGCTTTAGAAGATGATTCTTCAGATTTCACTTTCTTTTTCTGATAATCTTCCTTAGGCTTGAATGGATTCAAATTTCCCTGCTTCTTTGGATTCTTGCATTCTCTTGCAAAATGACCAAGTTCACCACAATTATAACACTGTGTAGATTTTGGATTGAATCCAAATTTGGTATTTCGGTCAAAGGTGAATTTCTTCCCGGTCTTCTTCTCATATCTATTAATTCTGCGAATAACACTCGCCAAAGCCCACTGAGTATCTATCAATTCCATCTCATCCTCATCAATTTGTGCATAATCTTCAAAAGTCAGATTTGCATTTCCAATTCTTCCAGCCACCTGTTCATCGTAAGCACTTACTACACACGACAAGATAGACATATGGTCTTTAACTGCTACAACTGTCACTTTTCCCAAATTTGTTGTGTTAAGATGCAATGGAGGTGGTGTAGACTCAGACTTTTTCTCATTGATAAGACAATGTGAACTAGAACTTGATGACACCGAAGAACTCTGAGTAGTTTCAGAAGTCCTAGACACGAAAGCAGTCTGTATCTTTGCAGATGCTGCAGGTGGTGTAGCTACAGAACCACCATACAAGGAAGGATCTTGTGTGACATTTACACGTCTCGCTTTACGTTTGTCCTTCATTTCTTGTTCCTCCAGTTTCTGAATAAACTCTACCAATGTCAATCCATGTAGGTTTTCTCTCAATATGAGCACCAAAGAATTCCATTTATCAGGGAGTGCATCAGCCAGACAATCAATCTTCTCATCCTCTGAATACTCAATACCATATTTTCTCACTTCAGTCAACAAGTGTCTGTATCTGGTGATTAAGGCATCAAGAGTCTCATTTCCAATGATGTTAAAATTTTCAAACTCCTTTCTGATATCTGTAGCCTTCATTTTCTTCAGATTTGTGTTGCCTTCAACTCTTGCCTTTAATGCATTCCAAAGACTGTAAGCAGTCTTGTGTTCATCAAACTGATGCAGAATTTGATTTGGAATGGTTTGACTTAATAACCAATAAGCTTTCTTCTCTGAGTCATACTTTTTCCGCTCATCTACATCTAGTCTTTCCAAGAGTTGAAACAAATCAGTACCAACTACCCTTGGTCTTTCATAAGGAGATAAGATTCTTTCCCATAAGTTTGTATCTGTGCCATTTAGATGAGTCTCAAGTCGTCCTTTCCAATTGTCATAATCGGCTAAATCCAATAACTTTGGCACTTTATTTGTACTACCCACTTCAGTCTCACTGATTAAAATACTCTGAAGTTTGGAGTTCTGACTTGCCATCGCCGCGTACATGCCAGACATAATTTTTGAGTTGATAAACAGCGAACCTTTTCAAAAATATCACTAGCCGAACCTCAGACGAACCTCAGCCGAACCTCTGGACAAAAACTGTCTTTTGAGCAGCGAACCTTTAAACAGCGAACCTTTGAGCATCGAACCTTTGAAACTCACGAACCCTTACACAGCCGAACCTAGAAACAGACGAACCCTGAAACTGACGAACCTTGAAACTGGCGAACCTTTAGTTCAAGCGAACCCTCAGCCGAACTAAATCTCACGAACCTTCCAACAAAGACGAACCTTTAGCGAATCTTGTTCACGAACCTCAGACGAACTATGAACAGTAATCAGCGAACCTCAGACGAACTATCACCCAAATCTTGCTGAACCTTGACAGAACCTTTGCCGAACCTTGGCCGAACTAGTGCCAAACCTTAGGCGAACTATCAAACGAACCCTCTAAAAAACCTTCTAACAGAGAACCTTTCTGTTCAGCAAGTCATAGGTTCGTCCCACGAACCTGTAGCACAGAATTTGAAATTTTTTGAGAGGGAAACCTTCCAAAACTTCAAAAAATCCGTCCAAATCTATACCAAAACACCTCCAAAAATTTTATTGTTGTAATTTAACAACAATTGATAATGAAAACAGTCTTAAATCACCAGAAAATCGATCAAGAAGAAAAAATTGGATCCATCAAATGTCTTCAAATCTTCAATTGCTTGATTTCTTTGAAATTGTAGTGTAGAACCTCAACCAAACACTCTGATACCACTGTTGGTTTGGTTGAAACCGATCAGGATCGAATACAAAGTCCTACTAACTATCAACTACGTGCGGAATCCATAGTTAATATGTAGAAAATAAAAGAACACAAGCAATTCAATAATCAACTCTTGTATTATCAACAAATGATTACAAGACTTCACTCAGAAAACACAGATCTCACACAGAGAAAATCTCAGAAGTTCTGTCAAAAGTTCTACTGAAAAACAGACAAACCTTCTATTTATACAAAACAAACCAGCGAACCTTTTCTGGTAGCCGAACCCTAGGTTTGCCAGCCAAACCCTAAGGTTCACTGGACAAACCCTTAGGTTCGCTAGACAAACCTATGTAGACATACCAAAAGGTTCGCCGAACCTTCTCCAGGTTATAGGTTCGCCGAACCTATCAAATCAATAGGTTCGCCAAACCTGCCTAGGTTCGTGGGCCAAACGAACCTATGGCAAACCTTTAGCCGAACCTTCTCTAAAAATCAAAATAAATACAACTTTTGAATAGCAAACAATTACAAATATGTACTAACATATTTGCTAAACTTCTGCTAGTGCAGAGCTTTTGTCTGCTTATAGGAGGTATGTAATTGCTGGATTAAAACTAAACCATGACGAGGCTAAGCTATTATCTATATAAGAGACATGTAATTGCTAAACTTCTGCTAGTGCAGAGCTTTTGTCTGCTTATATGAGATATGTAATTGCTGGATTGTTTGTGTATGCATGGCTTGTGTCTATGTATGAGATACGTAATTGCTAAACTTCTGCTAGTGCAGAGCTTGTATCTTGTATAGAAGAAACGTAATTGCTAGACTAAGCTTAACTAATTCATGAGATACGTAATGGCTAAACTTCTGCTAGTGCAGAGCTTGTATCTAGCCGTGAGCTACGTAATTGCTAAACTTCTGCTAGTGCAGAGCTTGTACTCACGCATGAGATTAGGGACAACTAAACTATGTGCGTGTGAAACTATGATGCTTGTTAAACATACCATGAAACTAATACTTATGAATGCAATAGACCTGTAAACTTGCAACAGAAAACAAAAGCTATGATGAGGAATGGGTTGATTGGTAGGTAAAAGGCTTAATTATTATTAACAACAGTGTCATATCCGGATTAGTATGTGGTGGGATGGCGTCTGGGCGGGTTGTAGGCTCGACTCAGGGGTATGCCCTATATAAGCATACCGATTTGGATATTACATGTGGAGTTAATGAGATTAAGGTTTTACCGAAAGAGGTTTGTTAAAGCTATTTTAAACATAAAAACTATATGAACTCACCAACCATTGTGTTGACTTTGTTTTTCTTACATGCTTTCTCAGGTGAAGAACAGGTTTAAGCTAAGGCTTTTGGATTGCATGCTAGGAGGCCTAGATAGAGGACCTAGTTGATTTTGGAAGCACATATTTTTTTGTTCATATGAATCTTTTTGAATGTCTTGTACAGTTACAAGGTAGAAAACTTTGATTCTTTTGATAGGTTTACCGAGTTAAATTACTGAACATTGATATTATAATTTAACTTTGTAATCCTGGTTTAATGTTTGGTTGTGCTTTAGTTATTCTTAACATTGATGCTATGTAAATAATCTCATCATTATGATTATCACTCACGATATACCGCCCCGAGAACCTTCCGCCCGACGGGGACTTCGATCTGACGCCGCCGGCTCGGGGTGTGACAGATTGATATCAGAGCTCAAGGTTATAGAGAATAATAGGTCATTTACTTAAACGGTTTGGCCTAGACTATAAGTTAGGGACCCTCATGTAGAGAACATAAGACTTAAGTTTGCATTGTGTCTTATGCATTCGATCACTACACTAACCAAATTCTTTTGGTTATGATCAGAATGCCGCCTAGAAGACAACCTACTTCAGTACCGACTACACAGACTTCTGCACCGCACTCTTTTACACCATCACCACCAGATTCACCACCGCCACCTCCTCCTCCTCCACATAGTCCTCCTCCGAACCCGAATGCGGGTCTAGTTATTGACCCTGCTACTATTGCCTTGGCGACACTCCTGAGCACTCAACTGACAAGTCAACTGAAAGATGTCATCCCAGAGATGACAAATCGGATTCAGGGACATGGCAACAATTCTGGCCATACTACCGGAGAGGCTAGTGGAAACACTAGTCATACTACAGACTGCTCCTGCAAATCCTTTATAGGATGCAAACCACCTAGCTTCACTGGAGTCGAAGGAGCTGTTGGACTGATCCAATGGCTGGAGAAAATGGAGAACACTTTAGACATAAGCAGTTGTCCAGAACACCATAAATTTCGCTATGCAGCTGGTTCATTCAGCAAGCGAGAGTTGACATGGTGGAATGCTCAGATAAGGGCGAAGGGAAGAGATGAAGCAATGACAATGCCCTGGGCAGAGTTTAAACTTCTTCTGAGGAATGAGTTCTGTCCGAAACACGAACTGCAACAGCTGGAGATTGAGCTCTCGAACCATGAGATGAAGGGAGGTGATCATATGACTTTTACCAACCGCTATCATGAACTGCTAGCCCTGGTGCCAGAGATGATGCCAACATTGGAAAAGCTAATTGATCGCTATGTAGCAGGATTACCTTCTTGTATTCAAAGCATTGTGCTGGCTGCGTATCCTGCTACTCTGGAGTCAGCCATCTCTATTTCAGCTAAACTCACCAAGGTGATGGTGAAGTATGGAGTTCTAAAAGATGATGCAGGGAAAGCCAAGGAAACAACATCGAAGAAACCAGAGTATCACCAGAAAAAGAAACAAAAGGTCGTCAAGAACTATGCGGCCGTTACTCCTTTAAGACACGCACCTGCAGCACCTGTCAATCCTGCTACTAGGAACTATGGGGGAGAACATCCCCAGTGCACTCACTGCAAGTATAATCATCCTCCTACTGCTCAATGTAGGAAATGCACTAATTGTGGTCGGTTTGGCCACTGGGTTACACGATGCCGTTTTGCTGTAAATCAAGCCACCAACACTGCAGCATGGGCACTACCTCCACCACCACCACAGAATCCAGGCAACAACAACAATAACATGGGGTGCTACAACTGCGGGGAAATGGGTCATTTTTCCCGCGACTGTCCAAAGAAAGTGCAACCAGGAGCACAAGCACCTCGCGGACGTGCTTTTGTTATTGGAGCCAATGCTGCACGCCAAGACCCTAATGTGGTCACTGGTACATTTCTTTTACACGACTCCTACGCATCTATACTATTTGATACTTGTGCAGACCAGAGTTTTATTTCATCTGATTTTGCGCGACAACTTAGACTTACTGAGGAAACTTTAGACTCCTCATACATTATTGAAGTAGCGAATGGGAAACAAGTTACAGTTAGCACTATACTTCGGAACTACCAACTTACACTCACAGATCACACATTTACCATCAACTTGTTGCCGATCTAGTTGGGCAGTTTCGACATCATCGTGGGAATGGATTGGCTATCACTCAATAGAGTGGAAGTCATCTGTTCCGAAAAGCTACTTCGGATTCCAGTCGCGAATGATCAGGTATTGGAAGTACGCGGGGATCAAGCAAAGCGAAACGTAAAGATCATATCTTGCATAAAAGCGCGTAAGTGTCTACAAAAGAAATGCATAGCTTTCTTGGCTCATGTGGTGGAGAAAGAGAAAGACAAGAAAACAATACAAGACATGCCGATAGTGAAGGAATATCCTGAAGTATTTCCTGAAGACCTACCAGGCTTGCCACCTGTGCGACCGGTAGAGTTTCGTATCGATCTGATCCCTAGAGCAACACTTGTTGCTAAGTCACCTTACAGGTTAGCACCTTCGGAGATGCAAGAACTATCTAACCAATTACAGGAACTGCTTGACAAAGGTTTCATCCGACCGAGCTACTCACCTTGGGGAGCTCCGGTTTTGTTCGTGAAAAAGAAGGATGAATCTTTTCGTATATCATAGACTACAGGGAGTTAAACAAACTAACCATCAAGAATCGGTATCCATTACTGAGGATTGATGATTTGTTTGATCAGTTAAAGGAGCTCAGTACTTCTCAAAGATCGATCTGCGTTCCGGATACCACCAGCTCAGAGTACAAGACGAAGACATACCCAAGACGGCGTTTCATACCAGATACGGGCATTACGAGTTTATGGTGATGCCTTTTGGGTTGACGAATGCACCCGCGGTCTTCATGGATCTCATGAACCGAGTGTGTAAGCCGTACTTAGATCAATTTTTTATTGTTTTCATTGATGACATATTGGTCTATTCCAAAAGCAAAGCAGAGCACGAGCAACATCTCAGAACGATTTTGGAACTGTTAAAGGAAGATAAACTCTATGTCAAAATTCTCTAAATGTGAACTTTGGTTGAAAGAGGTTCAATTCCTAGGTCATGTAGTTAACAGTGAGGGAATACATGTTGATCCTGCCAAGATCGAAGCAATAAAGGATTGGGACACTCCGAAGACTTCGACGGAGATACGTTCTTTCCTAGGCTTAGCAGGCTATTACAGAAGGTTTATCTCAAAATTTTCTAAGATAGCCCTGCCACTCACCAAGTTGACACAGAAGAGCGAGCCGTTTATTTGGGAACAAAAGCAAGAAGAAGCCTTTTAGACTTTGAAGCAAAAGCTATGTGATGCTCCGATCTTATCTCTCCCAGATGGTTGTGATGACTTTGTTGTGTATTGTCATGCATCCCATCAGGGACTTGGCTGTGTACTTATGCAGCGGGACAAAGTTATTGCTTATGCTTCGAGACAACTAAATATTCATGAGAAGAACTACACTACTCATGATCTAGAACTGGGAGCAGTGGTGTTTGCACTGAAAATATGGAGGCATTACTTATATGGCACCAAGTGTACGATATTCACTGACCACAAAAGTCTGCAACACATATTTAATCAGAAGGAACTCAACATGCGGCAGCGACGTTGGGTTGAGCTTCTGAATGATTATGACTGTGTAATCAAGTACCATCCAGGCAAGGCAAACGTTATAGCTGATGCCTTGAGCCGGAAGGAAAGAGTCAAACCCTTGCACGTCAGGGCAATGGTAATGACTGTGCAGACAAGCTTACACGATAACATTATGCAAGCACAACAAGAGGCGATTGAACGAGAAAACTTGAAGAAAGAATTGGAATGTGGAGTGGAAAATCAATTGTAAATGAAACCTGATGATTTGTTTACTACAAGGATCGAGTATGGATAACTGCAGTAGATGAGTTAAGGAAACTTATATTGGATGAAGCACAGAAGACCAAGTACTCAGTACATCCAGGTGCTGATAAGATGTACCAAGACTTACGGGTATTTTATTGGTGGCCGGGTATGAAGAAAGACATAGCTGAGTACGTTGGTCGATGCCTTACGTGTGCCAAAGTGAAGGCGGAACACCAGAAACCGTCAGGTTTACTGGAACAGCTTGAAATTCCACTATGGAAGAGGGAACAGATAGCTATGGACTTTGTTACTAAGCTACCCCGCACTTCCAGTGGACATGACACTATTTGGGTTATCGTTGATCGATTAACCAAATCTGCTCATTTCTTGCCGATGCGAGAAACTTACACGATAGATAAACTAGCAAAGCTTTACATCAATGAGATAGTGGTACGCCATGGTGTGCCATTGTCTATCATCTCAGATCGTGATAGCAGATTCACATCAAGGTTCTGGCAATCATTGCAGAAATCTCTGGGGACGCAATTAAACCTTACTACAGCTTATCATCCACAAACGGATGGTCAAAGCGAACGTACTATACAGACCCTAGAGGATATGTTAAGAACTTGTGTTCTAGATTTTGGTGGTAATTGGGATTCTCATTTGCCATTGATTGAATTCTCCTACAACAACAGCTATCACAGTAGCATCGGATGTGCACCGTTCGAGGCTCTTTATGGTCGCAAATGTCGATCGCCGATATGTTGGTCGGAAGTGGGAGATAATCGTATCACCGGGCCAGAACTTATTCAAAAAACAATAGACAAAATAGCTCAGATACAACAACGGTTACAAGCAACACGAAGCAGACAAAAGAGCTATACCGATAAACGGCGCAAGCCGTTTGAATTCCAAGTGGGAGACCGTGTTATGCTAAAGGTTTCCCCATGGAATGGCGTAGTCTGTTTTGCAAAGAAAGGCAAACTAACACCACGGATGGTCCTGTGGAATACAGATTAAACTTACCGGATGAACTTAGTGGTGTACATGACGTGTTTCACGTCTCAAACTTGAAGAAATGCCTTGTCGATGAAACTCTTATCATACCGGTTAAAGAAATTAAATTGGATGAACAGTTACATTTTGTTGAAGAACCTTTAGAGATTATGGATCGCAAAGTAAAGAAACTGAGGCGAAGCCGTATTCTGATTTTTAAGGTTCGATGGAACTCAAGGCGCAGACCCGAGTTTACTTGGGAACGTGAAGATCACATGAAGAATAAGTATCCCCAACTCTTTGCAGAGGAAGCCGTACCGAATAACGAGTCTTAAATTTCGGGACGAAATTTCTCTAACAAGGGGAGACTGTAACATCAGTGCCGGACGCGTGCCGGAACAGTGATCGTAACAGTAAATCGTACAGTAAATCAGGTACACATTACGTGAAACTATGCTTATTTTGTTGATACATTATGCTTTACACTAGACTATTATACGATTGTCTGAAATTTGACTGAAACCTTAGGGTTTAACAGTTAGAAACATGTCAGACAACACAGTGTTGAAACATAGATACTTGATTTGATACTATTGTATGTAAACGTATGTGAGGTTAAACAGAACGAAACCATAACGATTGTTGTTACAGAATGCTAAACAGATGAATTATTCGTATAGGTGACGACCTGCACGAATGATTATGAGAGTTTAACGTTCTGAAACAATGACTGAACAGTAGAGAACAAGAATCAGAAAGCCAAACCATCTTCGTGTTCGTTCGGATGACGATTCGAACGAATACGCGCGATGGCGACGCGTTCTGACGAAACGAAAACGATGCGAACGATCATAAACTTAAGGAAATAAAATATTTCCTATTTTACAATTTTGAAACTCATCATAAATAAAATTAAACAAAACCCTTTTAATTAATCGCGAACAAATAAACGAAACGCGTAAAATGATGGAATTCGATGAATAATTTAATTAAACGAAATTTAAAATAATTATTAGAAATAAATACCATCCAAGTAGTTAAAATAAACTCTTTTATTTAAAATACGAAAAACACGCGCGTAACGAGCCGGATACGCGACGAAGATATGAACTGAGCTACCGACACGAACCCGAATTCCCACGGGTATATAAGCATCAAATAATCTCATTTAACTCATTTTTACCATCTTATTCTCTCTCTAAAACCCTCATCCCGTCCATTCTCTCTCAAGAAGCAAAAACCACCATTTTTGATATACCAAGGTCCATAACTCTTCCATTTCTCAACGAAATTCGATGATTCTTGAACCCACGCGAAGCTCTTGAAGCCCTCTACACGAAAGTACAACTGATCGGTGGATTTGACCAGCTGATTTTGAGGTATGATCAAGAGAACATCACGGGAATTAGGGTTTCATTTTTAGATTTCGACACACACATACATAACCAGTGTAAAACCCTATTTCGAACCTTCTTGACACCACGAGTACCAGGTTTGCATGCACACAAGCCATGTCCAAAAAGCTAGATCGAAGGTAGAGTCGGATGACAGGAGGCATACAAGGGTTCGTGGGACTAGGGCTGGCCGAACCTGTTATCATCATCACCGTCGAACACTACCTGGCACCACCTACCACTGAACCTTGGTCTCAGCAACGAACCCTTGGTTCGTTGGTGACCACCAGCCGAACCATGGGGTATTCACGAACCATACATGCTCCGCGAACCTAGAGCAGGTGATAGCCGAACCCTAACGCTATGTGGCGAACCATCGGGTTTTACGAACCCTCACGGCCAAGCTACGAACCTTGGATGAGACATTAGCCGAACCAGGTGCATGGGGACATGAACCGGAGTCGGACACAACCTATCATCACGAACCTTTCAGTGGCAGCGAACCCTCCTTCCCGATTAACCTACACCACGGCCGAACCCTATGAGGCCTCATGATCCCATGTACACACAGAACGAACCTTGAGCATGTGAGCTAGCCACACGAACCTTTGGTGGAACCACCGAACCTAACCCTTGAACCAAAAGGTTCGCTGCCCTAGCCGACTATCTCAGTAACTTTCGGCCCAAATGAGGTGTAACAAGGCCCAATTTCATTCCTTAGGTCCCATTTGATTATGGCCCCAAATTGATCAGCCTGTTAAGATTGTTTCGGCCCAACTCATTCGCGAACAAGCCCAAACCATTGACACGTTTATCCTATGAGGATCAATACTAGCCCGTGATCCATGGAAGCATTCGGCCCATTTAACTTGGCCCATGTGATTTCCATCCGGCCACTACAAGTTGTTTGGGCCCAATACACGTGACCGGGCCACACATATACAAACACTAGACTCAATTACACATTAATGAGTCCAATAGGTTATCCGGCCCAATGGATTTTGAATAAATGATAAACACTTGAGTGAACATTGGAAATGACAACAATAAGGGATAAAGATATTTATGGAACGTTAATTTGGTTTGTTAAGGTGATGACAAGTTTAAAACAAACTACATAAAGGCTTACAAGCCTTATACACAAATGATAACTTGTAATTAATGAACAAGTATGGAATTTTTAACAATGAAGAATTTGGGGCAGGATAACAAACAAGATTCACGAGTGTTAGTCAACTTTAGGACTAACACTTACACGCACAATGAACCCTTACAAACTCGTACTTATGAACTACAACACTATGAAATCAATACAGGAGCGTGAACATCATAACAAGTGCAAACAAAGAGTGCGTGCATTCTTATTCTACTTAGTCAATCACTTCAGACACAAGGTGAGTTCACTTGTCCCTTTTCAAACTTATTTGTTTTACTTCAGGACTGAGAAGCATGTTAAACATTTTGAATAAACTATTGAAATGTTATTTACTGCTTTTAAACTTAAACATGATGCTTACATTGATACTTATACTTGGAAACTAGTATACTTTGAGAAGCTATAAACTTGATGCTTGAACTATATACTTGAAGCTTGAAACTATATGTTGGATGCTTATGAAACTATATGCTTAAACGTGAGACTTTATGCTTATGAAACTATATGCTTAAACGTGAGACTTTAAGCTTATGAAACTATGTGCTTAAACTTGAGACTTGATGCTATGCTATGGAATTCATGATGAAACTATACGTGAACGCCTGAAACTATATGCTTTAAACTATTATTTGCGCATGAAACATTATGCATGTATCTAATCATAGGCTACGTAATTGCTAAACTTATGCTAGTGCAGATCTTGTACCTATGTATTGAGATACATGTAAACTAAACCATAACGAGGCTAAGCTATTACCTATATAAGAGACATGTAATTGCTAAACTTCTGCTAGTGCAGAGCTTTTGTCTGCTTATAGGAGGTATGCAATTGCTGGATTAAAACCAAACCATGACGAGGCTAAGCTATTATCTATATAAGAGACATGTAATTGCTAAACTTCTGCTAGTGCAGAGCTTTTGTCTGCTTATATGAGATATGTAATTGCTGGATTGTTTGTGTATGCATGGCTTGTGTCTTTGTATGAGATACGTAATTGCTAAACTTCTGCTAGTGCAGAGCTTGTATCTTGTATAGGAGACAGGTAATTGCTAAACTAAGCTTAACTAATTCATGAGATACGTAATGGCTAAACTTCTTCTAGTGCAGAGCTTGTATCTAGCCGTGAGCTACGTAATTGCTAAACTTCTGCTAGTGCAGAGCTTGTACTCACGCATGAGATTAGGAACAGCTAAACTATGTGCGTGTGAAACTATGATGCTTGCTAAACATACTATGAAACTAATACTTATGAATGCTATAGACTTGTAAACTTGCAACAGAAAACAAAAGCTATGATGAAGAATGGGTTGATTGGTAGGTAAAAGGCTTAATTATTATTAACAACAGTGTCATATCCGGATTAGTATGTGGTGGGAT
This sequence comes from Mikania micrantha, assembly GCA_009363875.1. Taxonomy (NCBI): domain Eukaryota; kingdom Viridiplantae; phylum Streptophyta; class Magnoliopsida; order Asterales; family Asteraceae; genus Mikania; species Mikania micrantha. The sequence goes on along the minus strand of CM018693.1, from coordinate 103,135,569 downwards.
GGCGTCTGGGCGGGTTGTAGGCTCGACTCAGGGGTATGCCCTATATATAAGCATACCGATTTGGATATTACATGTGGAGTTAATGAGATTAAGGTTTTACCGAAAGAGGTTTGTTAAAGCTATTTTAAACATAAAAACTATATGAACTCACCAACCATTGTGTTGACTTTGTTTTTCTTACATGCTTTCTCAGGTGAAGAACAGGTTTAAGCTAAGGCTTTTAGATTGCATGCTAGGAGGCCTAGATAGAGGACCTAGTTGATTTTGGAAGCACATATTTTGTTGTTCATATGAATCTTTTTGAATGTCTTGTACAGTTACAAGGTAGAAAACTTTGATTCTTTTGATAGGTTTACCGAGTTAAATTACTGAACATTGATATTATAATTTAACTTTGTAATCCTGGTTTAATGTTTGATTGTGCTTTAGTTATTCTTAACATTGATGCTATGTAAACAATCTGATCATTATGATTATTACTCACGATATCGCGCCCCGAGAACCTTCCGTCCGATGTGGACTTCCATCCAACCCCGCCGGCTCGGGGTGTGACATAAAGTCAACACATGGTTGGTGAGTTCATATTGCTTTATTTGAAAATGAATTTGTACAAACCTAGCCGAATGACAACCTTAACCTCACCAACAACCACCAATGCTATCCAGTCAAGTATGCTTATATATAGGGCATACGTAGGGTCAAGCCCAGCCGCCAGCCCACCACATACCAGACCACATAACATATTGTTGTTAAAGAAAATTAAGCGTTTCATTCCTCATCATCAACATACTACTTCTTGTTAGTTTCAACAAAATGTGGAAGTTCTCTTGATTCCTTAAGCTCATCACACACACATGATCAACCATAGCAATTGTAGAAACATTAAATTAAATGCTTAAGTAAATGAATAAATAAACATTTAATAAAAATCTAACTCCAAATGATTGGGACTTGGTCAAACTCGAGTAGACTAGTCTAGCAATCAAGGTTCTTAGTAGTTGAGGAAATCGGTAAATATCATCAAACATACGACCTATAATCAGTCAGTCTAGCTAGGACTTCATGAAGTATAGGATTTTATAGTTCGTTCTAGATTGTCCATGTTCATTCTTGTTCATATATATTGTTAGTTCTTTGGCACATGCTATCTTTGAGTATTTACCAGATAATCCTCTGAAAATAGATCGTCGAAAATAGTTCTCTGTAATAATTATTTAGTTCTTTGAAAATATATCGTTGCAATTAGTTCTTTGAATTAGATCTGTAGTTCTTTGAAAGTAGTCTGTTGAAAATAGTTCTTTGATTTAGATCTTTAGTTCTTTGAAAATAGACCGTGAAAATAGTTCTTTGATTTAGATCTTTAGTTCTTTGAAAATATACCTTTGAAAATAGTTCTTTCATTTAAAATAGTTATCTACTCATGATGAATAAATAACCCATTTTGAAAACCTGCAAATAGTTTACCTAGAAAAAATCTAGGATAAGAATTGTATATGTAAACATATATGATGTAAAAACATTTAAGTAAATATAATCCAAGGAAAATAATTTACGCATGCTTCTCAGCCCCGCGTTTGTAAAACAAAATGTTTAGAAAAGGCGTAATGAACTCACCTGTGTTGCTATGAAGTGAATCACAAAAGATATGCACGCTCTTCATTTTAGATTAAGTATCTTCAGTACCTAGTTTGATTTTTTATGACCGAATACTATAAGTATTTATAGTTGATGTATAGGGGGTTTTGGTCTCGGTGTGCAACTATGTGTCCTATGATTTAACTAATGTGTTCCTAAGAATCTTCTAACACTCTAAGTTAATTACCCTCTATGAACCCTTATCCCTTGACTAATTATCACTCAACCTTTTTTACAAAAGATTTATAAAATAAAAGTCATAATCCTTTAATAAATCATCATTTATAAAATCTTATTAATTTATAACAATTTAAATTTAGAAAATACTTTGAATTTAAAATATTATAATAAATATGTTATGATTATTTATAAATTCATTTCAAAAAATTAGAAGTTATATTATGAAAACATAAGTTAAACTTGTTAGAACGTGGATTAACCGAACTAGGTTAAACACTAAGTCTTTGCATGATTCATTGTTAACCTTGATCTTGTTTGCTCTTGAGTTGGTTAATAACTAATATTATTCATTTTGGTACAATATAAGTTTGTTACCCATATTATGAAAACACTAAGTGTTGGGTGTTGGTAATACAGGATGAACATATCCCATGCTTTGTTATTTTCCTTTGAATCCACATAGTACCCTCTTGTTATTTAGTCTCTTTGTAACCCATGAATTCTTATTATATCGTTTCTTGTTAGTATTTGTTAAATAAGCCTAGTTTATTAGGTTAGAATCACCCCCTTAGTTATTATAGAAAACATTAGAGTTTTCGGCTAACACCTTGTTAACCATACTTGAACAACATTAGTTTAATTTAACAAAACCCAAGTGACTCGTAACCTTTTTGTTGTTAAAACACAAGTTTATAGATTCTATGGAGTTTAAGAATATTTAGTGTTTACAAAACATTAATATCGATGTTTCACAAAACCGTTTAACACCCTTGTGACCCTAGTGCCTCTCTAACCGGTATACCTAAGTTCAAACGATTTCCTATAAACTTGATTTTTGATTATTATATACTGATTCTAAATTTAATTTACTTGGAACATATTAAACTCCTAGTATCGACACTAATGCAGTAATATCGATGACCATATGCGGCTTAATATTGATGAGCATCCCCAACATCCCCTTCGAAATTATATGTTCGACGGCATCAGTTTCTTTCAGCCTTCTGACCATCGACACTAACAGTGTCGATGGTTCCACGACTTAGAAGCTTTAGAGGATGACGATACTAACAATTTCGAAGCATGCTCGTCGATTCTAGGTGGTCGAATTTAGTAATATCAACATAATAACCAGAATGAACTCGCATACCATCGAAACTAAGCTGGCAGCCCATTCTTGTGTCGATACTAACTGATATCTAGATTCTACCACTCCCAATCGCTCCTAAATTAAATATAATGTGTTCCTTAAGTTCCTACACTATTTTGGTGCAATATCCTACGGGTTTGAAGGCCAAATTCCGGCTGCAAAGAGTGCAGCTCATCGGAACAGTAAACAACAACATAATCAGCTCGTTCGAGCTCTTTTTTAACTCGTTTTTAGAAATTCAAAGCTTGTTTTATTCGTCTCTTCACGATCTACAAGTTCTCACGGTCGTTTTGACACCAAATTTGCCCGATTTGGTTGAGAATTGAGCAAGTTACGTTGGTTTTTAGAGAGATGGAAAGGTAGAGAGGGAACAAATTTGTAGAGAGAGATAGGTTAGAGAGAGAAAATGGGGTTGGGGTGACATTTATTGGCATTTAATGTCATGTATATGATTTTTAACGTTCGGATGTGTTCGGGTTTGTTTGGTTTCGCGCAAACGCGTCGGTTTTTGGTTTTCTCGTAACGAAACGTTGCGATATTTTCAAATATAGTTTTCTAATTTATTTTAGGTGGTAATTCCTAATAAATTAACTAATTATCTTTTATTTCTTTTTAAATTCCTAAAAACGTTTACTGTATCTGTTTAATTGAATCGTACGGTTTTCGCGCGTATTTGTTCGAATCGTTACACGTACAAACACGACGACAATTATACTTTTCGATTTGATTTTCTAATTATTGGACATCATTCTGAACATTAAACTTACAGATATATTCGTACAAGTCGTCACCTACACGAATAATCAGTTAATTTAACATTCACGTTACAATCTCACATACGTTTATATGTAATAAAATCCTAAAAAACATTAACATAATAGTTCTGTGTTTTCAGATATGTTTCTGACTGTTAAACCATAGATTCACATTATGATTCTCAAACAAATGCATAATAAGTTTGTATTAAGCATCAAATGATAATAGCATACCTATAATACACATAGTTCGTACCTAATCTGCTTTACACATTACTGTTCCGATTACGATTTGGACACTGATGTTACAGTATCCCCTTGTCAGAGAAATTTCGTCCCAAAATTTAAGAATCGTTATCGGTTACGGCTTCCGATGCAAACAGATGGGGATACTTGGACTTCATGTGATCCTCGCGTTTATCGAACCTTAACGATTGGAATACGGCTTCGCTTCACTTGCTTAACTTCACGATCCATAATCTCCGAAGGTACTTCAATGAAGTGTAATTGTTCGTCCACTTGAATTTTCTCAACCGGTATGATAAGTGATTCGTCCTTAAGACATTTCTTAAGGTTTGAGACATGAAACACGTCGTGCAAACCGCTGAGCTCATCTGGTAACCTCAGCTTATACGCAACAGGACCAATTCGTTGAATGATCTGGAACGGTCCGACGTATCATGGTGCTAACTTGCCTTTCTTTCCGAAACGAACCATGCCCTTCCATGGGGATACTTTCAACATGACACGGTCTCCCACTTGGAATTCCAACGGCTTGCGCCGTTTGTCGGCTTAGCTCTTTTGTCTGCTTTGAGCTGCTTGTAACTTCTACTGTATTTGGGAGATTTTATCAGTGATTTCCTGAATAAGCTCAGGCACAGTTATTCGGTTATCTCCTACTTCGGTCCAACAGATCGGTGACCGACATTTTCGACCATAAAGAGCCTCGAATGGTGTGCATCCGATGCTACTATGGTAACTATTATTATAAGAGAATTCGATCAGTGGCAAATGGGAGTCTAAATTCCCACCCAAATCCAAAACACATGTTCGCAACATGTCCTCTAGGGTTTGTATAGTACGTTTGCTTCGTCCGTTCGTTTGTAGATGGTAAGTGGTAATAAAGTTTAGCTGTGTCCCTAGAGATTTCTGAAATGATAGACAAAACCTTGATGTAAATCTGCTCTCGCGATCTGAAATGATAGACAATGGTACCCCGTGACGCACCACTATTTCATTTATATATAATCTTGCCAGTTTATCCATCATGAAAGTTTCACGCATCGGCAAGAAATGAGCATATTTTGTTAAACGATCAATGATGACCCAAATGGTATCATGACCACTGGAAGTGCGTGGAAGCTTGGTAATGAAATCCATAGCTATATGTTCCCACTTCCATAATGGAATTTTAGGCTGTTCCAGTAAACCAGACGGTTTTTGGTGTTTCGCCTTTACCTTCGTACATGTTAGACATCGGCCGACGTACTCGGCTATGTCCTTCTTCATTCCTGGCCACCAATAAAATCCCCGTAAGTCTTGGTACATTTTATCATCGCCTGGATGCACTGAGTACCTTGTCTTGTGCGCTTCATCAAAGATAAGTTTCCGCAGTTCATCTACCGCAGGAATCCACACGCGATCCTGATATTAGATAATTCCATCCAATTTCTTCTCTAACTGTCACTCTGCTCCACAATCAAGTTCTTTCTTCAGATCACCGCGTTCCACTAATTGTTGTTGAGCTTGAACAATCTTGTCTTGTAGGCTCGTTTGTACCGTCATTCCAATTGCTCTTACGCGCAAGGGTTTGACTCGTTCCTTCTGGCTCAAAGCATCTGGTACAACATTCACCTTGCCCAGATGGTACTTGATCACATAGTCACAGTCATTCAAAAGTTAAACCCAACGACGTTGTCGAATGTTAAGTTCCTTTTGATCAAAGAGATGATGTAGACTTTTGTTATCAGTAAATATGGTACACTTGGTGCCATATAAATAATGTCTCCAGATCTTTAACACGAAGACAACTGCTTCCAGTTCTAGATCATGAGTAGTGTAGTTCTTCTCATGAACCTTCAACTGTCTTGATGCGTATGCTATAACTTGTCTCGCTGCATTAATACACATCTGAGTCCCTGATGGGAAGCGTCATAATACACCACAAAGTCATCTGTACCCTCAGGGAGAGATAAAATAGGGGCATCACATTGCTTATGTTTCAACATTTGAAAAGCTTCCTCCTGTTTCTGTTCCCAAACAAACGGTTAACTTTTTTGAGTTAACTTGGTAAGAGGCAAAGCTATCTTAGAAAAGTTTAAAATAAACCTTCTATAATAACCTGCCAATCCCAGAAAAGACTGTATCTCCGTCGGTATCGCTGGAGTATCCCAGTTCTTTATTACTTTGATATTGGCAGGGTTGACATTAATGCCTTCACTGTTAATCACATGACCCAAGAAATGAACTTCTCTTAGCCAAAATTCGCATTTTGAGAATTTAGCATATAGTTGCTCATTCTTCAGCAGTTCCAAGATCTTCCTGAGATGTTGCTCATGATCCGCTTTGCTTTTCGAATAGATCAGGATATCGTCAATGAAGACAATAACAAACTGATCTAAATACGGCTTGCACACACGGTTCATGAGGTCCATGAAAACCGCTGGTGTGTTCGTCAATCCGAAAGGCATCACCATGAATTCGTAATGCCCGTACCTTGTTCGGAATGCCGTCTTTGGTATGTCTTCGTTTTGTACCCGCAAATGATAGTATCCTGAATGCAAATCGATCTTCGAAAAGTACTGTGATCCTTGCAACTGAGAAAATAAATCATCAATCCTCGGCAATGGATACCGATTCTTGATCGTTAATTTGTTCAGTTCTCTATAGTCGATGCACATCCAAAAGGATCCATCCTTCTTCTCCACGAACAAAACCAATGAAACCTTTATCCAGTAGCTCCTGCAATCGGTTTGATCACTTAATGATTTTCAAGAAAATGGTTGAAGTAATTAAAAAAAAAGTTCAAGAAGACCAAGCTAGACAATTCTCAAGATTCAAGATTGGATCTAAGTCAAAGATGAAAGGAAGAATTGTAAGCTATGGTTACTTTTACAATATTTCTGGAAGCTTGAAGAACAGAGGATGCTATGTTGTCAAGAGGACTGACGGTTGTCAATATTTTGGAAAGGCATTTGACATTATGTCATTACCTTCTTTTGAATGTATGCAGTTATTAAGGTTGAGAATGATAAAGCCTATACAAACAGAGCATAATGAAATATTTGAGAAGATGTTAAAGAAATAAGCTAAGTCTGGATGGAATTTGTTGATGCCTCAATTTTCTGTGTTGAAGAAGAATACTTATGTGTATCCAAAGCCTAAAGTTTATACAAGACCAAGGTTGCGTAGAATAGAACAGAATTGGAATCCTTATTTCAAGTTCTGGTTTTATGATGAAAGATCATCTGAAGTAGTTATTCTTTTGAGACAAGAAGATAAGTGGAGGGTGATCAGGCTGTTGGATCCTGTGTGGTTGGTGAACTATTCAAAGCAAGACATTGATTTACTAAATGAAGTTGAAATCATTGCAAATGATAGATTTCATGATGTTGGAATTAGCTACAAGGATATGGCTATTCAATTTCAGACGATAGCTCAAATGTGTTATACCTTGGGAATACATTCTGGATGCAAATGGGAGGATGTAAACTACTTGTATGTTGAGCTGATGAAGTTGCAGAAAGAAATAGATGATAGAGATGCAAAGTTGGAAGCTGAAAGATTGTCAAAGATACCAAAGTCTGTTGTTATTCGTGCTACTAATAATGTTTGTGAAGATCAGACGACAAGTGGAGCTCAAAGTGCAGATTGAAGACAGAGACTTTGAAGATTTTGGAAGCAACTATTAAGGGGGAGTTTGTTAGGACATTTTTGTAATAGCTTGCTTTTCAAAATGTAAGTTATTAGAGGTTTGGCTGAGGTTTGTCTGGCCCTCGAACCTTAGCAGGTTCGGCAAACCTAGTAGTGTGTCTTGTACAGGTTCGTCCAGCGAACCTCAAGGTTCGGCTGGCGAACCTATAGGTTTGGCTAGGTTTGTCTGATCTTTGTATATATATAGGAGGTTTGTCTAGAGGTTTGTCACTTTTCTGAACTTCTTGTATGTGTTAGACAGATCTGTTTGAGAGGATTTCTCTGTGTGAGATTATAAGAACTGTGTGTTCTTGTTCATTTCATTGTAATCAGTTTATTACATTCAATGAAATGATGATTATTAAATGATTGTTTTTTTTTGGTACATATATATCAAATCTAGATTCCGCATGGATTTGATTGTTTATAGGATTCCGTTTATCGATCAAGACCAGATCTACATTATTTTTAAAAGAATAATAAAAGATTAACTAGAGTTTTTAATTTAGTTTAACTTTTAAAATAGGTGTTACTTAATAAAAATAATTTTAACAATTTTTTGAAATAAATTAATTATTACAGATAAATAAAAATATCATTTTAGGTTTTTTAGAATTTTTTTATATAACAAATGGGATGGAAAGAGGTTAAATAGCCAAAAACCATTCCAACCTGGGTCTAGGCGACCCTAGCAAACATGGTTTACCACTAGGCTGGGCCGTATAAAATTGCTTATTGCGGTTTTGAATGTGTATTAAACATATTCGCGAATCAGCCCCCAAACCGCATGAACCCTAACTTGGTTTTCCATCCAATTCGTTCTGTACAGCAACCAATCAAACAGAGAACCATGGGGCTTTTCATCTACATCTAAAACGAGTAGAATGGTGTATTTACCTACCTGGAATGATTAGAAATCGAACGTGCTCGAGTGGGATGAACTTTCGGTCGGTCTCGGCTTCGAACACGACTTCAGAGCGTTTGGGGGTTGATTTGTGGTGTTTAGAAAGTTTCGTGAAGACCAGAGAAAAGTTTAGGACGTGTTTACATCGAGTTTTATATTGCTCTCGTTTGAATTATATTTTTGGTTTTTATTTCGATATTATGAAGAATCAAATCTTCTTGATTTGAACTGATTTCTTTTAAATCGATTGATTGCTATGATCCATGTGCTCGTCTACCTCACAAATCCATTCCTAATTTGTTCTAAAGCCACATGGATGAGCTGAAGATTTGAACGGGTCGCAAACTGGATATGGATAACCCGGGTGGGCTGATGGGCGAAGAAGGAGAGTAAAGGTTAAGGAATTTTACATTTCTGGTCCTCCTACTATCTAACATTATTGTTTTAGCTTTTTAATTCCTCACCCTCACATAACTAGTATATATAAATTAGAATTTCAGCCCCTTTAACCCATTCGTAAGAGTTTATGTCACACCCTATATTTAAAAGTTTATTAAACGTCTTTTAATAGTTATAAACCTTTTTATTTACATCCCTAGCTTTATTTTATAAAAAAATTTTATGCATTTGTTTATTAGATATAAACTTATTCAAAATTTACAAGAATTTATTATTATGATTATTATGATTATGATTATTATTATTATTATTATTATTATTATTATTATTATTATTATTATTAATTTGTTTAATCTTTTAATTATTATTTTTACACTTGTATGTCTATATATAATAAATTGAATTGCATAGGTTTTATATGTATGTATATAAATATATATGTATATATATGATTTTATAATGATTTCTTTTGAATTGTTTAAATATTATACAAGTATATATATGTATACACTAAAATTTGCTTAAGGAATGTGTCAAATGTTTCAACGAATACTCATAACTTTATTTTATTATAATTCGAATACGATTACAAGCTCAAAATTTGACTTAGAAACCCTAGGGATTATAGTCTCCCCTACTTTAGGGGATTTCGTCCCGAAATTGACTAAGAAACTGGATCGAATAACTGAGGGTACTTGGTCTTCATTTGATATTCACGTAAGTTCTGGGCCACGCTTAGACTCCCATTTAACCAAGACGATAGGAATATGCATGTTCTTGAGCGTTTTGACTTCTCGATCAACAATCTTCACCTGTTTCTTGATAAGGTGCATAGATTCATCGATGCGAACTTCATCAAGAGGAATGTACAGATTTTCATCGGCTAAACATTTCTTTAAGTTCTAGACATGGAATGTTGGATGCACGTTGGATAGTTCTTGAGGTAACTCGAGTCGGTAAGCCACTTTACCAACCCTTTCCAAAACCTTGAAAGGACCTGCGTAACGAGGAGCTATCTTGCCTTTCTTGCCAAACCGTACAATTTCTTTCCAAGGAGACACCTTTAGAAGGACTAAATCGTTGACTTGAAATTCTAACGGCTTTCGCCGTTTATCAGCATAGCTCTTTTGCTTGCTGCGAGCAGTTGTAAGATTTTCACGAATACGAATGATCTAGTTGGTTGTTTCTTGAACCAGTTCAGGTACAGTGATTTGAGCTTCACCTAGCTCATTCCATCAAACCGGTGATCGACATTTGCGCCCATAGATCGCCATGGAAGGTGCCATGTGGCTTGAATGGTAGCTATTGTTATATGAGAACTCGATCAATGCTAAGTAGTTATCCCAATTACAACCAAAGTCAATCACACAACATCGCAACATATCATCAAGTGTTTGAATGGTCCTCCCGGATTGTCCATCGGTTTTGAGGATGTTAGGCGGTGCTAAGATTCAGTTGAGTACCGAGAGCTGATTGTAATGATTTCCGGAAATGGGCTATGAAACGACCATCACGGTCAGAGATGATGTTCAGTGGCACGCCATGCCTACAAACAATCTCGTCGATGTAGATACGAGCCAATTCCTCCGCACGATAAGTTTCACGAATCGGAAGAAAGTGAGCGGCCTTTGTCAAACGGTCAAAAATCACCCAAATGCTGTTATAACCCCGAGAAGTTCGTTGGAGTTTAGTTATGAAATCCATAGCAATACCCTCCCATTTCCAAACGGGTATTTCAGGCTGTTCAAGAAATCCTAATGGTCTATGAATTTCGGCTTTCACTTTAGGCACTTAGATACGAAAAGAATGACATCAATCTTCATTCCTGGCCACCAGTTTTGAACCCGTAGGTCTTTGTACATTTTGTCGGCACTAGGATGAATAGAATACCGACACTTATGAGCTTCGTTCAAAATGAGTTCTCGTAGCTGATTTCGACTTGCAATCCATAAACGGTTTTGAAAGTGAAGCAAATCGTTTGTTTTGGACTCGAGTTTTAATTCAACATTACTAGGCATTTCTTCAGGTAACTTGCCTTCCAAGACCGTTCTTTGTTGAGCTTCAAGAATACGGTTTTGAAGATCGGATGAAATTTGAATACTTTGAAGAATAATGGACTTGGCTTGATCTTTTCGACGGAGAACATCGGCTACTACGTTTGGTTTACCGGGATGGTAACGAATCTCCCAATCGTAGTCATTGAGTAGTTCCACCCAACGGCTTTGTCTCATATTAAGCTCTTTTTGACTCAGAATATCTTGAAGGCTTTTGTGGTCCTTGAACACCACACACTTCGTACCACAAAGGTAGTGCCTCCAGAGTTTTAAAGCAAATACCACCGCACCAAGTTCAAGGTCATGAGTCGTGTAATTCCTCTCATGAACCTTTAGTTTCCTCGAAGCGTATGCAATCACCTTGCCACGACGCATAAGAACACATCCAAGACCTTGATTCGAGGCATCACAATAAACCACGAAGTCGTCGTTTCCGTCAGGTAACGTGAGAATAGAAATGTTGCAATGCTTTTCTTTAAGAGTTTGAAAGGCATTCTCTTAAGCATCTTCCCACTTGTATGGTTTGCCTTTGTGAGTCAAGGCAGTAGGCGGTAATGCAATCTTAGAGAAATTGGAGATGAACCGATGGTAATAACCTGCCAGTTACAAGGTCGTTTGATTAGATGATAGAAATGAAATGAACCTTAAGAGAATTTTTTAAGAGTTTAAGATTTCACTTGCTAGAACAAGGAATGATGGAATCTCAGTTGGTGTTGTTGTAGTCTTCCATCTTTTCATCGTCTCGATCTTGGCAGGATCAACATGGATTCCATCTTCATTCACAATGTGTCCCAAAAACTAATCTTCTTTAAGCCAAAATTCACACTTTTATAACTTAGCATAAATTTGTTCCTTTTTTAGGAGTTCAAGAATTAAAAGAAGATGGTTCTCATGTTCGGATTTTGACTTTGAATAAATCAGAATGTCGTCAATGAATACTATCAAGAACTTGTCAAGATATGGTTTACACCCGCGATTCTTCATGTCCATGAAAAACCGCAAGTGCGTTTGTCAAACCAAAAGGCATAACCAGAAACTCGTAATGCCCGTATCTTGTACGAAAGGCTGTCTTTGGCACATATTCCTCAAAAAATCGAAGTTGATGATAACTCGAAGGAAGATCGATTTTAGAGAAACACTTAGCGTCTTGTAATTGATCAAAAAGATCGTCGATCCTCGGTAATGGGTATCGATTTTTAATCGTAAGTTTGTTAAGGTCACAATAATCGATGCACATAAGAAAAAAATCGTCTTTCTTCTTCACAAACAAGACTGGTGCATCACATGGTGATGAACTAGGGCAAATTAACCCCTTGTCAGAAAGTTTTTGCAATTGGCTTGCGAGTTCTTGTAACTCGGTAGGTGCGAGTCGATAAGGAGCTTTCGCAACAGGCATCGCTCCAGTAGCAAGATCAATATGGAATTCGACTTGTCGATTCGGAGGTAGACCATTGATATCTTCGGGAAAGACCTCGGGAAATTAACGAACAACATAAATGTCTTCTAGCTTTTTCTCATCGGTTTTGGCTTCCATAATTTAAGCCAAGAAGGCCATGTACTTCTTTCGCAAGCACTTTTGAGCTCGTATACATGACATGAGTCAAAGTCCCTTTGAGGCTTTCTCCCCATATACTAGTATCTCTTGACCTTCTTTGATCGGGATTTGAATATACTTCTCGTGACAAACTATTTTTGCATGATGCTTTGACAACCAGTCCATGCCGACTATGAGGTCAAAACTTCCCAATTTCATTGGGATAAGGTCAATAGAGAAATCATGAGAATTAAGGTTCAAGGTGCAATTAGGAATAAAAGAATCAAGCTTAATGGTCTTCCCATTGCTACTTCAACATAAAAAGGTTCATTCAACTTAGTTCTAGGCATAAAGGTAGGGGTTCAAAGTCTAAGGATACAAAACTCCTATCAGCACCCGTATCAAATAATATAGATGAATAAAGTCCATTTACAAGAAACGTACCGTTAACCACATCATTGTTGTTTTTAGCTTGATTGGCATTTACATTGAAAGCATGACCCCTTGCACCTTGATTGGCTTGGTTGTTCGGGGCCATCTGGGCATTGTTGTTAGCTTGAATAGGACAAGTGTTGGCATAATGATTAGGGTTCCCACAATTGTAGAAAGCTTTGGCCTTAGGAGTAGTGATGAAGTTCATATTAGCTTGAGGAGCTTGAACCTTCTGCACACGATAATGAAGAGCAAAATGACCGAATCGATTGCATTTTGTGCAAAATCGACATGGAGCAACAGCAGGATGATGAAAGTTGCACCTTGTGCACAAAGGATGAGTGCATGTGTAGACCTTTTTGTTGGCTTGAGTGTTAGGATTAGAATGGTGTATTTACCTACCTGGAATGATTAGAAATCGAAGGTGCTAGAGTGGGATGAACTTCCGGTCGGTCTCGGCTTCGAACCCGACTTCAGAGCGCTTGAGATTCGATTTGTAGTGTTTAGAAAGTTTCGTGAATACTAGAGCAAGGTTTAGGATGTGTTTACCTCGAGTTTTATACTGCTCTCGTTCGAATTCTATTTTTGATTTTTATTTCGGTATTATGAAGAATCAAATTTTCTTGATTCGAACTCATTTCTTCTAAATCGATTGATTGATACGATCCGTGTGTTCGTGTACCTCACAAATCCATTCCTAATTTGTTCTAAAACAGCGTGGATGAGCTGGAGAGTTGAACGGTTCGCGAACTGGGCATGGACCGACTGGGCTGATGGACGAAGAAGGAGAGTAAAGGTTTAGAAATTTTATATTTCTGGTCCTCCTACTTTCTAACCTTATTGTTTCAGCTTTTTAATTCTTCACCCTCGCATAACTAGTTTATATAAATTACAATTTCAGCCCCTTTAACCCATTCTTAAGAGTTTACCCATTAAATTTTATATTTAAAAGTTTATTAAACATCTTTTAAAAGTTATAAACCTTTTTATTTACATCCCTAGCTTTATTTTATAACAAGTTTATGTATTTGTTTATTAGATATAAACTTATTCAAAATTTACATGAATTTATTATTATTATTATTATTAATTTGTTTAACCTTTTTATTATTATTTTTACACTTGTATGTCTATATATAATAAATTGAATTTCATAGGCTTTATATGTATGTGCATAAATATATATGTATATATATATATGATTTAACAATGATTTCTTTTGAATTGTTTTAATATTACACAAGTGTGTGTATATATATATATACACACTAAAATTTGCCTAAGAAATGTGTCAAATGTTTTAACAAATACTCATAACTTTATTTTATTATAATTCAAATACGATTACGAGCTCAAAATTTGACTTAGAAACCCTAGGGATTATAGATTGATCATATCTGGAATCACCCCTTTCAGCTGGTTAGTCAGCTGACTCCTCAATAGGGTTGCCAAGGCAACAGTAGTAGGATCCAGTTCCGCATTCGGGTTCTGAGGAGGTGGAGGAGGTGGTGGCGGTGGTGGTGGAGGTGGTCTTCTGGGCGGTATTCCAATCACAACCGAAAAGTCATCGGTTAGTGCAATGATCGAATGCAGAAGACACAAATGCAAATAAATTCCTAAGTCCTAAGTTCTCAACATGAAGGGTCCCTAGGTTATATTCTAGGCCAAAACGTTTAAACAAAATGACCTATGTTTCTCTATAACCATGGCTCTAATGCCAATCTGTCACACCCCGGGCCGGTGGGCCGGATCGAATGTCCCGTCAGGCGGAATGGTCTCGGGGCGCGATATCGGGATGATAATCAAAATGATCAGATTGTTTATATTGCACATGATAATAATGAGAAAGTACTAAACGAAATAAAATTACAAACTTAAATTACATGAGTATCGTTCATAACTTAACAATGTAAATCTACTACTCAACATCGTTATTCATCTATCTTGTATCTGCACAAGTTATACAATAGAATTTATATAATGATGTTAAAAAATATGCACGTCCAAAAATACTAGGTCCTCTATCTGGGCACCCAAGTAAATAGCACGAACTCCTAGTTAACCTGTTCGTCACCTGAGAAGTCATGCAAAAAGATGAAGTCAACACATGGTTGGTGAGTTCATATTGCTTTGTTTGAAAATGAATTTGTACAAACCTGACCGAATGACAACCTTAACCTCATGCTATCCAGTCAAGTATGCTTATATATAGGGCATACGTAGGGTCAAGCCCAGCCGCCAGCCCACCGCATACCAGACTGCATAACATATTGTTGTTAATGATAAGTAAGCGTTTCATTCCTCATCATCAACATACTATTCTTGTTAGTTTCAACAAAATGTGGAATTCTCTTGATTCCTTAAGCTCATCACACACTCATGATCAACCATAGCAATTGTAGAAGCATTAAATTAAATGCTCAAGTAAATGAATAAATAAACATTTAACAAAAATCTAAGACCTAATGATTGGGCCTTGGTCAAACTCGAGTAGACTAGTCTGACAATCAATGTTCTTAGTAGTTGAGGAAATCTGTAAATATCATCAAACATGTGACCAATAATCAGTCAGTCTAGCTAGGACTTCATGAAGTATAGGATTTTATAGTTCGTTCTAGATCGTCCATGTTCGTTCTTGTTTGTATAGATCGTTAGTTCTTTGAAAATAGACCGTCGAAAATAGTTCTTTGATTTAAAATAGTTATCTACTCATGATGAATGAATAACCCATTTTGAAAACCTGCAAATAGTTTACCTAGACAAAATTTAGGATAACAATTCTCTATGTAAACATATATGAAGTAAAAACATTTAAGTAAATATAACCAAAGGAAAATAATTTACGCATGCTTCTCAGCCCCGCGTTTGTAAAAAAAATGTTTAGAAAAGGGGCAATGAACTCACCTGTGTTGCTATGCAGTGAATCACAAAAGATATGCGCGCTCGTTGATTGTAGATTAAGTATCTTCAGTACCTGGTTTGATTTATTATGATCGAATACTATAAGTATTTATAGTTGATGTGTAGGGGGTTTTGGTCTCGGTGTGCAACTATGTGTCCTATGATTTAGCTAATGTGTTAATAAGAATCTTCTAACACTCTAAGTTAATTACCCTCTATGAACCCTTATCCCTTGACTAATTATCTCTCAAACTTATTTCAAAATATTTATAAAATAAAAGTCATAATCCTTTAATAAATCATCATTTATAAAATTTATTAATTTATAACAATTTAAATTTAGAAAATACTTTGAATTTAAAATATTTTAATAAATAAGTTATGATAATTTATAATTCATTTAATAAAACTATAAGTTATTTTATGAAATAAGTTAAACTAGTTAGAACTTGGATTAACCGAACTAGGTTAAACACTAAGTCTTTGCTTGATTCTTTGTTCACCTTGATCTTTTTTGCTCTTGAGTTGGTTAATAACTAAGATTATCTATTTTGGGATAATCTAAGTTTGTTACCAATAGTATGAAGACACTAAGTGTTGGGTGTTGGTCATACAAGATGAACATATCCCATGCTTAGTTATTTTCCTTTGAATCCACATAGTACCCTCTTGTTCTTTAGTCTCTTTGTGACCCATGACTTCTTATTGTATCATTTCTTGTTAGTATTTGTTAAATAAACCTAGTTTATTAGGTTAGAATCACCCTTAGTTATTATAGAAAATATTAGAGTTTTCGGCTAACACCTTGTTAACCATACTTCAACAACATCAGTTTAATTTAACAAAACCCAAGTGACTCATAACCTATTGATTGTTAAAACACAAGTTTATAGATTCTATGGAGTTTAAGAAGATTTAGTGTTTACAAAACATCAATATCAATGGTTCACAAAACCGTTTAACGCCCTTGTGACCATAATGCCTCTCTAACCGTTATACCTGAGTTCAAATGATTTCCCATAAAATTTATTTTTGATCATTATATACGGGTTCTAAATTTAATTTACTTGGAACGTATTAAACTCCTAGTATCGACACTAATGCAACAATATCGATGACCATAACTGGCTTAATATCGATGAGCATCCCCTGCGATATTATATGTTCGACGGCATCAGTTTCTTTCAGCCTTCTGACCATCGAAACTAACAGTGTCAATGGTTCCTTGACTTAGAAGCTTTAGAGGATGACGATACTAACAATTTCGAAGCAAGCTCGTCGATTCTAGCTGGTCGAATTTAGTAATATCGACATAAGAACCAGAATGAACTCGCAGACCATTGAAACTAAGCTGGTAGCCCATTCTTGTGTCGATACTAACTGATATCCAGATTCTACCCACTCCCTATTGTTCCTAGCTTCAATCTAGCGTGTTCCTTACGTTCCTACAGTGTTTTGGTGCAAGATCCTACGGGTTTGAAGGCCAGATTCCTTCTGCAAAGAGTGCAGATCACCGGAATAGTAAACAACATAATCAGCTCGTTCGAGCTCATTTTTACCTCATTTTCAACTATTCAAAGCTTGTTTTCTTCGTCTCTTCACGATCTACACGTTCTCACGGTCTTTTTGACACCAAATTTGCTCGATTTGGTTGAGAATTGAGCAACATAGGTGGGTTTTTAGAGAGATGAAAAGGTAGAGGTAGAACGAATTTGTAGAGAGAGAGAGAGCTCGGTTAGAGAGCTCGGTTAATGTCATGTTCATGATTTTTAACGTTCGGATTCGGTTTCCTCGGTTTCGCGCAAAAGCGTCGTTTTTGGTTTTCTCGTAACAAAACGTTGCGATTTTTTAAAATAGAGTTTTCTTATTTAGTTTAGGTGTTAATTTCTAATAAATTAACTAATCATATTTTATTTATTTTTAAATTTCTAAAAACGTTTAATTTATTTGTTTAATCGAATCGTACGGTTTTCGCGCGTATTCGTTCGGATCATCACCCGTACAAACACGACGACAACTATACTTTTCGATTTGATTTTCTAATTATTGGACATCATTCCGAACATTAAACTTACAGATACATTCGTACAGGTTGTCACCTACACGAATAATCCGTTAATTTAACATTCACGTAACGACATCTATCAATGTTTTGTTCTGTATAATCTCACATACGTTTATACGTAATAAAATCCTAATGAACATTCGCATAATAGTTATGCATTGTCAGATATGTTTCTGAATGTTAAACCATAGACTCACATTATGATTTTGAAATAAATGCGTAGTAAGTTTGTATTAAGCATCAATGATAATAGCATACCTGTAATACACATAGTTCGTACCTGATCTACTGTACACATTACTGCTCCGATTACAATTTGGACACTGATGTTACTAACAACTCGGGACACACAACAGGGGAGGCTATTGGCAACACTAGCACTACTCTAGATTTCTCTTTCAAATCATTTGTAGGATATAAGCCGTCGAGCTTTAGTAGTACCGAAGGAGCTGTTGGATTAATCCAATGGCTGAAGAAGATGGAGACTACACTGGACATTAGTAGTTGTTCATGTAGATTCATACAATGTCCCTAGTTCAATGTAATAATGTATATAGATTATACAAAGTTGATATGATTAATGAAATCAAGTATTTATATATCGTTTGTTTATGATTAACATGTTTTACTTTGACTTTGTATGACAAACAGGACCATTCGTACGAATGCAACTAGATTTGAGTTCATTCGAACGAATGAACGCTTAACGAATGTCCAGTCAAGCGAATGAATTAAAGTTCTGATTCGTTCCTACAAAGGAATCAGGGATCTGATTCATTCGTATATTTGGCTCATTCGTGGATCGTGGATCGTGGTTCGTATGAATGGGTGGTTCGTGTGACCCATTCGTATTATCTGCAGGTCCCTATAAATACCTGCAAAAACAGAATATTTCAACTCTCTACTCATTCTCTGTCAAGTCTCCTGGGTTTCAGAGTTGCCCCTTGCATTCCAAGTTCGTTCTCATACCTGTGGTGTTTGATTTCGATCAAAAGGTTGATTCCTAACATTAGATTACCACGAGGCCTCTAGATTTCGATTGGAAAACCCCCGAATAGGATTCCGCACTATTCGAGGGCCTGCCGAGCAGAATCCGCAAGGTATTTAGTCGTTTCCGAGGTCCTACAAAGTGGTATCAGAGCCATGGCTCTTGATTCTGCTTGTTTTCAATCATATCTAGTGATTTCCAGCCTGTTTTTTTGCTCATCCGCAAAAACCCTGTTTTCTCTTCTTCAAAAGGTTACTTTTATATTGCAAAACTTGTGTTTTTGTTGTTCTTTTGCTGAGTTGTTGATTCACGAACCTTGGGAAGGTTATTGTGAAGTTGTGTACCAATTTTGGTGGTGAAATTCAGCCTAAACATCAAGTTTGAAGGATTTTTTGTGTAGCTGAAAACGCAGATCGTATGAATGGGGTTTTTGGGCAAATAGGTATTCACATGAATAGCCATTTTAGACAAATCAACATTCATTCGTTCGTCTTCACGAATGAGATGCTAGTTTGCATGATTCTTAAACGAATGGATTCTTCATTCGTCCTGATCTTCATTTGTGTCAGTGAACCATTCGTTTGAACACATCATTCGCCTCGTCATTCGTATAATACACCCCCATTTGTACCCATCATTCGTACAACTTGGTTTTATTCGCCCCTGAGAGCTGAGATTTTTCTAAGTGTCAAATCAAGTTACTTTTGCTGTTATGGATGAACTTGCATTAATGGCTAACCAGAATCATATTATTCAGAATCTATTACTTATAGAGACGGAGACAGGGAACTCCAAAAAAGCTCCAAAGTTGCTTTCTTTGGATGATTATTCAAACTGGAAGTATAGATTTGAGATCCACATCAATGGGGTGGACACCAACTTGTGGATGATGATAGAAGGTGGGTATTTGAGACCACTCAATGAGGATGGAACACCTATGTTGGTCAATCGGATGACTGAACCTTAACGAAAGCTATATGATTTTAAGAAGAAGGCCTATGCAAAATTGTCTCAGTCTATTGCCACTGACATATTCCATCAGTTCAGACAGTTTACTTCTTCCAAATTGCTATGGGATGCTTTGCAGCAAAGCTATGAAGGGAATGATGCACTGAAGAGCATTAAGTATAAAGCTTTGAGTAAAGATTTCAACAGCTTTATGTATGTGGGAAACGAGTCTTTGGATGAACTTATTGCCAAATTTTATCATCTTCTCAGTGAGCTCTACAACCATTAAGTCAAGACAACTACTCAAGAGAAGATTCAATGTCTGGCTGATGCATTACCTCCCAAGTGGGAATCTTTCCTTATGGTGCTGAAGCAGAATGAGATGCTTGCTTCTATGGATATTAATGACTTCATTCAAAATCTGAAGGAACATAAGATATAGAACAAGTTAAAACCAAGAGAGTGCCACAAGTTCAAGATCCTTCCATTTATAATTCTACTCCCAGAGTGGAAAGAACCTCTTCACATGCTCTTTTGAAGACTGCTTTTGTATCTCAGACCAAAGAGGTTCCTAGCTCAAGTCTGGCTCATTTCAGTCAGTCTGCTGCCACTTCTACTTCTCATTCAAAGGATAGTCATTCTGTCATCAACTTGAAGACATACAATTTTGACAAAGTGACAGTAGTTTCTAAAGAGCACATGGGCCTCTTATCAACACTTGTCAACTCATAGGATGGATTGTTAGCCGGACAAACTGGAAATCCACATTTGACAAATGAAGATTACTCAGATTTATCCAGATGACATGGAAAGGATTGATATTATGTGGGCTCTTGCAAGTGCAGTCAAAAGAGCAAAGGATTTTGTCAGAAGGACAAGGAAAGATATTAATCTGAACAAGGATTCAAAGTTTGGGTTTGACATGTCCTTAGTTACGTGCTACAATTGTGGTGACAAAGGACATTTTTCTAGACAGTGCAACAAACCAAAGAAGATGGGAAACAAGAATCCTTTTCAAAATCAATGATCATCTTCTGCAAATCCTGAAAGAAGACTAGTACCTATTGAGAGTCCTTCTCATGCTAGTTCTTCAAATGCAAACAAGGCCCTGATGGTTCAGAATGATGAGGGTGAGAACTGGGATTTTAGATTCAATTCTGATAAGGGAGCAGATGAGGAAGCCTGTGTTATAGAGATCAAGGAAGTTGCTGAACGTAGTGCTGAAAATGATTCAGAAGAAATGAAGACTAGGTTGGATGAGTCATCAGGTTCAGAGTATGAAAGCACCTCAGACTCAGAAACTAAAGGAGAGACTGATACTGATTCTGTAGATCAACATGCTACACAATTTGCTTTGATGGTGGATACTGCTTCTTCATCTTAGACTGGTCAGGTATATGATGACTGTTCATCACTTAATTACAGATGTTTTCATTATGTTGACCTTGAAAGTAAGGTCTTGGCTTATCTGGGGCATAATGCAGGTATTATCAGTAATCTTAACCAATGTATTATGGCAAATCGTGTTTTAAAATCAAATGAAAAATATTTTCAATTAACCTAAAATTGATTTATTAAACATGCAATTACATGCACTACTACAAAAATCACCCTAATGCAACCTTTATATTCAAAAAAAGGCTGCATTAGCTGAAGTTGCATTAGATCTTATGCTACTTTTTTGTTACATAATGCAACTTTCTTTTTCCTAATGCAACTTTTTTAAATGCAATTTTTTAAAAAAAATTTGCATTATGTAATAAAAAGGTTGCATTAGGCTAATGCAACCTATTTGCAAATTTTTGTGACAAAAAAAGGTTGCATTAGGCTTATTTTGTAATAGTGATGAGGCTGAGATCGCTATGCTTAATAAGCAAGATGCTATCACTTCTTATATCAAAACCATTAATGAGACAAAGAAGAAGCTAGCTATAGTCGGATGTGACTATGAGACTTTGAGTCAAAAGCTCAAGTGCTATGAAAGTGCTTCATATATCATTGAGCGCATGATCAGTTATGGGACAGATCTGAAAAGGAAGGGTAAAGAAGCAAAGTACAACCATTGTCCTCCACTAGTTTTAAATTGTTTTGTTAAATCACCTAATGACAAAGAAATCAAATATTTTCAAGTTAAAACTCGTTTAGTAATTGATCTTATTGGAGTCATTTCGGATGAGTGTTCTTCATTGTCTGAAGAATCATTTGTGGAGGGAGTGGTTGAGGATTGGGTCTCTGATTCTAAAGATGATTTTGATTCTTCACCTCATGTGTTTGTTGTTAAGAACAGACATCTTGTATCAAAAAGGTTGAGCCAATCCCATCTAAGACAAATTTGTCTTCAAAATTCTCCAAAGCAATAGGCTTTGTGAAGGCTTCACAAGAAGGTGAAGCAAGTGGGTCCAACAAGACTTGCAATCCTATTCTTAATGGGACAAAGGGTTTGGGTTTCAAACATGGCAAAACAAAATCAAATGATTTTCATAGAAACCAAGTTCCTAAATTTTAAAAAAAAAACAGTTTCACAATAAAACCAAGAGGTTTTCTACTAAAGATAAACGAGCTTGTTTTGAATGTGGTGCATTAGGGAACCTTGCTAGATCTTGCCCACACATGGTTAAACAACATTTTGCACCACATAGAAAAACAAATCAGTCTTTTGTTAATGAGGTCAAATTTATTCATCACTTACCTCAAGTCAAACCCAAACACCCATCTCCAATAAAGCGTCTGGATAAGGGTAAAAGGGTAATAGTTGATCATAACATACCCAAGATTGTTTCATTCAAACAATCGAAACCATCCTCTGTTTATTTGAAAAACTCTTTCAGAAAACAAGCTATTTGGAAGGTGAAGTCTTCTGAGACTTCAGTTTCAAACTTTGAAAAATCTTTAAATCTTTCAGATAAAATGATTCAGGATGGACAATGGATTGAGATGAAAATCACAGACTCATTGGGTCAACCCAAGACTGTAAAGGCTTGGGTTCCCAATTTCAACTAATCATTTTTGATTGTGCAGGTTGCCCCAAATGCTGGTCTTAACAACACTAGGATTGTTGATAGTGGGGCATCAAGGCACATGACTGGAGACATATCTCTTCTTACCAATGTTATTTCAATTAGAGGAGAATATGTAGCATTTTTTGGAGATAAAGGAGGGTTTATACGGGAGAAGGAATTCTTTCAAATGGTCAAGTTTCTTTTGACAAGGTGAAGTATGTGAAGCAGCTGGAAAATAATCTTCTCTCTATGTCACAAATCTGTGATAAGAAATACAAAGTTCTTTTTGATGATTCAAGCTGCTACATTCTCAAGCAAGGTATCACCATTCGTGAATATTGGATTTTGATGTCAGCTCCAAGAAAGCAGGATTTGTATGTTCTCAACATGGCCACAACTTCAACTACATCTTCTACAGCTTCATGTTTTATGTCTAAGGAAACAGAAAAAGATTCAATCCTTTGGCATAAGAAGATGGGTCATTTGAGTCTATGCAAGATGAATCATTTGGTTCACAACAATCTGGTTGAGGGAGTGAGTTTAAAGAACTTTAAATTGTCTGATGTCTGCATTTCACGCAAGAATGAAAAGCAAACCAAGCAGTCTCATAAACTTAAGAAGTTCCACTCAATGACTGTTCCACTAGAGCTTCTTCATATCGATATGTTCGGTCCTATCAGCCGCAAGAGCATTGCTGGAGATCAATATTGCGTAGTCATTACTAATGAGTACTCCAAATATTCTTGGGTGTTTTTCATGAAGGAGAAATCTGAAACATTGAAGTGTATTCAGGTTTTGGTAACTAAGCTTGAATCACTTTATAAGCTCATGGTTCGTATGCTCAGAACAGATAACGGGACTGAATTCAAGAATGATAATATGGAGACTTTCTGCAATGAACGTGGAATTGTCCAAAAAATTTAGTGCTCCATATGTCCCTCAAATGAATGGCGTTGCTGAGCGCAAGAACAGAACATTAATTGAGGCTGCTCGAACTATGCTTGTTGATTCCTCCCTACCGGTTCAATTTTGGAATGAAGCAATTGCTAATGATTGTTATACTTTGAACCGGGTTTTGATTGTCAAGAGACATGGGAAGACTTTCTTTGAATTGATTCATAATAGAAAACCTAATCTTAAGTATCTTGAACTATTTGGTGCTCCATGCACAATGCTTAAGAAACATGAACAAGGCAAGTTCAATGAGAAGGGGAAGAAGGCTATTTTATTGGGTACATCACTCCTAACAAAAGAATATACAACAGATCAACTCACGATGTGGAGGAGTGGTACCATGTGGATGTTCAAAGATATACCATGCCACCACCTGGAAAGGGTCCAGATTGGATGTTCGATTATCCAAATCTTTTTTATTCTTTCAATTTGCCCCCATGTACTCTGATGAAGATGTTGTTGTTCAAATGATGTATGATGCACATAATGCACCTGATGAACTAGTGCAACCTTCATCTGTTCCAGCTCCAATGTAGACACATGATGACAGTTCAGACTTAGATGATCATCACTCTCTGGCAGTTTTTCTTGAACCAGATGTTAAAAATATTGTACCTGCTCTTGAGGATCTCAATCTTAACAATCTTGATCCAGAAGTTGTTGTTCATGCTCATCCGGTGGGTAGAATTAACAACATGCATCCTCAGATGAACATCATTGGAAACTTTAATGATGGAGTGAAGACTCGAAATCAGTTATCTTCACGTGGTCTTGTTGACATACTTGACTTTGCAGATATAAAATTTTGTGCCCATTAATGTTTTCTCTCCCAAGTTGAACCCAGAACCATTACTGGAGCTTTGAAAGAAGAATCATGGGTAGATGCAATGCAGGAAGAGTTGCTGCAGTTTAAGAAGCTCGATGTTTGGCAGCTTGTTGATAAACCTAAGGGTGCTAAAGTTATTGCAACAGATGGGTTCTACGCTGCAAACATGATGATCATGGCATTGTGGTCAGAAAGAAAGCAGGTCTGGTGGTTGAAGGTTTTAGACAGATTGAAGGATTGACTACAATGAAGTGTTTGCACCGGTTGTGCGTCTTGAAGCGATCCGAATTTTCCTGGCTTATGCATCCTACAAGAAGTTCAAAGTTTATCAAATGGATGTTAAAAGTGCATTCCTTCAAGGTGTGATAAATGAAGTTGCGTATATCAATAAACCTCCTGGGTTTGAATATCCTTTACATCGTGATCAAGTCTACAAGCTAGACAAAGCATTATATGGATTGCACCAAGCTCCGCGAGTGTGGTACGAGACACTTTCTACTTTCCTTCTGAACAACGGATTCAGAAGAGGTGTCATTGATTGCATATTATTCATTCAAGAAAAAGATGGAGATTTTCTTTTGGTGCAAGTATATGTGGATGATATCATCTTTGGATCTAGCAATGACGTTATGTGCAAAGAATTTGAGAAAGTCATGAAGGATAAATTTGAAATGAGCTTCATGGGAGAAATTAAATTTTTTCTTGGATTGCAGGTGGATTAGTCTGAGGCAGGGATCTTTATTCATCAGACCAAGTATGTTGGTGACATTTTGAGCCGGTTCAGTATGTTAGATGTAAAACCTGCTGGTACCTTATTGGCTTTTAATCACGGGATTACTCCAGATGAAAAAGGGGAGTTAATAGATGCCACTCTGTATCGGGGAATGATCGGATCTCTTATGTATCACACAGCTTCTCGGCCAGACATTATGTTTGCTACTTGCTTATGTGCACGCTATCAATCAAAGCCAAGAGTTTCTCATCTCATAGATGTGAAAAGGATTTTTCGTTATCTGAAGGGTACCCAGATCTAGGCTTATGGTATCCTAATGATGATGACTTTGAACAGACTGCTTATAGTGACTCAGACTATGGTGGGTGCAAGCTAGATTTTCAAATCAACATCTGTGGGGTGTAAATTCTTAGGAAAACGCATGGTTACCTGGAAGTGCGACAAGCAGACGTTGGTGTCTACTTCCATGTGTGAAGCTGAATACATTGCAACTGCAAGTTGTTTCTCTCAAATCATCTGGATTCAGCAAATACTCACGGACTATCGGTTAAATTTTTCTAACACTCCTATCTTTGTTGATAACAATACTGCCATCGCTGTCACTAAAAATCCTGTCCAGCACTCAAAAACAAAACACATCCACATTAAATATCTCTTCATACGTGATTGTTTTGAAAAGAAATTAATCAATGTTGTTAAGATTCTCACCGATCACCAGAAAGCCGATCTTTACACTAAAGCTTTTGATAAACCCAGATTCTATATCTGTTATCAGCTAATGGTGTTTTTCAGAAAACTGAAGTCATTCCTTCCTTTGAATCCAACAAATGATCATTTTTCTTTATTGTATGTACATAATTTAATTTGCATTACTTTTACTAGTTCAAAAACTCAAAAAGATTTTATGTTTTAGGTTTTTAGGGGGAGAAAAACTTTTCTATTGAAAAACCAAAAACATTTAAAAAAAAATTGTGGAAAATGAGAAAGCCTTAGTTGGGAATTGATGTGTTAATCAATATATTCTTTGAAGCAAAAATGAGTGTATACACTGAAAACACGTAGGTTTTATGGTATGATGTATTAAAATAAAAGTAAAAGTAAGTCTGACTCTGTACACGTGCCATATTGCTGGGTCACAGCCTAGCTGAAGCCTTCCATTCATATAAGATAAGCTATAAAAATACAAAAATACAAAAAGTTCGATTCCATATATGTGCCAAATACTGGGTTGCAGCCTATTTGAAGCCATCCATTTGGATAGAACTAAAAATCTCAGTCAATACAGTTCTGACACGTGCCATATTGTTTTGTAAAGACCTAGCTGAAGCCGTCCATGAGAATGTATTAAATGTGTGATTGTTGAAAGAAAAATGCAAAAATAGAATAAATTGGAACCTTATAAAGCTTATGATCTTAGGTATTAAGCTATGCAGAGATGAGTCATAAACTAGTTTTGACCTTTGTTAGTTGACTAGAACGGGTAACTCAGTCAGAAAATGTGGATGATCACTGGTTTGTCAAGAAATGAAGTTCAATCAGGTTTAGAATTGGCAAATATATCAGTAATTGCATCATAAACCAAATGTGTCATAAGTATAAAACTCAAGGACGCTGATTTGATATGTTTTGAATAATATGTTATTTTCCTGAAAGATTGCTCACAAAAATATGTGTTTTGTTTGTTATAGTTTAGTTGTACAGTTTCCTTTTAATCAGAAAAATACAAAAAGATTTTTCATTTATTTTAAAATGATCATTTGTTTGTTCAGGTGTTCAATCTTGTCTTGAGTTATCATTAAACCAGACAAAACTTCATAATTGTGGTGTTTGAGTGCTTGTTTTTGTAAAATGGTCAAAAAGAATTAAGGTTGTTAACTCATTCACACGAATGAAGCATTTTGATTGTTCATTCGCAAGAAGGATTCACACGAACGAATTGCTGATTCGCATGATGTGATCACCCAAAACGCATCAAAATCAGTCTTAACTCCGAAATTCATTTCCAGTCATTATCATTCACCAAAATATATCCCATAATACTTTATGGACAATACAAATAAATCCCAAATGGTGACTTTACAACTTGTGATTAATATACAATCACTTAACGGGTCATTCATCCAAACTCCTTCTAATCTATTAATTTCCTTCATTTACCAATATCCTTCCGCACGAATGCGGATCATCACCAATGCCACTCCATGGTGGTGTTACATCATCTTCCACACACATGTGGATCATCCCCTTTTGCCATATGATTATGGACTTATACCTGCTTCCACACGAATGTGGATCATCACCCAAATGCCTCCAAATTTTGGTCGTACATCACATTCCACACGAATGTGGATCCTCAATCAAGTAACGTGTCAACTATCCTTTGACATACATTGACACCATACCATATTATGCATACACCCCATATCAAGCACCAATTATTCTCATAATCATTTTACTACATATAAACGTATACTTTGACTTTCATTAGTGAAACATTCATCATGGCTAACCCCCCATATTTGTTGTTCTACCTTCATTTGCATAATTACCTTTTGACTTTCTACTAGTCAAACAAACAACAAACATACTACCATTATTTACAAAATAGCATTTCATTCAAGTAATGCTAACAATATAGGAATTTTCTCCATTTCCACTTAAACTACATGCAACAAATATGCAACAATCATAACTATATGATTCATAACTACACCACCCATCGACAATTTTCAATGCTACAAGAAAACTATCAAGTGGTCAATTATTCAACATACCCACACATTCAAATCACTAATATGACTTATGGTTGCATAATTAGTGAGTAGGTTACTCACCTTTAATGCCACTTGATTCAATCTTCTCCTTACCGGGTCTTTGGCTTGTATTGCCACCTCCTAGATCAGATAATCATACATGCACATTCAATCTAGGAATTACATATAAACAATCAACTCTCCCACATTTGACCCATTATCCCCATAGTTTGACTTTTTGATAGTCAAACTCTTCTAAATCACCAATTCACTACCCATCTAACTAACTACACTTAGTTTGTACTGATCGATCATACCATTAAGTCAATTAGCTATATTTCCCCCATTTCACCAAATTTCATATCAATTGGATGATCAAGGTTACTAGAAGCAATTCCTCAAACACCTTATGTGCAAGTTTTCCTAACACCCAAACATCAACATTTCAAAACATGACAACATTTTCATTCATATCATACAAACCATGAAACCCTTATTTATGGTTTCTCATCAAAATATTTGCACATTTAAAACCAAACAACTCCCATTCATATACACCCAAGATTGACTTTGTAAAGTCAAAGAACTCATAAACCCATGAAATCCCCAAAACCCATATCTAGGTTATTACAAGAGATTACATATAAAATGGTTAGATTAGTTGATTATCACATCACTAAACACAATACATGCGCTAAACTACAATCAAGCATCCAAGATTCGAATTTTATCATCATCTAACCACACCCACAAGCAAACCCACCAAAATTCACCCACACATATGAAATCGCATACCTTTAGTTGTGATATTGCAAGGGGAATCCAAATCATAGCTTGCATTTACGATCTGAAAGAGATTTGATGACGAATTTTGTCAAAAACCCGAAATTCTTCTTTTTTCTCCTTCTTGGTCGGCGACCTCTCTTCCTCCCAAGCCAAAAATCTGATTTTGACTTTTTTGACCAAGCTTTCCTCATATAACCCCTTTTTAATTCAACTTTCATCATTTGGCACTTTAGCCCCCTCAACTTTCTAGTTCACATTTAACTAAGACTTAGTTAGTAGTTAATCATTTAGCCTACTAATTAACACATAACAACACCAATTAACTTAAAATTATATCAAATATCGATTATTTTAATAATAATTTGAATTGGGTCGTTACAAATTCTCCTCCCCTTAATGAGGTTTCGTCCCCGAAACTAGTTTACATATCAAACAAGTAGGGATATAATTTCCTCATTTCCTCTTCCGACCCCAATGTTGTGTCGGATCCTCGTATATTCTTCTATTGCACCTTAACTTGGTTCAACGACTTGTTTCCAAGTCGTTTTACCTTTCTATCTAATATTGCCACCAATTTCTCCACATAATCCAATTTGTCTACAACTTCCACATCTTCCATTGGCACATCGGCCATCTCATCGGCCAAACACTTTCTCAATTGAATCACATGAAAAGTGTTA
The DNA here is from genome assembly GCA_009363875.1 of Mikania micrantha. Taxonomy (NCBI): domain Eukaryota; kingdom Viridiplantae; phylum Streptophyta; class Magnoliopsida; order Asterales; family Asteraceae; genus Mikania; species Mikania micrantha. Next base: position 103,105,981 of record CM018693.1, on the reverse strand, counting down.
AAATGTCACTTAACTCATCCAATAGCTCTAGATGATAGACAACTTCACCAATTCTAGCAATGATTCTAAAAGGACCAATAAATCGTGCTCTTAACCTCTCACGCTTACGAAAATAAATTACTCCTTTCCATGGAGAAACATTCAACAACACGAAATTCCCTACCTAGAACTCGATCTTCTTCTGCATTTATCCACGTACGTTTTCGATCGATCTTTAGCCACTTTCAAATGAGCTCCTATTTGATCAATCTAGGCATTAGTCACCTTGACCACCTCCTTTTCCACAAGCTCTCGCTGACCAATTTCATCTCAAAATAAAATTGAATGCAACAATTTCTCCTCTAAGAGCATTTCTATAAATTCACACAAGTGACAACTGTGATCATTCTCATTCTTGGAATATATACGAATGTTGTCAATAAACACGATGTATATATCCAACCTCTTGTGACACGCCCGATTCATTAGATCTATAAGTGAAGCTGTGGTGTTTGTTAGTCCAAAAGACATAACAAAAGTTCCTAATGTACATAACAGATACTAAACGCCGTCTTATCAATGTCTTCATATTTAGCCATGCGTTAATGGTGACCTGATCAAAGGTCAAAGTGGGATCCACTTGGCTCCTTACAATAGATATGTGAGGTTTTTAATTCTTGGCAAAGGATGCCAGTTCTTCAGTGTTACCTCATTCAACTCTCTATAGTTGATGCGCATCTTTACTTTCATCATTCTTCTTGAAAAGGAGAACCGGAGCACCCCATGGCGAGATGCCAGGACGGATGAAGCCTTTGTCAAGAAGTTCTCATTACTGAGTCATCAATACAACATTTCAAATGGTGTCAACCGATGCACTTATTTGTTTGGCTATCTAGTTGGCTCCTTAAGCCCATATATTATTTTTCTAACTGTCACATCTAACTCCCCCAATTGCATACGTACCAATATGATTCCTCTCCCTATATCATTATCTAATAGCACATAAATATGCTATAAGTTCACAATGCTTACAAAATCCTCTACATCAAAATCAACCATACAATATACATAATCTACGTTGGAATCTAATTGCAAACCAACAAACTCATATCATAAAGGATATATTCAACTACTTGCAATATCAAAACATATGCATGCCATTTCTACCCCAATACATTTTAGTGTTATAACACATATACATCTATATGTACTTTTAAATGTTCACACCGCTTGTGAATCATCCACGTACTAAAAATTCTAACATGAAGTTCCAATTCAATAATTTATTTCCAAATCTGTCTATCAACCATTAAGTAATCATACCAACGACAAACATGTAATATTTACAACCTTTTCAAGAAAGGTTCACCAATTAACGTAATGGCATATTTATAGTCACAACTCACCATTTATAATAGTTTTGTCCAAACCTTTAACATTACACGTCAAAACTCTAAATATCATGCTTAAAGCATTCAACTTAAATAAATGACAATTTGTCATTACTAAGTTTTATTCTTCTTAAGGCATTCATGCCAAAATATTTAAAATCTAATTTCTCACCCAACCTCGTCCGTTGCCCAAGTCTATACACTTACACTTTCTTGTTGTATCGAAGAAGTATATATATAGGGTATACGTAAGGCATATGCCTAGCCGCCAACCCACCACCTCCTCGAAACAAAATGACCGTGCTTGTGTTAGTGTCTTGGGTTCAAAACAATTTAGTTCCCATATCCATTTCCTTATGCCAATGCTCAAATGATTTATTACGTATAATAGATATGCCTACTTCACAACTTTCATTAAGGATAATCAAAGTATCCTAAGGCTTCCATCATAACACAAATGTTATTTGAATTTAATTTCTTTAGGACTCAAAGTCCATCACATATGTTTTGCACATATTCAACAATCATTTAAGCAATCATGATGCAATATCCAATACAACCATGTAGTGTGAACATGTATATTAATATCAATCAACCACTTTTCTCAACACATTTATTTATCACATTTTTAGTATTTCCTCCACACGTATGTGGATTCTACCATAAATGTCACACCAATCTAGCTTTTATCATCCTTCTTACTAACAAATATATTCACATATTTCCTCTCACGAATGAGAATCATACCCTACCTTCACTCAATATTAATTCTTCTCTAGATGTGACTTATATGCCAGTATCAATGCCACACGAAAGTGGACTTACATATCATTGCCAAATATTCAATTTATCAACTACACATATAATGCATATTTTTCATAAAATTTATATGAATCCTTTATAACATCATATAGTTCATATTAATGGGCCACTACCCATTTTTTTTCAACCAACCTCTACACATATGTGGATTCTCCCAATGCCACACAACATGCTGCCTTACATGAATTTCCACACGGATGCGGATTCACCCAATACCACTTACACGTGGTCTTACAAGATTTTCCACCCGCATGTGGATTCACCCCAAAGCCACTTACATGTTGTCTTACATGAATTTTCCACACGGATGTGGATTCACCTAAATGACACTCGCATGTGGTCTTACATGAAGTTCCACACAAACGTGGATTCACCCCAATGCCACTCACCTGTGGTCTTACATGAACTTCCACACAAATGTGGATTCATCCCAAATAAATATTTCAAATATACATGACTACAATACTTGTAGATCATCTCAATTAAGTATTATGTTGTCTTCACACGCATGTGAATTTCATAAGATCTACCATACATCTCAATATAGATAATTTTCATACCATGGTTTTAATTGATTCCATCAAGATTATGCTCATGTCAAATGAGTATTATTATACTGGCCAGGTATAATGATACCCCTATCACATGCTCATTTCCTTAACTTCATCATTTTAACCTTAGATAACGAATTCAATTCAGACACAACATGTTATTCGTCAATTACTCATCACAATTTCACACTTATTACATTTACGTATCAAACGTAATTTCACATAATCACTTCAATTACGTTCACTCGAATGTAACTGCATCTAATCACTTCAATTACACTTTCTTACCAAATACAATTACACCTAATCAATTCAATTACATTTACTTATCAAATGTAATTACACTTAATTAATTCAATTACATTTACTTATCAAATGTAAATGCACTCAATCATTTCAATTACATTTACTTATCAAATGTAATTATACTCGATCACTTCAATTACATTTACTTATCAAACGTAATTATACTTAATCATTTCATTTACATTTACCTATCAAATGTAATTACACTCAATCACTCCAATTACATTTACATATCAAATGTAATTACACCTAATCATTTCAATTACATTTACTTTTCAAATGTAATTACACTCAATCCCTTCAATTACATTTACTTATCAAATGTAATTGCACCTAATTATTTCAATTATGTTAGTACATATTTGTAATAGATTGCTTATCAAAACATGTAAATTATAAAAATTAGTAGGGTTGGCTGAGGTTCATCTGGCCCACGAACCTTAGCAGGTTTGGCGAACCTAGTAGGTTTGGCTGTCTAGGTTCGTCCAGCGAACCTTAAGGTTCGGCTGGCAAACCTAAGGGTTTGGCTAGACTAGGTTCGGCTGATAGCTTATATATATTGGAGGTTTGTCTGATCTTGTCATAACTTCTGGAAAACCTCTGAGTGATTCTCCCTGTGTGAGATTTCTCTGTGTGAGATTGTATTTCATTGTAATTAGTTCAGATTGATTAATGAAATGGAGATTATTGAAGTGCTTGTACTTCTTTGATTCATATAAATCAAATATAGATTCCGCATATATTTGATTATTAATAGGATTCCGTTGTACGATCAAGATCAATTTAAGTAGATCAACAGTGGTATCAGAGCTTTGGTGGAGTTCTATACAAGATTTTCAAAGATCTACAAGTATTTGGAGTTAAAAAGATCAAGAAATGGATCAAAATTCTAGTTTTCTTTGTTTTTGATTGCTGTTTTGAGTGTAATCTCATCATATATTGCTATGGAACATTACAATTAAAAGATTTGTGGTGCAAATTGGGGATTTTTGAAGGATTTTCTTTAAATTTGGTAGGTTTTCCCTCCAAAATTTTGAATTTTGAAGAACAGGTTCGTGAGCCGAACCTGTGAGTAGATGAAGCAAGAGGTTCGCTATTAATGAGATTTTTCTGAGGTTTGTTTAGAGATTTTGAAGAGGTTCGTTGAAGGTTTCTACATAGGTTCGTCTGATCATGGTTATTTTGTCTCAAGGTTCGTGAGATCAGGTTTGTCTCAAGGTTCGTTGCATCAGGTTTGTGAGATCAGGTTTGTCTCAAGGTTCGCTGCATCAGGTTCGTGAGATCAGGTTTGTCTCAAAGTTCGCTGCAACAGATTCGTGAGATAAAGGTTTGTCTCAGGTTCATGACTTGAGGTTCGTTCAGATCAAGAATTGTTGGAGGTTCGCCTGGTAGTAAGGTTCGTGAAGTTAATTTGTCATCAGAGGTTCGCTGATTAAAAATTCAAAACCATGGCTGAGATGTTTGCTGCTGTAGCTAGTCAGAATTCTAAGATACATAGCATTCTGATTAGTGAAACTGAGGTTGGAAGTATAAACAAAGTTCCAAAGTTACTTGATTTAACAGATTACGAGAACTGGAAAGGAAGGTTTGAAACACATCTAAATGGAACTGATACTAATTTGTGGGAAAGGACTTTATCTCCTTATGAAAGACCTAAGGTGGTGGGTAGAGATTTGGATCAAACCCTTGAGAGATTGGATGTTGATCAGAGAAAGAAATACGATTCTGAGAAGAAAGCTTACTGGATGCTGAGCCAAGCAATCCCTAATCAGATACTTCATCAATTTGATGAACACAAAACCTCATATGGTTTGTGGAATGCTTTGAAAGCAAGGATTGAGGGAAATACCAAATTAAAGAAGATGAAAGCCACTGATATACGCAAAGAGTTTGAGAACTTCAATTTTATTGGCAATGAGAGTCTTGAAGCCTTAATAACAAGATATAGGCATTTACTGACTGAAGTCAGGAAGTGTGGAATTGAATACACTGAAGAGGAAAAGATAGATTGCTTTGCAGATGCGTTGCCTGAAAAGTGGAATTCATTGGTGCTAATATTGAGAGAAAATCTACCAGGAATGACATTGGTGGAATTTATTCAAAAGCTAGAAGAACAAGAGATGAAGGATAAGAGAAAAGCAAGAAGAGTGAATGTTACTCAAGATCCTTCTTTATACGGTGCATCTGTGGTGACACCACCTGTTTCTTCTGCAAAGATTCAGACAACATTTGTTTCTAGTACTTCTGATAGTACTCCTGCACCTTATGCATCTGTGAGTTCTAGTTCATCTTATTATGTGAAAGAGAAGAAGTCTGACTCAACAACAACTCCTGTTCAGTTGAATACAACAAATCTGGGGAAAGTAACTGTAGAGGCTGTTCGGGATCATATGTCAATTTTGTCATGTGTAGTCAGTGCTTATGATGAAAAAATTGCAGGAAAGATTGGAAACTCAAATCTTACATTTGAAGATTATGAGCAAATTGATGATGATGAGATGGAGTTGATTGACACTCAATGGGCATTGGCAAGTGTGATCAGAAGAATCAATAGATACGAAAAGAAAACTGGGAAGAAATTCACTTTTGATCGAAACACCAAGTTTGGATTTAATCCAAAGACTACTTAATGTTACAATTGTGGTGAGTTAGGCCATTTTGATAGAGAGTGTAAGAATCCGAAGAAACAAGGAAATTTAAACCCTTTCAAGCCAAAAGAAGCTTATTAGAAAAAGAAAGAAAAGTCTGAAGAGTCATCGAAAGCTTTAGTTAGTCAAGCTGATGAAGGTTATGATTGGGGAAAGCAATATGATGAGTTGATGGGTGCTTTTATGGCTTCTTTGGATGAAGACACAGGCAAAGGCAAAGAGAAGGTTGATGAGGTAAATGAGGATCTTTTAGAGATCACTGATAAATTGAAAGAAATGAATGCTCAGTTGACTGCTGAACTGGTGGAGTGCACTGAAGCTGACAAGAAGTTAATTTCAAGAGAAAAAGCTTTTGACAAAAAGATAAATGATTTAGGCAAAGAAAATGAAGAGTTAAAAATCAAAGTTTTGCAAAATAATCATGCAGTTTCAGCGGATCTCAAATCAGTGCAAAAGTTGAAGGTTGAATTATCAGCAGCAAGAGCAGAAGCAGAAATGAACAAGAGTAAGCCGGAGAATTATCAGAATTCTCAGTATGTCATTGATTACTTTGCGGCCATGCAAAGATCATCAAATGATACTACCGGCTTGGGTTTTCATTCTGTACCACCTCCTACCAGCTATGTTTCCAGACCACAAAAATTTGGAAGTTCATCCTGTTTCTTTGAATGAACGTGTGTCTGAACAAGTGGATGAGAATGCTGGAGATTCATTAACTGATGAAAAAGTGTCTCTTGATAGTGATGCTCCTATCATTGAAGACATCACTAAATCAGAATATTCATCTGATATCTTGAGACAGAATGGTTATCAAGTTAAAACGGTTGATAAAAAGAGTCTGAAGTCTCAAAAGTCAAAGACTGAGATGAAACCAGTTGAGAAGGTTGGGATTAAACCAAATCTAGTTTCTAAACCAGTGATGAAAGTAAAAACAACCACTACTCTCAAACATATTGTGTATGTAAAGTCATCTACTACACATCAAGGAGAGTCTAGTGGTATTTTTCAAAAGCAAAATGTGTTTTCTAAAAAGGTTGACAAAGTGTATTTTTTCTTTGATAAGTTTGGGGTTGGACATAAAGACAAATCAAAGAATTTTCAAAATAAAATGACTAATTCAAAGATAAAATCAACTAGTTTGAGAAACAGATTCTCATCTGCAAAGGTTGTTTCTAAACCTTTCAGTTCATCTAAGTATTATGATGAACCAAAACCAAAGAATCATTTGCAAAGAAAATGTTACAGATGTGGTAAATTTGGTCATTTGATTGCTGATTGTGATTTGGATTTCAGTTCTACTGATTGTAGCAGCTTTAGGTCTCTTACACCAAGAGAAACACGAAAGTGTTTTACTTGTTGTGAAAAAGGACATATTTCTGCTAATTGTCCAAACAACAAAATCAGAAAGAGTTCAGATGATGAGAGTTGGGTGAATAGGTCAGGTGGAAGTCCTAGGAAAGTGAAACCTAGTGAAGAAGAAATGGGAGTTCTTCGGAAATTTGATCCTGATTGTGTTTGGGTAAAAGAAGAAATTAATCAGAAGAAACGAGTTTTTGATAATAAAAGAAATGTGAAAAAGCTTGTCAAACTTGTGATAGCATCTGATGATGATTCTTTTGACAAGGCATCTTCAAAATCATTTTCAAAACCATCTTTTAAGTCAAAATCATTTTGGAAATTGAAAAACAGGTCAGGTGATTAAATTTCTGGGAAAAAGGATGATCACAGTGAAGATGGTTCTTCAATCAGTTCATCACAATAGAATGGCAGGGTTCCATTCAGGGAGACTCGACGCCGAAATGGCGGGGGTCATCCATTTTCATACTGATAGAATTTTAATTTATTGTGCAGGTGGCATCCATGGGCCATATCAATAGTCGTTGGATTGTTGATACTGGATGTTCAAAGCACATGACTGGAGAGTTGAATTTGTTAAAGGATTTCAGGCAAATCAAAGGAAGTTATGTGAACTTTGCAGGAGACAAAGGAGGTCAAATTACTGGGTTGGGTAGTTTGACGAATGGAAAGGTTTCATTTCAAAATGTTAATTTCTATAAAGAATTAACTAACAATTTGTTAAGTGTTTCTCAGATTTGTGATAAAGGATATTAAGTGATGTTCGACAAAGACAGATGTTATGTACTTAAGCAAGGATTTCAGATTCCTTAGGAGTGGATTCTGATGACTGCTGATCGGAGCAAGGATTTGTATGTACTTGACATGGCAAAGGCGGAAATGGTGAATAAAGTGGAGACATGTCTGGTGTCTAAGGCAACTGAGCAAGACACGCGTTCTTTGCATAGACGGATGGGGCATATTCATATCAGGAAGATGAATCATCTTGTGCACAATCATTTAGTTGAGGGTGTACCGGTTAAACATTTTAAACCTCCAGATGTGTGTGTGTCGTGTAAAAAGGGTAAACAGAAAACGAAGTCTCACAAAACAAAGAAAGTATTTTCTATTGATATGCCACTTGAACTTCTTCACATGGATTTGTTTGGACCTATCAATGTGAAAAGTATAGGTAGTGAATCATATTGTTTTGTGGTGACTGATGACTTTTCTAGATTTTCATGGGTCATGTTTTTAAAGCATAAATCAGATACTTAAGAAAATTTTGTGTTGTTGATTAATAGGCTGGAGACATTGTATAAGTTGAGAGTGAGACGCGTAAGGTCAGATAATGGGACTGTGTTTAAGAATAATCAAATGGAGGAATTTTGCAATTCCAAAGGGATTCAGCAGCAATTCAGTGCACCGTATAAGCCTCAGATGAATGGTGTAGCTGAAAGAAAGAACAAAACGTTGATTGAGTCTGCGAGAACAATGCCAGCTGATTCTAAACTTCCCATTACATTCTGGAGTGAAGTTGTGGCTACAGCTTGTTTTACTCTTAACAGAGTGTTGATTGTTGAAAGACACAATAAAACATGTTATGAATTGCTTCAAAATCGAAAACCTAATCTGGAACACTTGGAACCTTTTAGGGCTCCTTGTACCATGCTGAAGAAAGATTCAAAATTCAATTCTAAAGTTGAAGAGGGTTTCTTTCTTGGTGTACGGGTGTTGTGGAATTATGGTATCATGTGGATGTTAAAAAACATACACCTATACCAGACGTAAAAGGACCAGATTGGCTTTTTGATTATGATAAACTGTTTGAGTCTTTTAATTTGTCTCCAAATGTTTCTGACAATGAAATAACCTTACAAATGTTATATGATTTGCAGAATTATGAAGATCAAGGTATTTCTTATCATTCTGAAAATGGTAATTATAATCCACATGAGGAAGGTGTTTCAGAAGTAATTAATGATGATTGGTCATCTGATGATGATCATGATGTTTTTGAAGATGTTATTTCTCATGATCAAGACATTGATCAGAATATTACAAATCTTGATCATAATGTGGATGTCCCGCAAGTGCCTGTCACTAGAGTTCATGTACATCACCCTGTTGATCAGGTCATCGGAAATCCATCTGCTAGAGTACAGACACGACATCAAGTCACAAATGAGGAGAGTTTATATGTAGAGTTAGAAAGAACTCATGGAACTCAAGAGCTATGGATGCATTCTGCATTTATTTCTTAGATAGAGCCAAAGTCTCTAACTGAAGCGTTGCATGAGCCTGCCTAGTGGCTATGCAAGAAGAGTTAAATCAGTTTCAGAAGTTGGGTGTTTGGCATCTTGTTTATTTGCCAAAAGGTGAGAAGAAAATTGGTACTAGATGGGTGTTAAGATGCAAACAAGATGATCGAGGAGTAATTGTTCGCAACAAAGCTCCTTTAGTGGTTCAAGGTTTCAAACAAGTTGAAGGAATTGATTACGATGAAGTGTTTGCACTTGTGGCGCGGTTGGAAGCAATTAGACTTTTTCTTGCTTTTGCTGCACACAAGAAAATCAAAGTTTTTCAGTTGGATGTCAAGTCTGCATTTTTGTATGGTTCAATGAAGGAAACTGTGTATGTTTGTCAGCCAGCGGGCTTTGAGGATCCTATCCATCGGGATCAGGTTTATCTCTTAGGCAAAGCACTGTATGGTCTTCATCGGGTGCCGCGTGCCTGGTATGAGACATTATTGACTCACCTTATTGAACACGGTTTCAATAGGGGTCAGATTGACAAAACATTGTTTTATAGGGAAAAGGGCAAGGATATTATTCTTGTTCAGATCTATGTAGATGATATTATCTTTGAATCTACCGATGAACAACTGTGTTTGGAGTTTAAAGAGGTGATTATTGAGAAATTTGAAATGAGTGCAATGTCAGACATCAAATTTTTTCTGGGTTTACAAATTGATCAAACTGATAATGGAATTTTCATTCATCAAACAAAATATTTTCAAGATGTGCTAAAACGGTTTAGCTTGGTTGATTCAAAACCGATTTCCATGCCCATTCAGCCTAATCACGGGATTGAGCCTGATATTAAGGGGGAGATAATTGATGCTACTCTTTATCGTGGAATTATTGGAAGTTTGATGTATCTGACTGCCTCAAGACCAGATATTGTATTTGCTACAAGTATCTGGGCTAGATATCAATCAAAACCTAAAGTGTCACATTTGATTGCAGTGAAAAGAATTCTTCATTATCTGAAGGGTACACCAGACACCGGTCTGTGGTATCCTAAGGATGATAACTTTTCCTTCAAAGCCTACAATGATTCCGATGATGGAGGATGTAAGACGGATGCGAAATCCACAACTGGAGGTGCACAATTTTTGGGGGAGCGTTTAGTTTCTTGGCAGTGTAAAAAGCAAATATCTGTTGTTACGTCTACTTGTGAGGCTGAATATGTAGCGGCTGCCAGTTGTTGTTCACAAGTTTTGTGGATACAACAACAGATGAGAGACTATGATTTGAATTTTCTTACAACCCCTATTCATGTTGATAACGAGGCTGCTATTGCTATAACAAAGAATCCTGTGTATCATTCACGTTCAAAACACATTGATATTTGGTTTCATTTCATACGAGATTGCTATAAGAAGAAACTTATTGATGTGGTGAAGATACATACAGATGAGCAACGAGCAGACCTTCTCACCAAGGGTTTTGATAAAAACCGTTCTAAGTATTTTCTCAAATTAAATGGCATTCGGGTCATGGGTGAGGTAATTACAAATCAACTACCTTCATAATCAATTTTTATTGAATTAACATCAGAAATTTTATTTGTTTCGTTTATTTTGTGTTTTAGTTTTTAGGGGGAGAAAATTTTGAAATACCTCAAAAACATTTGAAAAATCAAAAACACAAAAACATTTAAAAAAATTAAAATATGAGAAATTGATTCGACCAAATGAGAAATGATAGTACATTGTAGCAATTGGAAGCACATCTGTATCATACTAGAACATAAACATAAAGAGTATATACAATTACTTAGTATGATATGTTGATAGGTTTATAACTTAGTTGAGATAACATTTGACAAAATTTTGATTATGCTTTATGATAAACATATGCTTAGAATACAGTACTTAGTTTTGTCCTGAATGAGTGATAATTAATCTTACAAAATGTTTCTTGAACAAAAGTTAAATTACTAGTTTTGATCATGTGTTTATTTTTTAAAAGAAATTCTAAATTTGTTTTTTACTTTTGTTTTTGTTTAAAGCTTAAACATTCTTTGCGTATACTTGCGTATCGACCTGATTGTTATAGCTTTAAATGTTTTAAGTTTGTTTTCTTGGTTTTGATTAAGATTTGGACAATCTCTGCGCATATGAGAATATCGATCTGATTGTTAAATGTTTAATCTTAAATTATTGTTTCGTTCATTTTCTGGATCATCTGAGCATACGAAAGTATCAACCTTGATTCCAAGATTTTGAACAAATTCAATATGTTTTATATTTTGTTATTTCAAAAGAAATTCTGTTTTGTTTTTGCATGATCAAGCTAGTTAAAATTGAAATATATTGTTTCAAGGACATTTTTTGTTTGTTTAGTTTTTCACAAAACGGGGATGTGTTCAAGTAAATGGAGAACATAAAGTATTTGATGATTTTGTTTTCAATTGATATTTTAACTAAGTAATTAAACTTAAAGAGGTTTTAAATTGACAATCATCTTTGAATTGTAATTTGCTGATAAATATATTCATTAATTCAATCAGGTGTGCTGATAATTGTAATACAATATGATCTCATGTCTGGATCTTTCTCAAACAAAAATATGTGATTATTTTGTTTGTTTATATTCCATAGTTATATTTGTTAAATTTGTAGTGTGTTTATTCTAAAATTGAAAAATACAAAAAGATTTTTTATCTGATGTTAAATCAATAAGTTTTGATTATTTATTTTTGACTTTGAAACTTTAAAACATTGTTTTGTTTTAAATTTTAAATAAAATTAAATTTCAAAAGGTTTGTTGGAGGTTCGTTCAAGAGTTTTGTGCACAGGTTCGCCTGAGAGGTTTGTGCACAGGTTCGCCTGAGAGGTTTGTGAACAGGTTCGCCTGAGAGGTTTGTGCACAGGTTCGCCTGAGAGGTTTGTTGACAGGTTCGGTCAACAGGTAAGTCAAAGTTCGTGGAAAAGGTTTGTTAACAGGTTCGTGTGATACGTTCGTCACTTTCATCAGATCACTATCACGAACCTGCAACAGTTGATTTTAGATTTTTCGATTTAGGATCTCAGAAACTTTTTGCCATATATCGTTTGATTTAGAATTGTATTGTGAACATTTATAGGTAAAAATTTTGAAGATTGACCGGCTAAATTGGGAGATTTGTTAATTTTTAGTTAGGTTTAGACGAACTTGTTGTTTAGTGTTAAAACCTGTTTAAATATGATTTCTAGACAAAATGTTTTTTTAATGTTTTTCATCTGTGTTTGGCGAACCTTTGTATATAAATTTTGTGATCTAATTCGTAGATTTTAAAATGGATCAGGTTCGCTGATTGAACATAGGTTCGCTGGATTCTTTAAGGTTCCTTTGAATTTTAAAGGTTCGGGCCGAGCCTCTTTGATTTAACCGAACCTTCTTTGGTCAATGGTTCGTTTGACTATTAGGTTCGTGATAAGACAAGGTTCGTTCATGGGAAGGTTCGGTCATATGAAGGTTTGTTGGTTTAAATAGGTTTGTCTAACCAAGAGGTTCGTCTAGGCTTAGGTTCGGCACAGGGGGTTCGCTGCTTTCAACACTTAGAATTTTTTTAATTTATGTTAATTTTGTTTTAATTTTTTTTTTCTGATTGTAGAAATGGCGAATCTTACATTTGGGGATAAACACAATTTGTGTGCATATCTGGATCCAACTACAAAGAATGGAAAATATTTCAGACCTATGTTTGAGATTCTAAGGCATTCAAGGATTTATCATGACATATCTAACTCCTGTCCGATTTACAGATCTCATGTTCAAAGCTTTTGGGACTCAGCAAGGTTAATTACTATTGATGAATACTATGTTATTGATGCGAATGTGCTTTGTCAAGCCATTTGGGTTACTGAAGCGGACATTAGGAGGGTCTTACAGTTCAGTGGAGAACCTGCTGGAATGACACTCATTCCTGAAAGATGTATCAAGGGTTGCTTCTTGAGGATACGTTATTTTGGAGTCTACAGTGAGCATTCTATCAAGAAGGGAAAGCTTCCTCAACAATACAAGTTGCTGGCTCATATGCTGTTACATTGCCTGAGTATGAGGAAAGGAACATTTGATGAGCTTAGAGATTTGATGAGATCTGCTATGGTTGCTTTGATATTGAACAAACCGTTCAATTTCTCTGCAATGATCTTTCGATATATGTCAGACAACATCACTAAAGCCAAAGACAGATTCTACATGTATCCCAGATTCATCCAGATGTTGATTGATGAGAGATTCCCAGAGCAGAACCTGCCTAGAGTTGCTGCTGATCTTCTCAAGATAAAAGCATATGACTGACTCAAGTCTTGGTCAGGTCAAGATTTATCAGAAGAGCAGTGATTATGTTTTGATTAAAGATGTTATATGTCATTGTGCCATTGCTAACTATTTTGCTCCTGTTAATGATGCTTGGAGGCATGAAGATTCAAGTTCTGATAGTGAACTTTTGAGTGAAAATGATGATGATCAACAACAACCACCACCTTCTCCTCCTCCTAGACAACAAGCAAGGAAGTCACAAGCCCAGTCTTCACAATCCCAGCCACAAAGTAAAGAGCAAACTCAAGGACCAAGTGTAACTCCTTCTACATTGGTTCCTCTTCAAGTAATCTTTCCAGGTCATCAAGAAGATCAAAGACAACAAGAGGATACTACTTCTGTTCATGTTGATGCTGAAAAATGTTGAAGTTGATGATGCAGGTGAAGAGTCTACAGAAACAGAGTCTGAATTAGAAACTATTGTAAGAGGTAGTAGTGTGATTAAAAGATTGAAGAAAAGATCCATTCGTCAGCAAAGTAAAGAAGATAGGGAAGAAGCAGATGATCCTATTTTCATAGTGGAGGAGCCTGAAACTTCAAGGCGAAAGAAAAAGAAGAGGATGGCATAGATGCCTAAAAAGAAGAAGACAAGGACACCCGGGATCATTGTATCATCTCCTGTGGTAGTTTCTACTTCACCTGCTTCTGTTTCTATGTCTACACCCATTTCTATTGCTTCAACAGTTCAAGCAGAAACTTCTACATCACCGGTTCACATGCAGACAGGTTCTTTTGTTCAAACTCCTGAGTTTATAAATGTCGCTACTTTCACTCCTTCTTTCATGGATGTTACAAAAATGACTACATCATTTCAAGCAAAAACAACTTTTCAAGCCGCTTCTACTTCCAGAGTAGAGTCTTTATTTCATGGTTTAGATGACTTGGATTTAAAATTTTTTATAGGCTATGATGACTCTGAGATTAGAAGAAGGATATCTATTTTGTCAAAAGAGTTTGACATGTATAAGATGGAAAGGAGAAAGTTGAAGCTGAACAAGCTTCTTCTTCAAGGTCAAATGACTTAGATGTGATGAAAAGTCTAAGTTCTCAGTTGGTGAAATGGAGAGAAGAATATGCTATTGAAAAGAAGTTGTTGACTGAAAGGATTAGTTCTTTGGAAACATTGACTGGACAACAAAGGATTGACATTGATGTTTTAAAGAAAGAAAATCAAGATTTGAAGAAAAAGATTGATGATATTCATGTCAAGGATAATCAAACTGAAGTTACTGGTGCTAAATCTGAGCAGGTGTATATGAACATTGATAATGATGAAGAAGAAGATGAGAAGATTGATTATGAGAACTCAGATGTTGATGAACATCCAAGCTTTAATGCTTATCATGATGATGAAGATGATGATGGTGATGTGACTGGTGTGGGAAGTTCAGGTGGATTGAATTCCAGGACTGGTGCTATAGTGATTTATGATCCTTTCAAGATTTCATTTGATGCTACTCCTATTTCAGTTGTTTCTTCTGATAAAGCTAAATATTGTAAAGATGTTGATATTGAAGATTTAACTAATATGGAATATCCAAAGAAGATTTTTTATTATTCTTTGCCTACTTTTATTGATTTGTTTAAACAACATTGTGATATACATTTGCAGAAAATGTTTGTTGAATTGTCTGGAGTTAAAGAGCTGGAGGAAGGAGAAATTCTTGGTGGTTATTCAAGGAATGATCTTTATGATATATTTGAAGTTGATCCAGAGCAATTATTTGATTTTGAACAAGAAGATCAAATGGAAATATTTGATTTTGAACAAGATGATCCAATGGATGAGAATTTGTATAATCTTCAAACTTTTGAAGAAGATATTTGAGAGTGAAATTCAAGGAGGTGTTCCAAAAACATCATTTGTTCAAACAAAAGAAAAGACTTATATAGAGCTGTGGAAGGAAAATCAAGATGAAAGTAAGTACATAGTGGATCACTTGTACATTTTCAAGCAAATGATTGAAGATATTGAAGAAAAAGTTCAAGAAAACCAAGCTAAACAATTCACAAGATTCAAGGTTGGTTCTAAGTCAAAGATGAATGGATGAATTGTAAGCTATGGTTACTTTCACAACATTTCTGGAAGCATGAAAGATAAAGGATGTTATGTAGTCAAAAGGACTGATGGATGCCAATATTTTGGAAAAGCATTGGATATGATGTCCTTAGCATATTTTGAATGTATGTAGTTATCCCGGTTGAAGATAATAAAGCGAATTCAGACTAAACATAATGACACATTTGAGAAGTTGTTAAAGAAAGAGGCTATGTATGGGTGGAGTTTGTTGATTCCACAAGTAAAAGATAAGTTGCATGGATATTCAGAGCCTAAAGCTTTTAAAAGAAAAGGATTGAGGAGGATAGAACATAATTGTAATCCTTATTTCAAATTCTGGTTCTATGATGAAAATACATCTGAAGCTATTATTTTGTTAAGAGAAGAAGAAAAATGGAGGGTGATTCGGATGTTAGATCCTGTATGGATAGTAAATTGTTCAAAAGAAGATATTGATTTGCTGAATTTAGCTAAGATCTTTGCTGATGAGGGATATCATGATGTTGGAATTAGTTAAAAAGACATGGCAGTTCAGTTTTAAACAATTGCTCGGATGTGTTATACTCTGGGTATACATTCTGGTTGTAACTGGGAAGATGTTGACTATTTATATGTATAGCTGATGAAAGTACAAAAGCAGATAGACGATAGAGATGCCAAATGGAAGCTGAAAGATTATCTAAGATTCCAAGATCTGTTGTAATTCGTGCTATTGATAATGTGTGTGGAGAGACAAGTGGAGATAAAGCTGAAGATTGAAGATTTTGAAAGCAACTATTAAGGGGGAGTTTGTTAGTACATATTTGTAATAGATTGCTTATCAAAACATGTAAATTATAGAAAGTTAGTAGGTTTGGCTGAGGTTCGTCTGGCCCACGAACCTTAGCAGGTTTGGCTGTCTAGGTTCGTCCAGCGAACCTCAAGGTTCGGCTAGACTAGGTTCGGCTGACAGCTTATATATATTGGAGGTTTGTCTGATCTTGTCATAACTTCTGGAAAACCTCTGCGTGATTCTCTCTGTGTGAGATTTCTCTGTGTGAGATTGTATTTCATTGTAATCAGTTCAGATTGATTAATGAAATGGAGATTATTGAAGTGCTTGTTCTTCTTTGATTCATATAAAGCAAATATACATTCCACATATATTTGATTATTAATAGGATTCCGTTGTACGATCAAGATCAATTTAAGTAGATCAACAAATTACATTTACTTTTCAAATGTAATTAATTTCAATCACTTCAATTACATTTACTTATCAAATGTAATTGCACCTAATCATTTCAATTACATTTACCTATCAAATGTAATTAATCTCAATCACTTCAATTACATTTACTTATCAAATGTAAATATAGATAATAACCTCAGGTCTTTGGCTACGGGATTGGGTCTTGGATCGAACCTTTCTTCCCATACCAAGAGCACAAAAGTTTGAGTTCAAGTGAGTCATCACACAGTTAATTCGCTCAAACCAATGGCTCTGATACCAACTTGTGACACCCCAATTCTCAAAACATAAATGTTTAACAAATTTGGGGAATTTAGATAATAGGTCCCAAAATTTTCGAGTTACATTGGTTACATAGCCCTTCTAGTTCATATTTAAACATTCAAAGCTTCTAAAGCATAAATGTTATTAACACTAACCACCCTTAAACCAATTGCAATGATTTCAAAAGTTAGTTTATCAACATATTGTCTTGCTACAACGAGCTTGGTTCGATCCCTTTTATCGCGATCATCACCATCGTAGCCGAGCCTACTTTTGACCTGAAACAACCACAAACAATCAAGTGTTAGTCCAAAAGGACTAAGTGAGTTAACCCCTTAACCTCCCCCATATGTAACCATTCCAACCGGAAGTGGCGTCCTGGGTGGCCTCTTTGGAAAGCCCAGTGGCGTCCCAGTCTCCACTGTGGCGTTTTTAGGTGGCGCCTACAGAGGCCTCGTGGCGTCCTGGACTCCTTGTGGCGTTTTAGGTGGCGTCCTAGATGCGTCCAGTGTCATCCCAGACTCCACTGACAGATTTGTCCAAAAATAACCCAAAACGCATCAAAATCAGTTTTAACTCCAAAATTCATTTCCAATCATTATCATTCCCCAAAATATATCCCATAATACTTTATGGACAATATAAATAAATCCCAAACTTATCTTGGTGACTTTACAACTTGTAATTAATATACGATCACTTAATGGGTCATTCACCCAAACTCCTTCTAATCTATTAATTTCCTTCATTTATCAATATCCTTCTGCACGAATACGGATCATCACCAATGCCACTCCATGGTGGCGTTACATCATCTTCCACACGCATGTGGATCATCCCCTTTTGCCATATGAGTATGGACTTATACCCGCTTCCACATGAATGTGGATCATCACCCAAATGCCACCAAATTTTGGTCGTACATCACATTCCACACGAATGTGGATCCTCAATCAAGTAACGTGTCAACTATCCTTTGACATACATTGACACCATACCATATTATGCATACACCCCATATCAAGCATCAATTATTCTCATAATCATTTTACTACATATAAACACATCCTTTGACTTTCATTAGTCAAACATTAATCATGGCTAACCCCCCCCATATTTGTAGTTCTACCTTCATTTGCATAATTACCTTTTGACTTTCTACTAGTCAAACAAACAACAAACATACTACCATTATTTACAAAATAGCATTTCATTCAAGTAATGCTAACAATATAGGAATTTTTTCCATTTCCACTTAAACTACATGCAACAAATATGCAACAATCATAACTATATGATTCATAACTACACCACCCATCGACAATTTTCAATGCTACAAGAAAACTATCAAGCGGTCAATTATTCAACATAAACACACATTCAAATCACTAATATGACTTATGGTTGCATAATTAGTGAGTAGGTTACTCACCTTGGTCCTTAATGTCACTTGATTCAATCTTCTCCTTACCGGGTCTTTGGTTTGTATTGCCACCTTCTAGATCAGATAATCATACATGCACATTCAATCTCGGAATTACATATAAACAATCAACTCTCCCACATTTGACCCATTATCCCCATAGTTTGACTTTATGATAGTCAAACTCCTCTAAATCACCAATTCACTACCCATCTAACTAATTACACTTAGTTAGTACTTATCGATCATACCATTAAGTTAATTAGCTATATTTCCCCCATTTCACCAAATTTCATATCAATTGGATGATCAAGGTTATTAGAGGCAATTCCTCAAAAACCTTATGTGCAAGTTTTCCTAACACCCAAACATCAACATTTCAAAACATGACAACATTTTCATTCATATCATACAACCCATGAAACCCTTATTTATGGTTTCTCGTAAAAATATTTGCACATTTAAAACCAAACAACTCCCATTCATATACACCCAAGATTGACTTTGTAAAGTCAAAGAACTCATAAACCCATGAAATCCCCAAAACCCATATCTAGGTTATTACAAGAGGTTACATATAAAATGGTTAGATTAGTTGATTATCACATCACTAAACACAATACATGTGCTAAACTACAATCAAACATCCAAGATTCGAATTTTATCATCATCTAACCACACCCACAAGCAAACCCACGAAAATTCACCCACACATTCACATACCTTTGGTTGTGATAATGCAAGGGGAATCCAAATCCTAGCTTGCATTTACCATCTGAACGAGATTTGATGACAAATTTTGTCAAAAACCCGAAATTCTTCTTTTTTCTGCTTCTTGGTCGTCGACCTCTCCTCCTCCCAAGCCAAAAATCTGATTTTGACTTAGTGGACCAAGATTTCCTCATATAGCCCCTTTTTAATTGAACTTTCATCATTTGGCACTTTAGCTCCCTCAACTTTCTATTTCACATTTAACTAATACTTACTTAGTAGTTAATCATTTAACCTACTAATTAACACATAACAACACCAATTAACTTAAAATTATATCAAATATCAATTATTTTAATAATAATTTGAATTGGGTCGTTACACATGAACACAATTGAAGAATGGATTATGTACGCGAATGAGACTCCGGCACGAATGAGACTTATATTTAAGTCTTCCCATTCGTCTGAACACTCATTCGTCCTCATTCCTGTTCGTTAACTATGTGTGTGTGCTCATTCGTTCCTTCGAGAGTTTTTGATTACCATTTCATTTTTAGCCGTGACTTTGAGCAATTTTGATCATACACTCTTTCTACACTGTTTCAGGTATATTTTGAATCAAGTTTCACCATCTGTGAATCGATTTGGGGCAACATCCAAATAAAGTTTTTGGGTTTTAGGTTTCGGACTTATTTAAGTCAAATAAACCCTTAAAATATTACTAAACCGCTCTAAAACTAGTCTATATCACTTAATCAGTGTTGTCTGATAACTTTGATGCCATTTTTGTGCTTAGATCGTGAACTTTTTGGAGTTAGGGTTTAAGAACCTACGATCAGACAAATGAACATTCATTTGTGTGAATTTTCAAACGAAGGACTTAATTTGTCTCTACATTCACAAGAATGAATTCAGTCACACGACTGAGCTTGAACTTGCAACTCATTTGTGTGTTGTCTTCATTCGTGTTCCAGCTTGATTTGTATGAGGTCTTATTTGTTCCTATTAAGACTGTGTTAGGTTCATTCTCACGAATGAAGAGCCTTGTTTAAATCTTTCAATTGTTTGCATTTCTGTCAATCTGAACTGAATTGTTTATTTTTATTGATTGCAGAATGGCTGAGCTTAGAGCATTTCCGGAGAACATCTATGCTTTTCTAGATCTGACCTCGACGAATGTTGCTCACTTTACAGGGATCATCACATTTCTAAGACACTCTCAGATTTTCATTTCTATCTCTACGATGCATTTTCCGTATCTATCACACCAGAAATCATTCTGGGAGTAAGCTGATATTGACTACATTGTAGAGCTTACTGTCATTCGGGGAGTAGTTGGAGGAAGAGGTGTAGTTGTCTCTGCAGAACACATAAGGAGGATATGCGAGTTTCAGGATATGCCAAATCACCATGTTCTTTTGGAAAAGCACCTTGTGCGAGGATGTTTTCTGAGGTGCAAGTATGAGGGGGATCTTACTATTGGAGTGCTGAACAAGGGTTACCTCAGTCCATGGTTCAAGTATTTGTGCCTTGTTCTTCTACACTACCTGGGATCAAGAAGGCGTGGATTAAATGAGCTTAGAGAGACAGTTCAGTCTGCCTTTGTTGCATTGATCCTTAATATTCCTTTCAACTTCTCTGAGATGGTCTTCACACACATGAAGGAGAATATTAGCTCAAAAGGAGATAAGAAGTATCTTATGTATCCCAGGTTCCTCCAAATGATCTTTCACACACAGTTGCCTAATCTTCCCAAGATAATTTATGACGTCATCCGGTTACAGCATATGACTGATACTACGCTAAACCGTGTCAAGACTTACATGCAAAAGGATGCCAGGCTTATAAATCGTCGTCTTTTTGAACATCTCATCAATCCAGAGTATATGGCATCTGCGAGGAGCAGATGGAGACATGACAACTCTGATTCATATGCTAAGGACATGATTGTTCTTCAGGGAGACAGTGTTGATGATGGTGATGGTGATGCTGGTGATGGTGGAGTTGGTGATGGTGGTACTGGTGTTGGTGGACATGGTAATGAGCTGATGATACTTATCATGAAAATGATGTTACTAATACTTCTGTAGCCACTATATATGCTTCTTTAGAGATCGGCGCTACTACATCTACTGATGAGGGGGAAGGACACCCATGACTCTGACACGGAGAATATTAATGGTAGAGCTGATGCGGCCTCCGATGACACAGACTCGGATGAGACTGAACTTGAGACTAAGTGTGTCACTACTTCTTACAGATCTCAGGTGATTTATGTTAGGAAAAGGCCAGGGAAGCAGGCCTCTAGGAGTGAGGAGATTGAGGATCCCTCATTTGTTCCAGAGTTTGATATTGCTGCTCCTCCTCGTACCTCCACTGCAACAGCAACGCAGACTTCTTCCCCTCTAGCTAAAGAGAAGAGAAGGGCTAGATTTGTATTGTAGAGAAGGTCAGAGTCAGTTTTTGTTGTAGCTTCCACTGCTGCACCAGCTGCAACAATTATTACTTCTTCACTGTCCCGGTCTAGGGCTGTTCCTGCACAAAATACTACTACTTTCCCTTAGACCTCCTGTGCTGCTGTTATTTTTACACTTGCCGCTTCTCGTCCCTCCATCACATGTACCAATCCTTACATACCAACTGTTTCAATTGCTGAACAGCTTAGCACACTGAACAATTTGGTTCTTCGATTGATAGAGAGGAACCACGAGCAAGATCAAGCTATAGACCAGCTGACACAAAGAGTCAATGAGCAGTATGCTCTACTTTTGCAAACTACTGATCAAAGGGTAGATTTGAGAGCCCGCAATGCTGATCTTGAGGATCGTTTGCTCAAGTCAGCGGATGAGCACAATCAGCTCACCTTGACGGTTTATGGGTACAATGAGAGGATCCTCGCTCTGGGCACAGACAACGAACGCTTATCTGAGGCAGTTGAAAGCCTTAAGGTGTCTACACCTAGAATTGAGGCCTCCAATCCTGATACTGATGATTCAGATAAAGAGGAAGACGAAGAAGATGAAGATGAAGAATCTGATGAGGAAAAGGTTGATTATGATAGCAATGATGACGATGACGATAAGGAAGAAAATGACGGAGCTGGGGATGCCGCTGCAAGTTCATCTAGCACTTCAGGGCAGTCTTCTACTGGAGAGATCAGAACCGATAAGAAACACGATAAAGCTCCTGAGTCATCCACCAAACTAGACGAAGAAGGAAAAGCTACCGAGGAAGTCGAAACTGTGCAGTTGAGACGTCGTCTTTATGACACGTTGACTATGATTCTTGACGCTCAAGGCATTATAGAGCACTCCGTAAGCTATGACAAGGAAGAAGGAGAGATCATTCATTGCCCGACAAAGGAACATATTGCTGAGTTATTCAGGTTAAATCCTGATGAAGTTGTCTTTGATGACTCCTCGGTTCATGATTCGGATCTCCCGTCGATGACATTCGTGAGGTCAACTTAGAAGATCTAGATGATGAAGAGGCTGTAAAGTACACCTCTGCAGAAGAAGAGCTTCCTACTTTCACTAATATATTCCGTCAACATTCAGAAGAAGAACTCAAACGTAAGATTGAAGAGAAAGAAGGAGATAACATGGCTTCTACAGAAGACATTCAGAAAAGAAAGGAAGAGTGGGAAACTTACTGGCAGACACTTAAGAATGATAGCATCCCTCCCACTCCAGCTCAATACACGGAAGTCTACAAAACCAAAGGATACAAATCCATATGTTGCAATCTGAGTTGGGCGTACTTAAAGGACTCGGGATGCTATGGAGTGAGAAGAGAATGGGGAATTCAGTATTTTAAATTCCCGCATGACTTCAAGACGTTGCCAGGTTTCGAGGTTAATCAGCTAGCACGTTTGAACATGCTGTAATGTGAAGATTCTGGTATGTCGTCTTGGTTTGCTAGGCAAATCAAGTTCGAATACAGAAAGAGATAGGTGAACTTCCTGCCTTAACAACCTGAAAGATTATACCTGCCAAAGATTGATTCTCAGTCGAGGAAACACAAAGTCATCCGAGATGGCTACCTCCCAAAGTTATGAAGACTATTACTCTCATGAAGATGCCTCAAGGCTTTGCGAGTAGTTTCCAATGATAGTATTACGACGGCAGAACTTCAGAGGTACTGATAGTTCTGTGCAAGGAAGGCAACTGGAATTTGATCAAAGTATTTGACCCAATGTGGCTGAAAAACTTGATAGAGGAAGATGTTAAGGCCCTCAACAAGTGTTAGATGTTCTTTGCCATTGCTTACATGGAGCAAGCTCTACAGTATATGAGAGTTATCAGACTCTGCTTTGCGTTTGATGTGTATGCTGGTGCAGACTGGAAAGTTCTCCCAAATAATTTTTTGAAGACTGGTGCGGACAAGGTATAGAACTAGGTCCAAGGGGGAGTATGTAGATGCATACAGTGTCCCTAGTTTAATGTAATAGTCTATATAGATTGTACAAAGTTGACATGATTAATGAAAGCAAGTATTTTATGTCGTTTGTTTATGATTAACATGTTTGACTTTGACTTTGTATGACAAACAGGACCATTCGTACAAATAAAACTAGATTTGAGTTCATTCGCACGAATGAACGCTTAACGAATGTCCAGTCAAGCGAATGAATCAAAGTTCTGATTCGTTCGTACAAATGAAATAGGGTTATGATTCATTCGTCTATTTGGCTCATTTGTGGATCGTGGTTCGTATGAATGGGTGGTTCAGGTGACCCATTCGTACTATCTGTAGGTCCTTATAAATATCTGCAAAAACAGATTATTTAATATCTCTGCTCATTCTCTGTCAAGTCACCTATGTTTCAGAACCGCCCCTTGCATTTCAAGTTCGTTCTCAGACCAGTGATGTTCGATTTTGAGCAAAAAGTTGATTCCTAATCATCAGATTACCACGGGGCTTATAAATTTTGATTGGAAAAACCTCGAATAGGATTCCGCACTATTTGAGGGCCTACCGAGTAGAATCCACAAGGAATTAGTCGTTTCCGAGGTCCTACAATCCATATCATCATAAGGTTCGCTATTCTGCATGATCTTTCAGCAAGCGGGCCTTAACCTGGTGGAACTCTCAGATACGAGCTCGAGGCACGAAAGAAGCATTGACGATGCCTTGGGCAGATTTCAAAATCCTACTAAGGAATGAATTATGTCCCAAAAACGAACTCCAGAAGATGGAGACTGAGTTATCTAATCATGTGATGAAGGGATCCGATCACATGACTTACACCACTCGCTATCGTGAACTGGTAGCTTTGGTGCCAGAGACGGTGCCAACTTCGGAAAAGCTTATTGACAGATATGTAGGCGGATTGCCGGCCTACATCCAGGGTCTTGTAGTTGCTGCAAACCCCGTAACCCTGAAATTAGCTATCTCATTATTAGCTAAATTCATTGATGTGATGGTAGCTTCAAGAACTTTGAAGAAGGACTCGGGTAAAGCTAAGGAGGAACCGTCAAAGAAGCCTGAGCACCACCAGAAGAAAAAGCAGAAAGTCATCAAAAACTATACGATGGCCACTCCTCTACAACAAGCTGCTGCAGTACCTGCTAATGTTGCACGCAAACCTGATGTTGGCATGCACCCTCAGTGTGCACGTTGCCAATTTAATCATGCTTCCACCATACAGTGTAGGTAGTGCACCGATTGTGGCCGACAGGGTGACTGGATTCAAAACTGCCGTACTCCAACAACACCGGCAGTAAACCATGCTGCTTTGGCACTACCTCCACCACCTAATCCAAACAATCTCAACAACAAAAGTGGATGCTTTAACTGTGGTTAACTAGGCCACTTTTCTAGGAACTGCCCGAAGAAAGTACAACAGGGAGTTCAAGCACCTCGTGGGAAGGCATTTGCTTTAGGAGCACTCGCTGCTCACCAGGACCCTAATGTGGTAACTGATACATTTTTCTTATCTAACTTTTATGCTTCCGTTTTATTTGATACTGGTGCGGATCTGAGTTTTATCTCTACCAACTTTGCTTGTAAACTTAATCGTGTTAAGGAACAATTAGAGTCCCCTTATACAATAGAAGTAGTTGACGGTAAGCAAATCACGGCACTTACTATATTAGAAATTTCTTATTAATCTTCAATGATTAGTAATTCACCATCGAATATCGACGGCGAACGATCAAGTGCTCGAAGTCGGGGAAACCAAGCGAAACACAGTGTCAAGATCATCTCTTGCATAAAGGCACGCAAGTGTTTGAGAAAGCAATGTGGAGCCTTCCTTGTACATGTGACAGAGAAAGAAAAGAAGAAGATCGAAGGAGCACGCAAGTGTTTGAGAAAGCAATGTGGAGACTTCTTAGACCAACTCCAAGGAGCACAGTACTTTTTGAATATTCACTTGCGACCTGGATACCACCAGTTGAGGATTCAAGATGAAGATATACTGAAGACAGCTTTCTGGACAAGGTATGTGCATTATGAATTCATGGTAACGCCATTCGGATTAACGAATACACCAGCGGTTTTCATGGACCTCATGAACCGTGTGTGCAAGCCGTACTTAGATTAGTTTGTCATTGTCTTCATTGATGATATACTGATTTATTCAAAGAGTGCAGCAGAACACGAGCAACACCTCAGAAAGATCTTGGAATTGTTAAAGAACGAACAAACCTATGCCAAGCTCTCAAAATGTGAATTTTGGCTAAGAGAAGTTCAGTTCTTGGGGCATGTGCTCAACAATGATGGTATTCATCTCGACCCCGCCATGATCGAAGCTATTAAGAGCTGGGATACTCAGACTACACCTACGGAGATACGGTGTTTTCTTGGATTGGCAGCTTATTACAGAAGGTTTCTCTCAAACTTTTCTAAGATAGCCTTGTCCCTCACTAAACTAACCCAGAAGGGTGAACCGTTTGTTTTGGAACAAAAATAGATAGAAGCTTTCTAAACCTTGAAGCAGAAACTATGTGATGCTCCAATTTTGTCTCTCTCAGAAGGTACAGATGATTTTGTGGTGTATTGTTGTCACACCCCGAGGTGTGATTGTAATCGGAGTGATCAGATTGTTACATTGCACCTGATAATATGAGAAACACTAAATACATTAAATGAATAAAATTAAATTACAACTATTTCATAATTTAATTCTATTACAACTTGACCTGGACATCTGGAAAGACGACCAGATGCCCACAAAGGTTGAGTGCACAGGTGCAAGACTTTAATCTTGTATCCGGGCTAACTGGAGAGATTCCATGCAGGAGTTGTAGGTTCCTCTAAGGGATCCTGTCTTTCTCTCCCTAATGTCATCCTGATTTCGCATGTTCTACACCTGAGAACATGTAAAATCTGTTAACACTAGGTTGGTGAGTCACATTAGTTTTAAAAATTTTAGATTTTGTAAAAGGTTTGGTGTAAGTCTTTCCATTCACATCGATTTGAAATATGATGTGTGAATGGTGTTGAAAACGTGAATGAACTACACAAGTGCGTCGGTCTGACCATCATTACTGACATCATCCCAAATCACCGAAGGTAGTTTATGTATAGGGCATACGTAGGGTCAGGCTTACCGCCAGCCTAGTCGCCAGCCCACCACTCCTTCGATGATCCACGAGAGTGTCCTTAATGGAAAACAGATCTTGTCACTTGTGTATCTCCACTCTACTTGACACGACAGATGATTGTAAAATGAAATTGTGAGAAGGGAGCGTATGCTCTGTCTCCTGGTATAGGAGACATGTTTTGTTTGT
The DNA here is from genome assembly GCA_009363875.1 of Mikania micrantha. Lineage (NCBI taxonomy): Eukaryota > Viridiplantae > Streptophyta > Magnoliopsida > Asterales > Asteraceae > Mikania > Mikania micrantha. The sequence continues at coordinate 103,078,930 of CM018693.1, read as the reverse complement.
TTATAAAATCACACAAATGACGCTCCTTTTTTCTAGTAAAACATTGTTTACTGTGTACTCATTTAAAACTCGTTCAAGACCAGGTCTTGAACATTTATTTGATTTGAAAACTCTTGCTTTTGTTCTGTGGTCTGTCTGTAATATCACTCTTGTTATCATTTACCAACCCTAACTGATATGATTGTGTGATTAGTTCCCCTGGAACTAATCTGAGTTGTTTTTGTATGTGTGTTTGCGTGTAACGTGCCAGCCTCAACACTGGAGGTTCGTTAAACCTATGGTACCATCTACGTTACCGTCGGTTGACCCACATCAACGAATGGTAAATGACTCTGATGTGTGTTGTTCGAGGATTCCTCATTGAATTCCTTATGTGTTGTTGTGTGGACGCATGTCCTAGTGAATTGCCCTAGACAGATGCCATACAAAAATGTTGTTTGTTTGATGGGGGATTCCCATGAAAATGATGGCATTCGTTTTTGCACTACACAATTCCACGACTTGTGTCCGTTCACTTGTTTGTTGGGCACAAAGCCTCAAACTGTTGTGGTCAACGGACATCTCCTCGATGATTTGTGTTTTAAACCCTCAAAACTGGTTTGTTGCTGTTGTTTGACGGAAAGTTAAATGGAGCGATGAATGTTTAGTAAAAGTAATTGAATAGACTCTTATACGTATAAGAGTTGATCCTTTTATTGTAATTATTTGAAAATAGCTCTTATTCATTGATCACTCGAATAAGAGGTTTCATGTTCTCAGCCCCAAATGATTTGGAAGCAAGAAAATTGAAAACAAGGGGTCTGTGAACTCAATTAGGTCTTGGGTCGTCGATGCACTCACCCGGTATGTTCTCTCGGTTTGAATCATGTGTTAAATATTAGTTTGTTAGGTGTTGGGTGATTGTGTGCTTTGTTTCTTGATGTGATTTTGGAAAATGTGTTTTCATTGGTTTTAGTTTGATTAGATTTAATATCGGGTCTAAGGCTCGGTTCTATCGGTACAACTGTGTAAGACAGAACTTTCAACACTTGGACATTTTGGGCTGTTCTTGGTGCGAACGAGTGGTTCGTGCGAATGGCCCTCATTCACACCAACGGAGTGATGCGAATGTATACTCTCTTTCTTGTCATCCATTCGTGCTAATGGGTCTTCATTTGTATGTTTGTTCCACACGAATGAACCTATGTCATTCGTGAGGTTGCTCGTTCGTCTGGCAGCTCATTCGTGTGACTCTTCTTCCTGAAGGAGGCTTCTAGTTTGCACGAATGAGCCCTTCGTACGGCTTATTCGCCTGCAAGTTCACCAAGAACGCTTTTTTTGAAATCGGTGGTTGTTTATGGTGTTTTTATCGTCGAAATTGATGGTAAAACTTTTCGGAGTGTTTTGGTGCTAAGGATCGGTGCTAATACTTACTGTGGAGCTCGTATTTGACCGAAATGAGATGAAAATGATTGAAATCTTGAAATGGAGGTGTTGGGGTTGAAATACACGCGATTTGGATGGCGGAATGGTCCGATTTCGCGTGGAAATGGCCGAAAAATTGATTGGCCGAGTGTGTGGTTCGGTTGAGAGAGATGGGTGAAAAATGGGTTTGAAAAACATAAGTGTTGCTGTCGCACGAATCAGCCGTTCGTACGAATGGCTCCCATTCGTGCGAACCAACTGTGGCTATAAAGCTTCACGAATTAGACCGGTTTGTACGAATGAGAGCCCATTCGTACGAACGGTTGTGTGTTTTAAAATTTTAATTGTTTATTAAATTGTTTTGGTGGGTTTTATTTAAAATTGTTATTTTTTCACGTCAACGTTAAAGACTCACACTGGCATCTGTATGAATCGTCACCCATACAAATGCCGGTTGTTTTTAACTGCTGACATTGTTCGATACTGTAAGGATTTCATTTAGGGTATCCAAATCTAACAACATATCCACATGGATCGTTACCCATGTCGAAATCTCGTTGGATCGATACTCCAAATGTTATCCATTGAGGTTTTGTTCATTGTTTTCCCTCACAGGTTGTTTTTATTTTCTTCTGATTCATGTTCATGAGATTAAGTGGATTTTCCTAAATGTTTTAGGAAGACCCATGTTTTTTTATTATCGTTTATTGTTGTTGTCTTCACTCTCGTAACACTATGTCTTACACTGTGAATGTGTACACCCATGGATTTCCGACTCATGGTTGCTTGGGTGCCGGTTGTCACAATTGTGACGCTTCCCATTAGGGACCCCGTAGCGTGTTAATGCAGCGAGACAAAGTTATCGCATATTCATCAAGACTGCAAAAGATACACGAAAAATACTACACTACACACGATTTAGAACTGGGAGCAGTAGTCTTCGCATTGAATATTTGGAGACATTGCTTGTAGAGCACCAAGTGTACCATACTTACCGATCACAAAAGTTTGCAACATATTCTCAATCAGAAGGAACTCTACATGTGACAGCGTCGTTGGGTTGAACTTCTGAACGATTATAACTGTGTGATTAAGTACCATCCGGGTAAGGCGAACGTTGTAGCTGATGCCTTGAGCCGGAAAGAACGAGTCAAATCCTTGCGTGCAAGAGCAATGGGAATGACGGTGCAAACAAGGTTACGTGACAGAATCATGCAGGCACAAAAACAAACCGTGGGGCAAGGGAATCTGAAGAAGGAACATGATTGTGGAGCAGAGCGACAGTTCGAGACAGAATCAGATGGATTTATCTATAATCAGGATCGCGTGTGGATTCCTGATGTAGATGAACTAAGGAAAATTATTTTCGATGAAGCACACAAGACCAAATACTTTGTACACCCGGGCGCTGATAAAATGTACAACGACTTACGGTGATTTTATTGGTGGCAGGGAATGAAGAAAGATATCACCGAGTATGTCGAACAATGCTTTACATGTGCGAAAGTTAACGCGGAACACTAGAAACCATCTGGTTTAATTGAACAGCCTGAGATTCCGTTATGGAAGTGGGAACAAATAGTTATGGATTTCATTACCAAGCTACCCCATATTCTAGTGGTCATGATACCATTTGGGTAATCATTGATTGTTTAACTAAATCTGCACATTTCTTGCCAATGCGTGAAACTTTCACGATGGATAAACTTGCAAGATTATACATCAACGAGATAGTGGTATGTCACAGTGTACCATTGTCTATCATCTTTGATCGAGATAGCATATTCACATCAAGATTTTGGAAGTCATTATATAAATCTCTAGGGACACACTTAAACTTGAGTACAGCTTACCATCCCTAAACGGATGGTCAAAGCGAACGTACTATACAAACCTTAGAGGACATGTTACGAACATGTGTTTTGGATTTCGGTGGGAATTAGGACTCTCATTTATCACTGATAAATTCTCATATAACAACAGCTATCATAGTAGCCATCGGATGTGCTCCATTCGAGGCTTTATATGAAGGAAATGCTGGTCACCGATTTGTTGGCCCGAGGTAGGAGATAACTGAATAACTGGGCCAGAGCTCATACAGGAAACCACTGATAAGGTCACCCAGAAGCAGACAAAAGAGCTATGCCGATAAATGGCGCAAGCCGTTGGAATTCCAAGTGGGAGACCGAGTCATGTTAAAGGTTTCTCCTTGGAAGGGTGTGGTACGGTTTGGAAAGAAAATCAAACTTGCACCGCGATACATTGGATCATTTGAGATTGTTCAATGGATTGTTCCTGTGGCGTATAGACGGAGGTTACCTGATGAATTCAGTGGTGTGCACGACGTGTTCCACGTCTCAAATCTCAAGAAATGCTTAGCAGTTGAGTCTTTGGTGATATTAGAAGAAGAAATATAGATAGATGAACATTTACACTTTGTGGAGGAACCGTTGGAAATTATGGATCGTGAAGTTAAACAACTGAAAGGAAGCCGTATTCCAATCCTTAAGGTTTGATGGAATTACAAGCGCGGACCTGAGTTTACTTGCAAGCGCGAGGATCATAGAAATCTAAGTATCCTCATTGTTTACAGAGGAAGTTGTCCCGACAATGATTCTTAAATTTCGGGACGAAATTTCTTTAACAAGGGAAGACTGTAACATCAGTCTGAACAATAGTTCGGAACAGTATAATGTACAGTATTATGTGAAATCAATGTTAAATGCTTACGAAATTCTTTGTGGAAACTATGGTAACAGTCAGACTTATGCCTGACAACATGAAACTATTTTGTGTATGTTAGTTTAGGATTTATTACGTGTAAACGTATGTGAGAATGATTATAAGAATACAATAACGGACGTCGTTATGTGAGCATTAAACTAACAGAATATTTGTGTGGGTGACGATTCGCATGAATATATCTGTGGGTTTAACGTTCTGAATGATGTCTAATAATTAGATAATCAAATCAGAAAGTACAGTTGTCGTTGTGTTTGTACGGGTGATGATCTGTACGAATACGCGTGAAAACCATACGATTCGATGAAACATTTAAATTAAATGTTTTTGAAATTTTAAAATTAAACAAAAGATATTTAGTTAGTTTATTAGGAATTACCAACTAAAATAACTTAGAAATTCCTATTTGAAAAGATCGTAACGTTTCATTACGAGGAAAACCGAAACAGACGTGTTTGCGCGAAACCAAACGAAGCCGAACACATCCGAATGTTTAAAAATGATAAAAAGGCATTAAATGCCATTAAACCCTCCCAACTACACACACTCTCTCTCTACCTTTTCTCCCTCACTAAAACCTCTCTATCTCACTCAATCTTGCACCAATTCGGATGAATTTGGTGTCAAAACAACCATAGAAACGTGTAGATCGTGAAAAGACAAAGAAATAGAGCCTTGGATAATCTAATTTGAGGTAAAAATGAGCTCAAACCATCTGTTCTTGTTGCTGTTACTGTTCCGGCTAGCTGCTTGCATTTCAGCCGGATTTCAACCCTTTAAACCTCTAAGATTTGCACGAAATCAGTGTAGGAAGCTAAGGAACATATTGGATTAGAGTTTGGGATAGCTGGAAATCGATTTGGATATGTGTATATGTTAGTATCGATGGAAGAAATTTCATTCACGAAAGTATCGATGGATGAAATCTGCAAGCGGTTCATGTGTCGATATTGATAGTCTCAACAGGATAGAATCAATGGGAACCTTTCGAAGTTATTAAGGTCGATGTCCTCCAAAGGCCTGAACTTAACCCACCATAGATGTCTCTGCCTGTCATGTCTCTGACCTATTGAACTTAGAACCATCGAAGATACAATATCGAGAAGGATCTGCACACTTCATCGATATTGAGCAGACTTAAGGACTTAACCATCGATACTAGCACAGCATGAGCATCGATACTATACTCTAAGGCTGTCGATACTATCATGTAAAGTAATCCAACTATTCTAGACTTGTAACTAGCTAAGAAAATTAAGAAATGAAGTCATGGGAGCTAATGTAACACATGAGAGTGGGGTAAGAAGCCATTAGGATTTCAAATGTGTTAGTCGACCTTGTCAGCCATCGATACTTGGGATTTATAACACCAAAGTTTTCTAAACACTTTCAACCAACCAAATTACGATTTAGCAATTAAATGACACTAAAATATTTGAATTTCTGACAAATAGAACCATGGAATAAGGTGACAGAATCGGCTATGGCACAAGGGTGGTTAACTAGATTCTTCTCAAAACCCTAATGTCACCCAATATTAAATTAAGGTTTTTTCTAAACTTTTAAATATAAGTTGTGGGTGCATTACATCAAGAATAAAACAATAATATAAGAAGCCATTAGTACAAACGAACTAAAGAAGCTAAGTGAGAACATGGGGATTCAAAGGAACTAGCTAAGTGTGGGTGTGAAACTCTATGTTACTAACATTCCACACGTAGTGTAACATCTGTGCCAGAATCGTTACCGGAACAGTAAGTTGCACAGTAGATTGAACAGTAACTCAAGTACAAGTTATGTAAACTAGGTAAAGACTAGTGACACTCGATGCTAAACACAAACTATAATACTATGTTTGTGAAATTCTGATTTAAACCTTATGGTTTAAACAGTCAAAAACACATCAGAGAACGAGGAACAGATACACACATGCTTGATTTTGTATTATTAGGTTTAAACGTATGTGAGGATAAACAGAACAAAACTATAACAGTTGTTGTTACAGAACGCTAAACAGACGAATTATTCGTACAGGTGACGATTTGTACGAATAGATCTGAAAGTTTAATGATCTGGAATGATGACTGAACAGTAGAAAACAAAATCAGAAAGTGAAACGTACGATCGTGTTTGTACAGTTAGCGCTCTGTACGAAAACGCGCGTAAGTGACGTTTTCAGATGAAACGAACTGAAGACGATTCGAAAGATAATAAATATAAGGAAATATACTATTTCCTGTTTTACAATTTTGAAACTCATCAGAAATAAATAAATTAAAAAGAAACTATTTTCAATTAAAATACGTAAATTCGTGAAACAATAATGTAACGCGTAAAAATAATAAATTACGATAAATAGTTCAAGGAAAATAATATTTAAAATACTTTCTATGAAATAACCATTTTCCAAATATTTGAAATAAAGTCTTGTTATTTAAATTACTAAAAACGTGCATAACGATCCGGAAACGCGACGAAAACGAGAACCGAGCAACCGAAACGAACCACTACCCTCGGGTATTTAAACACCAAAAGATGGCAATTCTTTCATTTTTCATGATCTCTCTCTCTCTAAACTCTCTCTCCCGTTCATCTCTCTCTCTCTAAAGATCACACCTTCAAACCACCATAACTTGTTCAAATCTCAACGAAATTGGGTGTTCTTGGTGTCCACGTGAAGCTCTTGTCATCCTCTATGTAGAAGTACAACAGATCAGAGCATTTAACCGCTAAAAAACGAGGTATGGAAGCTTGAATCTCACGAATATTAGGGTTCTCTTTGGTTTTGATGTGCACACACACGCACCACCGGATATTTAACCCATCCTCGAACCACCACACCTTCGAGAAACTGGTTCACATGCAGCGGCAATATGGGGATGACCAAACCAAGGGTTGAAGCGGCATGATGGGATGAGAATGTACATGTTCGTGGAGGATAAACAGCTAGCCGAACCTGTGAGCTGCTTCATCATCGGCCGAACCTTTTTGGGTTCTCTTTACCACCGAACCCTAGGAACCCAGCCGAACCATCACACTGGCGAACCCTCTTTAGGCGAACCTAACCACTGTCGAACCTACACACCCTTGGCCGAACCCTTGGTGCTTGTCGCGAATCCTACTTCTTACCTGGCCGAACCTTGTTGGAATAGTGCACTAAACGAACCTATGAAGGAGGCTAATAGGTTCGCTGGGCTGTAGGGTGAACGAACCTGTGCATGGGAAAAACCCTAAGAGCCAAACCCCTCATGCACAAGTAGGATAAGCCGAACCATTTTGAGTTGAAACCCACAAACCTCTAAGGGCCACCGAACCTTCGTTATGGGTGATAGGTTCGCTGGTCGTGCATGCTAATCGATTTTGTGTACCGGAAACATTGGCACCACCAGCGATCATCGGCCCATTTGGCCCACGAGGCTGCCAGCCCACACGCACATGCACGAGCCAAAATTTTTTCGTGGGGCTAAGACCATATCATCTCAATTGACCTTGATCATGTCTTAGTTAAATCGAACGGCCCAATACACTTAACTGCCCAATAGATTTTCGGCCCAAATTAACCAACCCAAGCCTTTTACTTAGCCACCATGCTACAACCGGCCCAAAACCCACCTAGAATAGGCCCATACACACGCACATTGGTCCAAGCCCTTAACATTGGGCCCATAGTCCCATAATTCGGCCCACATCTCTAACATTGTGAACATACAATTAATAACGATTTAAAAGGATTGTACATGGGAATGTTGATTTACAATTATGGCTTCATTACAAAGGGTGGCAATAAAATTGTTACATTTACACTTAATAATTAGAAACTCTTTTGTAGAATCTAATGAAGCTTGATGACGACATAAAACACATGTTATGTATATGTTAAACATGTTAAAGAAGTTATATAATCGCAAAGATTTTATCAATATGCTTATTAATATATAATGACGAGTTTTGAGATTTCAAGAGTGGGGTTTAAGCTAAACACATAACACAAGGACTTGTGGTAACAATGAACCATAATAATAGAATAGGGGCCGAATGAGGACTGAGACCGTGAGTGTTAGCCGGCTCTAGGGCTAACACACATACGCGCAGACAAAACAAATTACACTCGACATCTATAAGTTAAATACAACGTAAAATCAATACAGGATCGTGAAAACTACTACAAGTACAATCAAGAGCACGTGCATTTCTTTGTTTAAGCTAGGTCAACCACTACGGACACAAGGTGAGTTCATTTGTCCCTTTTCCAACTTATTTGTTTTAACTCGGGACTGAGAAGCATGTTATTCATTTTAAACAAATATTGAAATGTTTATTAAATGCTTTTACACTATTGATAATGCTTTTACAAATGCTTGAACTTGTAACGCTTATTTGGAAACGAAAGACTAAGGCTATAGTGTAAATAGCTAATACTATTTACACCATCCTATTTACATTATACTACACTTTGTGTTCAAATTGGAAACTTGGAATTAAATGCTTGATGCTTATCCTACAAACAAGAAGCTTAAATTATATGCTTGAGGCTTACGCTACAGACTTGAAGCTTAAACTTTATGCTTGATGTTTATGATATAAACTTGATACCTAAACTTTGGGCTAAATACTTATGCTATAAGCTATGTGCATAAACTATACATTTAATGTTTAAATTATAAACTCTATGTTTAGACTACATACTCAATGATAATGCTTTGAAAATGCTTACACTAAACACTAATACTTGATACACTCGTTTCGAAAACTAAAACAATAAATGCTTATCCTAGATACTAATAGTTTATGTAATTATCTTAAAGGTTAAGATCTTACACTCGTAATCTAGATGATTAATATGCTTTACACTTACACTCATTTCTTTAAACTTAAACTTGAAACTTACACTTAGAAAGACTTATATGCTTGAAACACGCGAATGCTTGATATACTTGGAAAACATGAATGCTTGATATACTTGGATAACATGAATGTTTGATATACTCGATATGTTTGAAATGCTCAAACAACAGACTGATTGACCGCCGCGTGTTGATCTGCGTGTCAACCCTTACTAGTCATCAGTGAAACTATGTGAATGCGTTAAACTTGTATGCTTAAGCTATAGGACATCGTAAGACAGACGGTTCGGCCGCCGCGTCTTGACATTGGTCAAGCCCTACTAGTCATCAGTGCTCTTCGTTGTCAGAATCATGTAAGACAGACTGTTTGGCCGTCGCGTCTTGACATTGGTCAAGCCCTACTAGTCATTCAGTGTTCTTCTTGATTCATCCATGGTTATGACAAGTGACTAGAATGATTTGGGTTCTTCTAGCAGACTTTGTGTCAGCTTGAAGGTTTCTCTATCATAACATGTCACGAGTCATATTTAGGACCATTATGGATGGATGCTGAATTCCCTAGGGTGTTCAGTAGTCCATAATGGTGCCTCTCAAACTCGATACTTATATGTCATGGAATCAATAGGGTGGAGTGAAATGCTTAATTATCATTAACCACAATATGTTAAGTAGCCCAGTATGTGGTGGGACGGTGGCTGGGGCTTATCCCCTACGTATGCCATATATATAAGCATACTCGGTTGGATAGCATAGGTGGTTATTAGTGAGGTTAAGGTTATCATTTCCGGGAAATCAAAGTAAACATTTTCAGGGTAATCAAATGCTAAGAATCATATGTCATGGAATCAAGGTAGTGGAATGAAATGCTAAGTTATCATTAACAACAATATGTTAAGCAACCCGGTATGTGGTGGGACGGTGGCTGGGGCTTGTCCCCTACATATGCCCTATATATAAGCATACTCGGTTGGATAGCATAGGTGGTTGTTAGTGAGGTTAAGGTTGTCATTCAGGGAATCAAGGTAAACAATTACAGAGTAATCGAATTCAATGAATCGAATGTTACGGAATCAAAGATGTCGGATGAAACGCTTAATTATCATCAGGAAAAATATATCATGTGGTTTGGTATGTGGTGGGACGGTGGTTGGGCGGATGGTAAGTTCGACCCTACATATGCCCTATATATAAGCATACTGAAACAGATGGTATAGGTGGTTAATGGTGAGGTTTAGGTTGTCATTCAAAGGATTTTTCAAACTATTTTTACATAAAACTAGATGAACTCACCAACCATTGTGTTGACTTTATATTCTTACATGCTTTCTCAGGTGAAGCACAGAAATAGGCTCAGACTTCAGTACTGCATGCTAGGATACTCAGATAGAGGACCTAGTAGACTTTTGGAAAGCACACATTTTGGTTGATTGATACGAGTCACTTTTGACATCTTGTACAAATACAAGACAGAAACATTTGATTTTACGATAGCTTTACTTAGTTAAATTACTGAAACTTGCTATTGTAATTTAACTTTGTAATCCTAGTTAAAAGTTTTATTGTGCTTTAATTATTCTTGACATTGATGCTATGTAAACAATCTGATCATCACGATTATCACTCACGATATCGCGCTCCGAGAATCTTCCATCCGACGGGGACTTCGATCCAACCCCGCCGGCTCGGGGTGTGACACTTTGTACAATTCACGACATGGTTTATTTACTAAGAGTATTTTAAATGAATAACTTAATGATAATCAATTCAAGAAATAACAAAGATCAAGTTGATCAACAAAGAAATATCAAAGGACTTGGAGTTAATCTAGTGGGATTAACTTAAGTCCTAACATGTTTACTTGTGTTTTTCAAAAAAATAACTTACAATTTTACTAAAATGTAATGATTTATAACATGTAACCTTAAGTTTCATGAGCTTCATCATAACTTATTTTCAAAGTAACTTAAAGGATTTCTAACTTAAATTTTGTAACTTAAATAAGAATTTTAGGGATAAGGGCTCATAAAGGGTACATAATTAGAATACTTAGAGAAAATTATAGCAACACACTAGTAAGTATATAAGACACTTAGTTTCACACCGAGACTGAAACCCTATCTACATCAACTATAAATACTTATTGTGTACGAATCATAATAAATCAACTCAGGTATCGAAGCTACATAATCCATAAGGTACGAGCGCGCATATATCTAGTTCTTGGTTAGTCAAGACTACTGCAACACATGTGAGTTCATTTGTCCCCTTTCAAACTATTTTGTTTTATTTCAGGACTGAGAAACATGTTTAAATATTTTAAATAAATGTTTAAATGTTTCTTAAAGATTTTATACTTATTTTTGAGACGGATATTCTACACTCTCATGCTTAAATGCTTGAAACTTATGATACTTGAATACTTTTGATGCTATATGCTATGATACTTGAATACTTTTGGGAACTATATGCTATGATTCCTAAATGCTTTTGAAACTATATTCTTGAAATGCTCAGATACTTAAACTCTCAAAAACTTGTATACTTGGAAACTTAAGTACTTGAAATGCTAAACACTTATATTATGCTGAATGGGATTCCGGTTGAGAAGCAGGGACATGTTTACATGGTACGGGGAAACTAAACACTTAATTCTATATACCATCGGACTTCGTAAAACAAGTTGATTGGCATCTGAGAGTGTTTCTAGGATTCACTCCCCACTAGTCATCAGTGTTATTTGTTGTCAGAACCTTGCAAGACAGACTGATTGGCTTCCGAGCATTGACATTTGGTCAAGCCCCACTAGTCATTCAGTGTTCTTCATGGTTCATCCATGGTTTTGTGACGAGTGACTAGGATGATTCTAGTTCCAACTAGCTGACTTTGTGTCATCTTGTGGTTTCTTCTATCAAAACACCGATGTAGAAAGTCACACCAAGTTTCTTCTTCGGATTGATACTTAATGCCTCTAAGAGTGTCTTTAAGAGTCACTCCCTACTAGTATTCACGTGTCCATAGAAGTAAACTCAAAAAACTTGGTTTTCGAACTCTAATGAATTGCAAAATCGGCTTAATCAGAATGCTTGGAAACTATGGTGGATGTGGATTTAAATGGTAGGTAAAATGTTTAATCATCATTAACAACAATATCATATGCGGTTTAGTATGTGGTGGGCTGGCGGCTGGGCTGGCGGTAAGCTTCACTCTACGTATGCCCTATATATAAGCATACCGAATTGGGTAGGATAGGTGGTGATTAATGAGGTTAAGGTTGTTACCAAAAAAAGGTTTATAAAACTTATTTTTCAAATACTAAACTCTGAACTCACCAACCATGTGTTGACTTTGTTTTTTTACATGTTTCTCAGGTGATGTACAGGATTAAGCTAAGGTTTAGGATTGCATACTAGGATGCCCAGTTAGAGGACCTAGTAGCTTTTAGAAGCACATATTTTGTTATCTACTTGTGAATCATTTCGATATCTTGTACAGTTACAAGATAGTGAACTTATAATTCTTTTGATAGGCTTACTTAGTTATATTATCAAACAGTGACAATTGTAATTTAACTTTGTAATGCTAGTTTAACTATTACTATGCTTTTGTTAGTCTCAAATGTTGATGCTATGTATACTATCTGATAATTCCGATTTTCTCACGATATCGGACCCCGAGAACCTTCCGTCCGGCGGGAAAGTTGATCCAGCCCGCCGGCTCAGGGTGTGACAAGCATGAAAGTGTTAAAAATGGTTCAAGACAAACATTTCAAGAACTAATAGGAAAGGAGTGTAATCTTTGTGATTTCCAAATTAACAAAACAAATCTAGTTTCATATATCAGGAGACAAAGCATACACTCTTTCCTCAAAACATTTTATTTCTCAAAAAAAATCCTCGAAACGAAAAGAAGTACAGAAGTGGAGGGAATCTAATTTCCATTAAGGACATAATCGTGGATCACCGAAGGGGTAGTGGCCTGGCGACTAGGCCTTGGCTCAACGTATGACCTATATGTAAACTACCTTCGATGACTTGGGATGATGTAAGTAATGAGGTTTAGATTGAACACTTGTGTAAGTCATTCGCATTTTCAGCACCATTTACTCATCATTTTCAAAATCGTTTGCGAACAAAAAGAGTTTTCTTCAAACAAACGATATGAACTCACCAACCTAGTGTTGACCTTTTTAATTACACGTTTCTTAGATGACGAGCGGGTGTAAGAGTTATGCATGTTAGAGAGAGAAAAATAGCAATAGGGTGTTGGGAATTCTAGGTTACTTTTCATTTAATCATTTTCAATTAATCACATTAATTGACTAAATTAGTTTTCATAAAACCAGATTAAACAGTTAGATTAGATCTAACACAACAGAAGCTTTTAAGTTTAATAACCTTTCGATTCGTAATCGAAACAATTCCCAAATCAGGATACTGTTACAAACAGTTTAAACAACAATTAAATTCAAACAACACAACCATAGGGTGTTTTAGAAATCGACCTTTACGAAGCGGTTCCAAACACACACGATGTGGCCTCTTGCGGTTGGCAGCCTCTTGTGGCTCGCCTGTGGCCTAGGTGCGACCCGGGGTGAGGCCGCCTGTTACGGGCTGGTTTAGTTCTCGGCTTGCAGCCCGACGTGGCCCTTGGTGCGGCCTACAGTGGCCCTTGGCTAGCAGACAATGGCTCGATGGTGGTGGTATGTCGCGCCCACAAAACCCCAAAGGGTGTTCACTATGGCTGACGGCTCCCAGGGGGAGAAGAATTAGGGTTTTGTGATTTGATTCTTTCAAATTTTGATCCTCAAAATTTGGTGCTCAAAACCTTTATTTATTTAAAAAGGTATTTACACTTAATCCCTTTTAAATATAGCTTAATAAACCCTATAGTCATTAACATTTTAATTACTATAATATCCTTTTAACTAATTAACAATTAGTTAGTTAGCATTTATTAAATAGTGAATGTTTATCTAAATTAAACATTACTCATTTAATTAATCCTCATATTATTAATTAACAATTAATTAATAACTAACCATTTAATAATGTTCAAAACTTTATTTGATTATTGAATTAATTATCTCTATAATTAATTCCCACCAATTATTATTTCATAAATAATAAAAGCCAATTTGATAAAACCGACAATTCGTGATCGTATATTATGTTTAACAATTAAAATAAATTCATTGCGTTCCAAAGTGTAACTCTTTGGATCATACCTTTCATATTAACGTTGAACTTATCGTTAATCAGACATCCAATATCCAACAGACTCACTTGGACGATTCATCGACTAAATGATTTATCGTATATAGTGTTGGACGCTTATCTGCATCACGCTGCATCTAGTAAGGTATGACTTCTGAAGTCGACTAAAACTCCTTAGTTTAAGTAACTCTTTACTTTAAATAACAGTTATAGTCTTAGAAAACCTTTATCTGTGTGTCCTTTCTATTTAGATATTCCCTGAACATGAGACATGGATCTCTCTTCAATTTCATATATTGTTCTAGTATTCTCATTCTCATTCTCAATTTAAAATGATCTAACAAACTACTTTTAGTTTGAGCGTGGCCACACGTTTACATTAGTTTAAATCAACGTGGGCGCAATAATATCTTCGCTTATCTGTATAAGAGTAAAGAATCCTTTAGGCAGCATATAACTCCCAATTAATTTTAGAATCGTTCCAAATCATTACCCTTACTACTGCCTATTTTTCAAGACAGTGTTAGGTATGATCAAAGAGTGACCTTTAGTTAATGTTAGTTAAATATACTTCTTAGGTCTAAGGATATTTGTGTATATCGAGTATACTTTAATATCAAAAAAACTTATGACAATGATCCATGAAAAATGTTTTGAAGCGAGTTACGTCCGACATCATTCTCTAATGAATGCCTATGAATAGGCATGTACAAAATAACCGGTTAACCGGCCCGAACCGGTTTTTGGACTGGTTTCTATATTTTGGGGCAAAACTTGTTAGGAACCGGTTAAAGAAAAACCGGTTTTTAACGTCGTTTTAAAACCGGTTCACCGGTTTCTGAATTAAAAAAAGTAGCCGTTTCTAGCCGTTGGAAGAAAAACAAGCCGTTGGAACCGGTTAAACCGGTTTGATTAGTTTAAGGTTTTATTAATTATTAGTTTAAGGTTTGATCAGGGTTTATAAATTATTAATTTAAGGTTTGGTTAGTTTAATGTTTCATTAGGGATTTAGGGTTTTATTAATTATTAGTATAAGGTTTGATTGGTTTAAGGTTTTATTAGGGTTTTATTAATTAATATTTAAGGTTTTATTATTTTAATTTTAAGGTTCAAAACATATATAAGAAAAACGGTTCAAAACGTATAAAAGAAAAACGAAAAAAAATATATGTATAAAAACCGGTTTTTAAACCGGTTTGGCCGGTTAACCGGTTCTGTTATTACTCAGTTCAGATCCATCAGTTTCAATCCCTATTTAAAATGTCATTGGATAATCTATATCTTAACCATTAATGTATATTCAATTTTATCAAATAAAATTGTTACTTATTTCGTTTAACATCATATGTTAAAGTTTATGTCTTTATTATAGAAACTTCTTTTCTATAATTAGTATGTCATCTACATACCTACATAATATTGTCATTAGAATTTACTACGCTCCCACTATCCTTGACATATGTATATATGTTGAACATCTTTGTCCTTTAGGTAAAACAAACATCTTAGTTCTTACCAAGACACAGATTTCCCACTTGAGATGCTTTTATCAATCATGGATTCAACATAACGAGTTTGCCATATTAGAATTTCAAAACTTTCTAATTACTTATAAGAATACCCAGTTAAGGTTTTCTTATGGAAATTCAGTTTTGATTTTTAACTACTTGTCTCTCAAATAACTCTTGCTTACAAAATTTGTAGTATCCTAATACATCCATGTTAATCTTGTCACTGGAATTCGCTAATTTCAACTACACAACATCTAAATGTTGTTAAACAAGTATCTTATTTTGTTTTATTACATCTTCGTTTTTGTGGTTCACAACCATTTATTATATTTATCAATCAACAGTTACACTTCAGCAGGTTGTAGGTTCATAGTGATCCCGTGAGCTTCTGCAGATGTCATGTGTAACAACTGGTTCTTAAACTCATTTAAGATCCATTCAAACACTTTGTGTTGATTGAAACATATATATGTATCATGTCATGTCGTTGCAGAATTGAACTCTTTCAATCTACATTGTCTAATTTTCAACAATACAGTTCCTTGCCTTAGGAAGCAATTGATGAAAATTCTATCTATTCCATTCTGGAGATTAATGATAACTATCTTTATCATTAATGAGGATCCAATTTTAAATTAATGGTTAACAACTCTTTGTTAAATCCTCAAACCTCAAATAGAAATTTATACAGGTTTATTTTATAACTCTTTACATTTACAAATGATTAATGTAGTGTAGTAATTCATATGATAAATTCACTGGGATATTCATTCATTGGATCAACTTCAAGAAAGGAACACATTATGTATTGGTATTTATCAAATTACCTACATCATTGTGTACTTGGTTGTGAAACAATTTCACATTTCATGCATTAATTTGGTAACCTTAGATATATCTCATATATAACTATTGTTGCTTTTAGATCTTCATTTTATTGACATCTTCTTTGAACTCTTTCAAAGATTTCATTAGGTTCACAGCCTTATGAAATATTCATATTTAATCTTTAGACAATTTACGCAAAATACTTGCATATTAAAGATCATAATCTTTTTAAACTTCCTTAAGCATGTCATGTAATCATCAAACTCTTGTAACAATGAATTCCATTTTCAATTGTTTAGAGATTCATGTATTACACTTTGCTTTAAAGGTCAATCTTGTCTAGTTATAATATTTAAACACTTTAAATTATTTTATAAATATGAATCATGAGAATTTCCTTTCTTATTAATTATGTCATATTGAATCCATTTGGCATTATCAATAATCATTATTAGTTAGGATATATAAACAATTTATCAAGCATAAATATAATCAATCAATCAATGCATAAATAATACTAGAAGTAGTATTCTTAGTCAAACTAATTATGTCAAAAGCATTCATAATTGTTTTAAACAATTTAAACAATCAATGAAAAATGAATGAATAAAAGAACATTTCTTTTATTTGACTTGTCTTCCATCCCATGGAATTCAAGACTTAAGCCCCAAGCTAATCAAGCACCTTGAATAAGTGTAAATAATTGAAATAATTGTGACAATCACATAATTATCAAATATTTGCCAATCAATGAATATGTTGAGGTAACAAGGCATACCAAAAGATCCCGGCAAATCTGAACTCTTAAGACGCTGAGCAAAAATGTACTTGACCTCATCGACCTCAGTCAATGGTCGCTTCCTCCCACTCCTCACCTCTATCCTCATCTTGGTTTCTTCAACCAAGAGCATCCCATTGAGTTCTTCAATTGTTCCTCCAAAGATATTTCTTTTGTAACTCATTACAAAAGATTCATATTCCATTGATAGGGAAACAAGGATAAAGTCTCTAACAATCTCAAGGTTCATAGGAACCATAGTTTGCCAAGTCTATCAAAATAGCCTTGCAATCAATTAATGTGAACTCCTACATGTCCACTCGATCTTAAACCCTTTGAGACCTGTTTAAGACTTTCAAATCGGTAAAACTTGTTTGGCAAGAAATTCTTCTTGATCTCTGCTATCATCTCATGACTAGAGAGAGACATAAGTTGATCCACATATTCAGGAGACACCGAAGTTAATATGAGATATTTTATCTCACATTCGTGTCCAATACGTTTCATCCTCTCAAATGTGGTGCAGCCTACTGGTGGCTCAAGAGAAATTGGGCTATCCAAAGCATACAATTTTCCTTCTATTCTTAGGACTTATATAAGGTGATGCATCCAAGTTGAAAAATTACTCCCATTAAATTTATTTCTAAAAAGACTTATCCTATGAGGTTTAGTTGCATAAATGAAAGACATCTATAAATTCAAAAGAAAGATTTTAGTATTTCATGCTTTATATAATCCCAATTAATTATGACTCATTAACAAAATTAATTTTAAATTGTGAGATACTATATTTAATGAACAGTGAATTGACTAATCTCTCGATTTACTGTTCACAATAATACAGGAGGGTTACGATAACCAATTATGACAATTATAATCCTCAAGTTTTGGGGTTTGTTAGAACACCAATTTCTAACTTTGTACATTTACCCCAACTATGCCAACTAGACTCTTCAAGTATAGGCCTTACAATTTTTGACTGAGTGACCGGCCTAAGTGTATTAGGAATGTCGATCATTCCTTTTACAAGAAAAACATAGACATAGTGCAACGTAAGCATTAACACTAGATTTTTGGTCAAATTGATAAAGTGTCTCAAATCTAAGGTGGCATTTAAATCAAAATGCTTATCTTTTTCTAATATATAAACCTATAGCAGGGTAAGCACTAACTCTAGGTTTATATATTTAGAAAATTAACATGTTGACCAATGAATCATTTAATTACTTTAATTAATTGCTTTTATGTTTCAAAAACATTATGGACAACTAATTTGATATGAAGATAGTTGTGCATTTTATAAAATCACTATTTTATTCATTCGCTATCTAATTGAAATCCTATTTCAATTTTGAACTTAATTTGTTTTAATACCTTATTAAAACTAAATTGATCATTATTGCGAACATGTAAATCTAATTAATCATATTAATTTTATTGTTTTAGTTTAAAGCTATTGAACGATTTGAAGCATGACACAAATCGTGCAATTTCATTTTAACAAAATCATATTTTGTTCTTTATCGCGAACTATTTTAAACTAACAAGTTCCAATTTAAAAAAATAAAAATTTTATTTTATAAACTGTTTCATTAAAATAAAACAATTTTGTTTTAAAAACCCTTTTAAAGTAAATACAAAACTCCTTTTGTATTACTATTGTTTTGCAATGATTGTGAAAATATTTGTTTTTAATAGTTTTATATTTCCTAAATATTAAACAGCCATAAACAATAAAATGTAATTATGAAACGAGCCAAAGTCTCATTTATTCGGTTTAGTTCGAGTCATCAAACTCAAACTGAACAATTCTAGGGTTTACAATTCAACGCCTTGAATCTTGTCTCCCACTTGATCCAAGATCTCCATCTTCAAGATCCCCGATTGTCTCTATATTTAGTTTTGTATCCATTGCTTGACTATATTTGTAAAATACAAATTACATTACAAAAATTGAAACCTATTATATTACATCATGTCCGTAAACCCGTAGAAATACAAGATTTCAAAAACCAACCAATCAAACAAAACACATAGATACAATCACATGGGTCGGATCCTAGGGCTCAAATCATAATCACAATCATAATCATCACATTTAAAGATTCGATATTTTTGTCAACCAAAAGGTTTGACAAAACAACAAACAAAGATCGATTATTAGTTGCATTTAAACGTTTGTAAAGGCCTCTCTGATGCCACTATTGAGAATTCTAGGTTACTTTTCATTTAATGATTTTCAATTAATCACATTAATTGACTAAATCAGTTTTCATAAAACCAGATTAAACAGTTAGATCGGATCTAACACAGCGGAAGCTTTTAAGTTTAATAACCTTTCGATTCGTAATCGAAACAATTCCCAAATTAGGATCCAGTTACAAACGGTTTAAACAACAATTAAATTTAAACAACACAACCATAGGGTGTTTTATAAATCGACCTTTACGAAGCGGTTCCAAATCCAAACGATGGATCAAGCAACGGTTCTCTAGTTGACTATATACGATCACCCGAGTCCGGATCTCATCATACGATTCTCCGGAAAGGTCCAAAACTGATTTTTGCTCGGCTTGGCTCACGGCTCGACTACCGGCTCTCGGTTCAGGGGTGGATCCAGGTTGGCAACCTCTAGCGGCTCGCCTACGGCCTAGGTGCGGCCCGAGGTGAGGCCCTTTGTTGTGGCCTAGTTTGGTTCTCGTCTTGCTGCCCGACGTGTGCCTTGGTGCGAACCCTTGCATGGCCTGCAGTGGCCCTTAGCTAGCAGGCAATGGCTCGGTGGTGGTGGTATGTCGCGCCCACAAAACCCGAAAGGGTGGTCACTATCACACCTCGAGTCGGCAGGCCGGATCGAGTGCCCAGTCGGGCGAAATGGTCCTGGGGTACGATATCGGGATGATAATCGAAGTGATCAGGTTGTTACATTGCACATGATATAAAATGAGAAGACACTAAATGAAATAGAATTAAAAAGTTAAATTACTTCAGGATCGTTTATAATTTAACAATGTAAATCTACTAAAAACATCATAAATCTTCCATCTTGTATCTGCACAAGATGTACTAAATAATATGTATAATGATGTTAAAATTATGCACGTCCAAAATACAAGGTCCTCTATCCGGGCATCCTAGTCATAAGCACGGACTTCTTAGTTAACCTGTTCGTCACCTGAGAAGTTATGCAAAAATAAAGTCAACACATGGTTGGTGAGTTCATATAATTTCATTTGCAAATGAATTTGTACAAAACATGTCCGAATAACAACCTTAACCTCACCAACAACCACCTATACTATCCAGTCAAGTATGCTTATATATAGGGCATATGTAGGGGACAAGCTCCAGCCGACATCTGACCACATACCGAACCACATAGTATATTGTTGTTAATGATAATTAAGCTTTTCATTCCTCATCATCAACACACCTGCTATTAGTTCTTAGTTCTTGTTAATTTCAACAAAATGTGGAAATTCTCTTGATTCCTTAAGCTCATCACATACATATGAACAACCATAGCAATTGTAGAAACATTTAGTTAAAATGCCTAAATAAACAAATAGATAAACATTTAATAAAATCTAAGACCTAATGATTGGGCCTTGGTCATACTCGAGTAGACTAGTCTAGCAATCAAGGTTCTTAGTAGTTGAGGAAATCTGTAAATATCATCAAACATGCGACCTATAATCAATCAGTCTAGCTAGGACATCTCTTGATGTATAGGTTTTATAGTTCGTCTAGGTCGTTCATAGTTCGTTCTTGTTCGTATAGTTCGTTAATTCTTTGGCACATGCTATATTTGAATATTTCCCAGACATTCCTCTGAAAATAGATCATTGAAAACAGTTCTCCGTAATAGTTCTTTAGTTCTTTGAAAATAGATCGTTGTATACAGTTCTTTGAAATAGATCTTTAGTTCTTTGAAAACAGACCATTGAAAAATAGTTCTTTGAAATAGATCGTTAGTTCTTTGAAAATAGCCCGTTGGAAATAGTTCTTTGATTTAAAATAGTTATCTATTCTTGGAGAATAAACAACCCATTTTGAAAACCTGCAATTAGTTTACCTAGACAAAATCTAGTATAACAATTATACAAGTAAAACATATATGAAGTAAAATCATTTAAGTAATTATAATCCAAGGAAAATAATTTACGCATGCTTCTCAGCCCCTCGTTTGTAAAACAAAAATGTTTAGAAAAGGGGCAATGAACTCACCTGTGTTGTAATGCAAACGAACCTAGCAAGAAATGCGCGCTCTTGTTCTTTGTAGACTATGTAACTTCAACACCTAGTTTCATTTATTATGGTTTTTGTACGATAAGTATACAAATTTGACGAACAGTGGGTTTTGTTCTCGGCATGAAGCTAAGCGTCCTAAATACTTACTAGTGTTACTAAAATTTCTCTAATTATCCTATGTTACACAACCTCTATGAATCCTTGTCCCTTGACTAATTAAAATTCAACCTTATTTACTTAAAGTTGATGATATTTTTAGGCTCAATTGTTCAGTAAATCACCATTCACAAATACATTATTTAGATTAGAAAAGTTAAGTTTAGAAAATCCTTTAAGTTACATCATACCCTTTTTAAAGTTATGATGATCTTTATGAAACCATAGTTGCATGCTAATACTCATTACACTTAATAAAATACAAGTTATTTTTATGAAAAACACAAATTAAACGTGTTAGAACTTGAGTTAACCAAATTTAGATCAATTCCAAGTCCTTTGATAGTTCTTTGTTGCCCAACTTGATTCTTGTTCTTTCTTGAGATTGAGTATCAACTAATTTATTCATTTGAACACTTAATTGATGGTTAATCTTGATGAAAAACTTTAAGTATTGGATGTTGGCATCCTAATGTCAATATTCAATACTTAGTCATTTTTCTTGAATTCCCATCGATCTTATCTCGTTCTTTAATTCTTTGAAATCCCATAGCCACTTATTTTGTCATTTCTTGATGTACTTGCTTATTTAAACTTAGTTTATTAACCTCAAAGGTTGCTAAGTTACTACACATGAACTCTAAGTTTTGTTTAACACTTGTTTAACCACCTAAGGCCATTGTCAATACTAGTATTGATATTGACATCTTGAATTGTGGTTTCATTTAACAAAACCCCAAGTGTTTGGATTCCATTTGATTGTTAAGACATATGTTTATATGTTATAAGAATTTAGAAAACCTTTGCGTTGATGAAAACTTAGTATCGATGGCATCCCAATCGGATAACACCTTTGAAAACTCAAATGACTCTTTATCTGACATACTCGTGTTCTAACAGCTCCCACGGTTTCATTTATGATCTAAATCAACTGATTTTGTGTTCTATCTACTTGAAGATGATCATAGGATTGTTGTCGACAGTGGGCTGCCTAATATCGATGGCCATGACTAGATTATCATCGATGAAACAGCCCCCTAACCTGCCAGCACTATGGAGCTGATTGTGTTGTTGTTCCAGCCCCATTTTGTCCATCAATACAGCCATTTGCCAAGGTTCTAACCACTCCCAGCCCTTCCAATCTTTAACCCCTGATGTTCCATGAGTTCCTAGACCAAATTAATGCAAATCCTAAGGCGTTAGAGGGTCCAAAATAGGATGGGAACAGGGTTGTTCGTCACAACAACAATATCCTCATAACAGCCCCTTTTGAGCTCGAATTTTGCCAATATCCAGCTTTAAATCGATTCCAGCTGACCCAAAAATCAATCTAACATGTTCCTTAGGTTCCTAAGTCGATTTGGTGCAAGTCCGAGGGGTTTTGATGCACTAAAATCGACTAGAAAGCTGCTGTGTTCGAGAGGACTTACCAAACAGCAGCAGCCCCAAAAATCAGCTCGTTTGAGCTCGTCTTTGGTCCGTTTTTGATGATTCAAATCTCTTTTTCTTCATCTTTTGACGATCTACATGCTTCTAAAGATGTTTTAGTGTTCATCCTAACTGACTTGAAGGGATAAAGACGATTTAGAAGCATACCTCACGTGAATAGTAGAAAACCCACTTCAGCAGCAACTTCCCTCTAAAACTGCGACCAATCCAGTGCGTTTCTGTCACACCCCGAGCCGGCGGGTCAGATCGTGTGTTCCGTCGGGCGGAAAGGTCCCGGGGCACGATATCGGGAAAGATAATCGTGATGATCAGATTTTTTACTTTTCACATGATATAAAATGAGAAAATGCTAGTTAAAATAGAATTACAAAGTTAAATTACATCTGTTTTTGTTCATAATTTAACAATGTAAATCTACTATCAACATCATAAGTCGTCTATCTTGTATCTGCACAAGAATACAAAATAATCTGTATAATGATGTTCAAAAATATGCACATCCAAAATACGAGGTCCTCTATCTAGCGTCTTAGTCCAAAAGCATAAACTTCTTAGCTAGACCTGTTCGTCACCTGAGAAGTCATGCAAAAAGATCAAGTCAACACATGGTTGGTGAGTTCATATAGTTTTATTTGAAAATGAATTTGAACAAACTTGTCCGAATGACAACCTTAACCTCACCATTAATCACCTATACCATCTAATTCAGTATGCTTATATATAGGGCATATGTAGGGTCAAGCTTACCGCCAGCCCAGCCACCAGCCCACCACATACCAAACCTCATGATATATTGTTCCTGGTGATAATTAAGCGTTTCATCCCATACCTTTGAGTCACAACATTTCAATAACCTAAAAACTTGTTAACACTGATATCCAGAAATGACAACCTTAACCTCATCAACAAGCACCTATGTTATCCAATCAAATATGCTAATTTATAGGGCATATGTAGGGTCAAGCTTACCGCCAGCCCAGCCTCCAACCCACCACATACCGAACTGCATGACATATTGTTGTTAATGATAATTAAGCGTTTCATTTCACACCATCGACACAATAGTTCTTGAGTTCCACGATGGTCATTGTATACTGTCACTAACACCTTCTAAGGTTTTCCTTATGTATTTACAGGTACTAATTTTCCCAAAACATTAGTTTATGTGTAAACATGGTTAAAGAAACTTGTATTTGAAACCTTTAATATCGAGGAATCATTAAATTAGCTTGTGCACTCAAAACACTAATGATTCCCCATGCACGTAAACTGTGTAAGCACGATAAAGGAAGGTTCACAAAAGGACTTCCCTGTGTTGTCACCCTTCCCTTCGAATAAGGTAGTTCATACGCATGAAGATCCTGCGAACAGCTGCCATGCAAATGGTGTTGTCCGACCGGCTGAAGGTGGCCATGCGAAGGATGTTGGTCGAATCAAGATGGTTACATGAATGGAGAGGATCAGCCGAATAGGGAAAGCCATATGAATGAGCTTAGGGGTTCGAATGTGGATATTCATACGAAGGAAAGGTTCATTCGGCCATCAAGCTTATTCGGGGGAGAGGTCCCCTTAACCCTTGGCCATTCGGCCGAATAGGAGTAGGTGTTGCTCATTCGGTTGAGCTGGTTTGCAGCAGGTTCCTAGTCCCATCTCCACGACTTTAGACTACCTTTAGTGCTTCACAGGTCTCTTAACAAGTTGTAGACTAGGTTCGTGATGGTCCATGAACCGGTTACAAGTGGGGTTCGGACCAAGGGTTAAAAACCCTAAAAATCGCGATTTGTAACTTGATTTTACCTCGATTTTGTTGGTTTGAAGCTCAGATTTCTTGTACTTTCACGATCTACAAGTTGTTGTGGTAGTTTTGACACCAAAATGGCTTTATTTGGTGAAAATTTGAGAATTCTAGGGTTTGGTTTCTAGAGAGAGTAAGTTTAGAGAGAGAGTGACGAAAATGGGGAAGAAGGCTGGTAGGTGGGGGGAAATGGCATTTAATGCCATGTTAAATGCTTTCTAGTACCCGGGTGTGTTCGGGCTCGTTCGGTTTCGCTCGGTTTCTCGTAGAAGCATAGGTTTTCGTTCTTTTTCGTAACGAATCCTTTCGATTTCAAAAATAGAGTTTATTAATTTAATTTACGTGGTAATTCCTAGTAAATTAACTAATATCTTTGGTGTATTTTAAATTTCTGAAAACGTTAAATTTATCTGTTTAAATCGAATCGTACAGTCGTCGCGCGTATTCATTTGGATCTTCACCCGTACGAACACGACGATAAGTACACTTTTGAATATGATTTTCTAATTATTAGACATCATTCAGAATGTTAAACCTTAAGATATATTCATACAGATGGTCATCTATACGAATAATCCGTCAGTTTAGCATTCACGTAACGACATCCGTTATTGTTTTGTTCTGTACAACCTCACATACGTCTATACATAATAAAGTCCTAACTAACAATCACGTAATAGTTCTGTGTTGTCAGATGACATTCTGACTGTTAAACCATGATGTTGAAACATGTTTCTGTAATGAATGTGTAATAATTTTGTGTCAAACATCAATTGATAATAGTATGCACGTATTACACATAGTTTGTATCTGAGTTACTGTGCCAGTTACTGTTTCGGGTACGATTCTGGCACTGATGTTACAGTTTCAGCTCTGATCAGTTGTACTACTTTGTTCCTCTCCTTCTCACGGTCGTTTTGACTACTAGATCGTCGAATTTGGTGGAGATATAAGAGAGATATGAAGGTTTGAAGTGGCGGAGGTATGGTGGTGACGGGAGGACAGGATTTTGGGGAAGAAGGAGATGGAGGCTGCAATTGTGAAGGGTGGGTTTTAGGGTTTAAATAGTCCGGGTATGTTCGGGTGTGTTTGGTCTCGCTCGGTTTCGCGTAAACGCGTCGTTTTCGGAACTTCGCGAAATAAAAGGTAATGTTGTATAATTTGAAATTTTCAAAACATTTTAAGGTTGTAATTCCTAATAGTATTCTAAATATCTTTTATCTATTTTTAAAATGTCTAAAATCGTTTAATTTAATTGTTTAATCGGATCGTATCGTTTTCGCGCGTATTCGTACGAATTGTCACTCGTTCGAATACGAAGACAATGTTACCTTCCAATTTGGTTCTCTAATTATTAGACATCGTTCAGAACATTAAACTTACGGATATATTCGTGCGAATCGTCACCCACACGAATACTCTGTTGGTTTAATATTCACATAACGACATCCATTATTGTTTGGTTCTGTACAATCTCACATACGTTTATACATAACAAAATCAAAATTAACATTCACATAACAGTTATGTGCTGTCAGATATGATTCTGACTGTAAAACCATGGATTTGCAATATGTTTCTGAAATAGATGTTTAATAGTTTCGTATTAAACATCAAATGATAATAGTACACATGTAATACACATAGTTCGTACCTGATCCGCTGTACACGTCACTGTTCTGGCTACAGTTCCGGCACTGACGTCATAGTATCCCCTTGTTAGAGAAATTTTGTCCCGAAATTTAAGAATCGTTAGCGGGTACATCTTTCTCGGTAAATAGATGGGGATACTTGGACTTCATATGATCATCGCGTTCCTAAGTAAATTCAGCTCCGCCCTTTGAATTCCATCGAACTTTAACGATTGGAATACGGCTTCGCTTTAGTTGCTTAGCTTCGCGATCCATAATTTCCAAAGGTTCCTCTATAAAATGTAGTTGTTCGTCCACTTGAATTTCCTCAATTGGTATGACAAGTGATTCGTCCGCAAGGCATTTCTTAAGGTTTGAGACGTGAAACACGTTGTGCACACCGTTGAGTTCATCAGGTAATCTTAGCATATACCCCACAGGACCTATTCGTTCAATGATCTCAAACGGTCCGACGTATCGCGGTGCCATTTGCCTTTCTTTTCGAAGCGAACGACGCCCTTCCATGGGGATACCTTCAACATTACGCGGTCTCCCACTTGTAATTCCAACGGCTTACGCCGTTTGTCAGCATAACTCTTTTTTCTGCTTCGAGGTGCTTGTAACTTTTGTTGTATCTGGACAATCTTATCTGTGGTGTCCTGAATAAGCTCTGTCCCAGTTATTCGGTTATCTCCTACCTCGATCCAACAAATTGTTGACCGACATTTTCTACCATAAAGTTCCTCGAATGGAGCGCATCTGATGCTACTATGGTAACTGTTATTATAGGAGAATTCTATCAGTGGCAAATGGCAATCCAATTCCCACCGAAATCCAAAATACATGTTCGCAACATGTCCTCGAGGGTCTGTATAGTACGTTCGCTTTGACCGTATGTTTGTGGATGGTAAGCTGTGCTCAAGTTCAAGTTCGTCCCTAGTGCCTACTGCAATGACTGCCAAAATCTTGATGTGAATATGCTATCTCGATCTAATATGATAGACAATGGTACACCGTGACGCACCACTATCTCATTGATTTATAATCTCGCCAGTTTATCCATTGTGAAGGTTTCACACATTGGCAAGAAGTGAGCAGATTTTGTAAACCGATCGATGATAACCCAAATTGTATCATGACCACTAAAAGTGCGGGGTAGCTTGGTAATGAAATCCATAGCTATTTGTTTCCACTTCCATAGTGGAATCTCGGGTTGTTCCATTAAACCTGACGGTTTCTGATGTTCCGCCTTAACCTTCGCACATGTCAGACATCGACCGACATACTCGGCTATATCTTTCTTCATTCTTGGCCACCAATAAAATCCCCGAAAATCTTGGTACATCTTATCGCCGCCTGGGTGTACCGAGTACCTGGTCTTGGAGGGGCACCCGACAATTTTAATCAGATCGCAACCGATGTGTTTTCGTCACTTGTTTTCACACTGTTGTTTCACATGAGTTGTTGTATTTCTGTATTTAAATTTGCATTCAACACATAAAACTGTTATTCACATTTATTTACACATAGTAAAAGGTGAAAGTACACATACCGTACGGATTGCCCGACGATCTGGCACTGGTAGTCATACTATCCATGCATCGTGTTGAAATCATTTGTTTTCAGAAGTACATGCGTATACCATTACCATCTGGGGGACGTTTAGATACATAGGAGAAACCCCTAGCTGTGGCCTTAAACTCATGTCTTGTAACAAGGAAAGAAAATAATTACGTAAGAAATATGTATCATTTTTGGCGAGATTGTTGAAATAAAATAAAAACACAAGGGTGTCCATGATGTGCCAGTAATTTTTAAATATATTGAAGTGTAACATGATGATTTACCATGAATTCCACCTGAACGTTAAGTCGATTTTCGAATTCCCCTATTCCCTAATGCGAATCCGGTTGCTAAATCTCTGTACAGGCTAGTGCCTTTGGAACTCCAAGAATTAGTAAGTCAACTCAACCAATTATCTGAAAAAAGGTTCATTCACCCAAGTCATTCACCATGGGGACCACTAGTCCTATTTGTCAAAAAGAAGGAGGGACCATTCAGAATGTACATCGATTAACTCAAGTTGAACAAACTTACCAAAAAAAATTGATACCCATTACCACGCATCGAATACCTGTTTGACCAATTTGAAAGATTGGCATGGTTTTCAATTATTGATATTAGATCGGAATATCATAAACTTTGTGTTTATGAGGATGATATTCCCAGGATAGCGTTCAGATCAATATATGGCCACTATGAGTTTTTAGTAATGCCCTTTGACCTTAACAATGCACCTGTGGTGTTCATGGATCTCATAATCGCGTTTGTCGGCCATACTTGGATAAATTCGTGATTGTATTTAGTGATGATGTTTTGATTTACTCAAAGAGCAAGGAAGACCATTAGAAACATCTAAGGTTAATGTTGGAACACTTAAGAAAGGAACAATTGTATGCAAAAGTCTCCAAGTATGAATTTTTGCTTAAAAAAGTTTAGTTCTTGGGGCATATTTTGATAAGAGAATGGTTTCCACGTTGATCACGCTAAGATAGAAGCGATGATGAATTGGAAAACCACGAAGAATGCAAATAAATACGTTCTTTCGTTTGACTGGCTGATTACTGTTGGCGATTTATTTCGAATTTCTCGAAGATTGCTGTGACAGCCCGCAAAATCCAGGTCAGCAATTCCTTTAATTTAATAACAGTTTATATTATTAGAGCATACGTGACACTAGAATTGGTTTAATTTAGTGTGACACGTGGCACGATGGTGCAAACACAAACAATCGCACTGTAATTCGATGAATTACCGAAACGCACAAACGTGTCTTGAGCTCATGAACGTTGGTGAATTTATTGAACGAATGAGTCAAACAAAAAAAAATTGAACGATGTGTGAACACATAGCAACGAAAAACAAAGACTTACGTCGAGAAACAATAAACGATAATGAAAAACGTGCGAAAAACGTGGGAAAAACGAATCCAAACAGTAAAAACGGGTCATTGGGCCAGTCTAGGACTTTTCGCGGTACGCTAAGGACCCCAGCGAGATCCTTGGCGGTACGCGAAGAGGGACAGACAAATTTGAATTCATCGAAAAGCTTAGCGGTATGCCACGCCCGATCAAATTCTACCTTGGATATACGCGGCGTGTCTAGGAGGGCACCTAACTATTTTTATCGTCGCTGTACGCCAACACCACCTAAGGGGCCTGTTGGCGGAACGCGAAGCATCCCAGAGCATGAAAACATTATAAAGACCAAGCCAGTTCATTTGTTCACTTTCTCATCATTTCTCTCGAACCCAAACTTACACTCTCCGGCCAAAACCATTTGATAACTCCACCATACCGTCACACCCCTAGCAGGTGGGCTAGATAGATTTTCCCTTCGTGCGGAAGGTTCCTAGGCGTGATATCATGTGATAATCGAAATGATCAGATTGTTTATAAGGTACATGATATATAATGAGAAATGCTACATGACAGTGATACAGAATAACAAAGTTAAATTGCACAAGTCATGTTCATAATTTAACTAAGTAAATCTACCCAAAAGAATCATAGAGTAGCTATCTTGTATGTGCACAAGATTTACAAAATATGATTCACAAATATGTCATCCAAAAGTTATGTACACGTAAGTAGCTAGGTCCAATATAAAAGTCCACTAGCTAATGCATCCTGAAATATGGTGACTAAACATGTTCGTCACCTGAGAAAAAAACATGCATTTAAAACAAGTCAACACTAGGTTGGTGACTTCATAAGTTTATTTGTTTAGAAAGTGTTTTAGAAAACATTCATTCATCTTAATATAGTTTAAGATGTCCCAACTAAGTCTTTACATATCTCATATTGATAAAATATCCCCATTTGGTTTATCTCTCTTAAGATTATCATGACTGGTATCTGGAATACATTATGTAACTCCAGTTCAGACAATGATAAAATCGATATAGGAATTTCCCACAAAACTTTCATTAAGTAGGAAGTTTCATATTAGTCTCAAAGTTTCTTGAATTTCGCCCGCGCACGGCTTCCACCTTTGACATCACTACTGAAATCACCCCATCCTGGCAAGTATCGCTTATGTATAGGGCATATGTAGGGTCTAGGTTACCTCCAGCCTAGCTGCCAGCCCACCATGCCCTTGACAAGATACGGTCATGTCCTTACTGGAAACTAAGGCTTTCACTACGCAATCGCACACATACGTTCTCACCCATCTCATTATCCTCAGTTGAATGAATTTACCGTTTATCCTCGATATTTTCAGAATAGAGACTTAATTGTCTCTGTTAGCTGATCATTACTGACCTGTCCGGCTTGTAAGATATCATCCTCGATGTCTATAAGATAGAAACTCAATAGTTTCTATGTTAGCTGATCATTACTGATCACCCCGGCATGTAAGATATCCTCCTCGATAACTATAAGATAGAAACTCAATAGTTTCTATGTTAGCTGATCATTACTGATCAACCTGGCATGTAAGATATCCTCATCGATACTTACAAGATACAGACTTAATCATTTAGCTGATCATTATTGACAAACCCGGCATGTAAGATATCCTCCTTAAAATCTATAAGATAGAAACTTAATAACTTCTATGTTATTTTATAGCATGATTAATGAAATGAAGTACTAAAATCTTTTAATATAAGAATTTAACATGTTTATCAGCCCCGCATTTGAAATCAAAAGATTAAAAAAATGGTATTTGAACTTACCTTGGTGTTGTAGTGGTTGACTAGTAACAAGAAGTACACACGCTCGTTGTTATGGAAATATGTTGTATTGAAAGTCCTGTGTGTTGTTTAATGATGTCCACAACTTGTTAGTACTTATTTTCGTGTGATGTATAACCCTAAGAACGATTGCACTTTCTGAAATTTCTTTGTTTTTTTGTTTAACCCTAGACATACCCTGTAATAATTCATACTAATATGTAATCATTTAGATTAGGCTTAGTATGTGGTGATATTGTTAATCAACCTTTTATCATTAAGTTTTAATCTATTTTGAAAAGGTTATTTAAAGCTATAACACTTTGAAAGGATAGATTAGGTTTTTGAAATACTTAAAATATTGTAAATTTTTTTAATAAAACCCTAATGATCATTACGCTTATTAATTCGTTTAATCACTTCCTTATTGCTATCATAGGTTATTGTGATCATCATGTATTGATTAATAACACATATATTTTATAAGTTATGAGTGTTTAAAAGAAACCAAGAGTAGTATCAATGGATCATGAAATCATTCAATACCTTGAAGTCCCTAGTAGTGTTTCCATTGATACTAATTCGATTTCAAGTTTCCAACTTGATCCTTATAGCTTAAAACTAAGTTTGATTCATTTGAATTGGTTTGAAATTAGCAATACTAAATATGTTTAAGTTAATATCGAAGGTTTAGTTTCCAAAGGCTAATATAGATGGCTTGAACCAACTAGTTGACCAATGATCCAACCCCAATGCTTCCCTTTGATACTACTGATTTTAGAACCATGTATTGTTCTTGTTTCTAGTTAGTCTTGGTGAAATTAAGGTCCATTATACTTGGACAAGGCTAGTGGATTAGTATCGACTAGTTTAGAGGTCATGGGAGGAGGCGAACTTATTAGTGTCCACAATAACGCTGAAAAAGGGACTGTCGACACTATCAGTGTCGATGGTCTCTTAAACTCGATGAAGCAGCTTCTGTAACAACCAGTATCAGATCGCCCGGCAAGTCCGTACGGTACGTGTACTTTCACTATGTACTATGTGTAAATACAACGTGTAAACAGTTGTGCGACAACAGGACTTCTAAAAAAAATAACAGTTGTATGTGTTTAAGTGAAAATTTAAATACCATAAATACAACAACTCATGTGAAACAACAATGTGAAAACAAATTACAAAAGCATATCGGTTGCGATCTGATGTCCACAAATAACAGGAATCAGATGACCGACAATTCAGTGAGAAAACAGTGTGAAATCAATGACAACAATGTGAAAATAGGCAAGTATAGTTGAGTTCGTCAGTGAGGAAATACAAATCAAATAACAATCCAGTTAAGTTTACTAATAATGAACTGATAGGGTGTTTGCGTTGGTGACGATTCACACAAACATATCTGGACACAAGAAACTGTCATCCTCCTGATGTGGACTTTTTGTAGATGTTGCAACCTCCATAATCACTATCAGTGTAGGCCATGAACTGAAAATCTGCATTTCTAGGATACCACAATCCTAGACTTGGTGCTCCTTTGAGGTATATGAAGATTCTTTTCACATCAAGCATGTGTGAACTCTTTGGATTAGCTTGAAATCTTGCACACAAACAAGTTGCAAACATGATATCAGGCCTACTTGCTTTGAGATACATCAAAGAGCCAATCATTGCTATATACTGGAGTTGATCAACATCCTCCCTCTCATGATCAGGGCCTAAGGATGTGTTTTGGACATTGGAGGGGCTAGAGCTTTGCAGTCAGTGAAATTAAACCTTTCAAGAATATCCTTGACATATTTTGATTGATTAAAGAAATCCCTGTAGGAGTTTTCTTTACTTGTAGTCCAAGAAAGAAAGTGAGCTCTCTCATCGAGCTCATTTCAAATTTGGACTTCATTAGTGCTTCAAAATCCTTGCAGAGAGATTCATTAGCAGAGCCAAAGCTAATATCATCAACATAAATCTGGACAACCATAATATGTTGATTGGATTTCTTGAAGAACAATGTCTTGTCAATAGTACGTCTCTTGAAGCTGTTTGTTAGTAGAAATGAGGACAAAGTTTCATACCAATTTATGTGAGCCTGATGCAGCCCATATAGAGCTTTATCAAGCCTACATACATGATTAGGAAACTTAGGATACTCAAATCCAGGTGGCTGACAAACATACACTTCTTCATCGATTTTTCCATAGAGGAAGGCAGTTTTGACATCCTTTTGAAATACCTTGAAGTCTTTGGTAGCTGCAAATGCTAGAAATATTCTAATAGCCTCAATTCTTGCAACTAGAGCAAAAACATCATCATAGTCAATCCCTTCCTCCTGTGTGTACCCTTGTACAACCAGCCGTGCCTTGTTTTTGATGACAACACCTTTTTCATCCTTCTTATTTCTAAAAACCCATTTGGTTCCAATTGCATATTTACCCTTAGGTAAGGGGCAGATTTTCCACACTCCTTGCCTTTCAAACTGAAGGAGTTCCTCTTGCATTGCTTCAACCCAGCTGCTATCTTTCAATGCTTCGGCAACTTTCTTTGGTTCAATTTGGGATAGAAAGCAGGAAAACAAACATATTCTTGCTTCATGCATGGAGCTCCTTGTTCTTACTCCATCTTCAACACTTCCGATGATGTTCTAAGCTGCATAAAGTGTTATGAATGCCGGTTCTTGGAATTACATCCAGCTGGGAACTTAAATCCAAATTGCTGGACTCAAGGTTTGGAAGTACAACCTCAAGATGGATTTCTGCCAGATCTTGGATTTTTTGATTTTGGGTTGCTATAGGTGGATTTTCTCTGGATAGAGAAGTTTCCAGAGTGGTTACCTTGTCAGTAGGGATCCCAACTTCCTCTTGACCCTGTGGAGCAAAAGTAGAATCACTTAGAGGAACGGGCCGAGAGGTGATGATTGTTTCCGATTGTGAAACTGCTTGAGGTGTTGAAGTGGATCCTGCCAAGGTTTGTCTTGAAGCTATTGGCAGTTCAAGATCAAATAACCAATCAGGGCCTATTCCAGGTTTATTGATAGTATGTTCATTGAACAGAACATTTGCAGACTCTTCAATAATTCTGGAATTTTCGATGTATACTCTATATGCCTTAGCCTGTGATGAGTACCCAACAAAGTAGCCTTCTACTGATTTCTGTTGGTGCATATTTTGGGTGTCCGTTGCTGGTCGAATATATTAGATTTGTATTTGTTCATTTGTGATCACTTGTATGTATTTGTATGTTGGTACACTGGGAACTGAGTCGTTCGCAGGAGCATATGCGAATGGCTTTAATGTAAATGGGATCATTCATACGAAAGAGCATACGAATGGCTCCATTCGTACGAATGGGATACAACCCCTATAAATACCAGTTCTCAGCGTTTGGAAAGTTAAGGGTTTTTGTGTGTTCTCTGGTTTTGAGAGCGAGAGGGGGAGAGATCATACTCAATCTCTCCCCGGCAACACTATGTTCTTTTATGATGTGGATTCGATCTTGTAATCATTCGATTAATCAATATACCATACGATGGATTCATATTCATCATGTGTTCCAGCCCTAACCTTCCGTCCAATACAGTAATCGCCGGTCCTTAACGTTTTTCAATTTCTCAGCAAACTTGGCTAGATGATATTTGGTATTCAATATGGTGCATTGACATCCAAATGGTTTAAGAAATCCAATAAATGGTTTTCTCTTATGCCAAATTTCATAAGGAGTCATACCATGTGATTTAACTACCAATATTCTATTTTGGACAAAACAGGCAGTGTTCGCTGCTTCTGCCCAAAATGTTATTGGTAGCTTGGCATCATATAACATTGTCCCAGCAGCCTCAATCAGTGTCATATTCCTTCTCCCAGCAACACCATTTTGTTGTGGAGTCCTAGGAGCACTGAATTGTCTTGTAATACCCTTAGATTCACAAAAGGAGTTTAAAGTATGATTTTTGAATTCTGTTCCTTGATCAGACCTTATGATTTTAACATGGTGGTCACTTTCTTTCTCAACCCTAAGAATGAATGACTTCAAGATATCAAGAGTTTCATCCTTGGTACTCAAGAAGAATACACGTGTATATCTTGAGAAATCATCAGTGACCACCAAGCAGTAGGATTTTCTACCTAGACTTTTCACACTTTTAGGGCCAAACAAGTCCATGTGTAGCATGTGTAGGACTGTTGTTATTGAATTTATCTGTTTGGCATGATAAGATGATTTTTGTTGCTTCCCTTTTAGGCAGGCAACACATTTATCAACACATATAAATTCCTTTGTTGGTAAACCTGTAACTAAGTTATTTTTGACATGTTTATTCATGTTTTTCAGGTTTACATGACAGAGTCTCCTACGCCAATGAGATGATTCATCAACTGAGGCTTTTGAGACAAAGCAATTTATATTGCTAAGTGGTGAAGCTGTGCTCATGTCCAGCATATACAAGTTGTTCCTTCTAGGAGCTCGGAGCAGAATTTGGTCATTTGGAACAACAAATCCTAGTTTCAGGACAATAGATTCATGCTTAGTGAACAACATGTTATGTTTATGGTCACACACCTGTGAGACACTCAGGAAATTATAGTTCAATTCTTTCACATAATGTACATTCTAAAACGTACCTTACCATTTGTTATTGTGCCTCTACGTGTGATGTATCCACCCGCTGGATCTCTTCCAAAAGCAAGTGACCCTCCAAAAAATGGTTCATACTTGTGAAGGTGGGTCTTGTTGCCTGTCATGTGTCGGGAGCAGCCACTGTCAACAATCCAAAAGTTGCCTCTTGAGTCCTGTTGTCCCTGCACGTGATTAGAAGTGAATTAGTTTCTGATGGGAACCCAATCCCATATAGTCTTGGGTTTTCCATTTGCATCATTATAAGAAAATTTCTTTGAAATCATCTTTGCTGGAGTAGATGATGAGCTTGCTGATTGAACTGTTGGTTCAGTTGCTTCTTTCTTCTTCCAGACTTTGTAGACCTTTGGGGTTGATTGATGATACTTCTTTTCTTTTCTTTGAAACTTATCGGAAGTAGGTGTTTCTGTTCCTTCCGATGGTCTAGTCTTGATCTTGGACTTTTGTCTTTCTTCAGCATGCTTTCTTTCGAAGTAGGAAGGTTTCTTGGATTTGTCGGAAGCAGATCTGGTTTTTCCTTCCGATGGGGTTCTATCTTTAGAAGACTTCTTGTTTTCTCTTTTCTTGTCATCAAAAGTAGATACTTCCGATGGCTTCTTCTGTTGCTTGCCTGACATTTTTCTTTCTAAAGAAGAGTTTTGGCTTTCCAAAGACTTAGGTGTTCTACTTCCACTTCCTTTGTCACTTTCTTTTCTGCATGGCTTTGAATTTCTTCTGCTTCTTGGATTGAAGAAGCAATCAGCAGCATAGTGGTCAGTATCTCCAGAAACTAGACACATTGTTTGATCTCTGAGGAATTCTAGAAGTTTCTTCTTGCTGATAGAGCTGATCTAGCTTACTCTGAACTGGGTTGACTTGACTTTGGTGTTCCCACAAAATTTTTGTTGGGATGATTTTTCTGAACCCTGGATATACTGGCTTTTCTATCTCCTGATTTAGCCCTATGTGCCTTGTTAGATGGACAAGTGACATAGTCATTTGAAGATGTACTCCCGGTTTGTACATATTTAGCCTTAACAAAAGATGGTGTGGCTTTCTTGATTCTTTTCTTTTGTTTAGTAGCAGATTTAAGTTTTTCAAAACCATCAGGAGTGTCATCTTCAGACGAATTGGCTGATGAAGAAGGGCTAAATTCAGGCAAATCATTTTCTTGTGGAATCTTGTGTATGTCAAGAGTTTCATCATACACATGATTTGTTTCAGGTTTACATCTAATCTCTACTGTTGGAGTGTATGTAGATGGAGGTTCCATTTTGTTATACCCAATCCCGGTACCCTTATTCTTTACTAGCTCAGGTATCTCAGTCATTTTGGGAAGTTTCTCAAACTTCTCAAAATGACTGAGAAAGGTTTCTTTGTATGACTCAGCCAATATAAGTTCTGTTTTGGCAGTTGTTAGTCTTTCTAAAAGATTGTTTATTTGACACTGCTTGTTTGTTCTTCATGTTTTAAACTGGAGATAGTCTTTTCTAACTTCTAAATGTTTTCTTTGTAATTTCTTTCAGCTTCAAAGAAATTTGCCTTGATAACTTGTATTGACTCAAGCAAATCACAGACTTGAGCATTAAAGCGCTTGTAAGCATTTAATATTTCTAGACATTCAAGGGTACACATGTTATCTATTACCTTGAATGTAAAAGTGGAGTCATTTGCCATCAATGCGTTGTTTGAGGTAGATGCTTCCTCAACTTGAAAGCTCTAGTCAAAGAAGTCATGTTGCTCTGCAATGTTTGCATTGTTGGATGGGCTTGGTGCTTTGTAGTTTGGCTGACCAGAAGTTGATGGCTAAGAACTTGGAGAATTGCACTCTCTTTTAAAATGTCCCAGCTGCTGACAGTTATAGCATTTGAGTTTAGACTTATCCAGACCAAACCCAATTTTCATGTTATGCTTTTTGAACTATCTTTCAGTTCTCTGGCAAAACTTCTTTGCTCTGTATGAGATCATGGCCATCTGGTAGTTGATGTCCATTTCTTCCAGGCCATCTGCAGGGATCCCATCTAGATCCTCTTGACACAAATCAATGTAATTTGTTTCTTCGGCCATGAATGCTCCCTAACCTGAGGTTAGCAGTGGAGTTGAGCTTGCTAACGGGTTAGAATGAGATGTTGATGGAGTTGGTGTTTCTAGGAAGGTGATAATGGGTGTGGAGTTTGAGTGGTATATGGGTTGATAGTTATGAAATGGAGGATTCTGAATGGGGGCATACAAAGCAGTTGAACCTGTAGGAATCGAGGTTGGTTTTGGTTCTTTGGCATCAATCTCCATTTGATATGCACTAAGTTTACCAAACAACTCGCCCAGCTTCAAAGTTCTAAGATTTTCTGTTCTACGAATAACAACAAAGTAAATATTCTAGGCTTGTGGAAGTGATCTTAGAAACTTCCTAATGACATCTTGATTCTCCATCTTCACACCTGCAACAGTTAGTTCATCGACTAGTTGAACATACCTTAGATACTGAGAAGCCTTCTTCTCATTGTTCCTTTGGCAAAAGTTCTCAAACTTTTGGCTTCAGCATGTCCTTTTTATTCTCCTTCACATCATCAGACCCTTCATACATCTGTTGCAGAGAGTTCCAAAGCACTTTGGCAGACTTGCATTTCTTGAATGCATGTATGATAGAGTTTGGAATTACCATCTGAATCAGCCACGGTTCTTTAGAATCCACTTCCATCTTTTTGTAATCTTCTTCTGAGTACGAAGATGGGTCTTTTTGCACAGGTGCCCCACCAGTACCTGCAGTAGCAACAGTTGGAATGAATGGTCCCTCAATAACTGACTTCTAGAGTTTGAAGTCCTGGTTTCTGATAACCTTCCATGTATCATAGTCAGCAGGCGTGAACATGAGAGGTTTGTTGAGAGTACCATTCTCAGTATCGTGCTTAAAAGATGAACAACTTGTAACTTAAGAATGGTTTGTTGCTTAAGCTAGAGAGCCAAAGCTCTGATACCACTTGTTGGATCGAGTTGTGTATCTCATCACAATACTTTTACATGTAATCTTCTACCGACCTTGATGGATGCGGAAAGTTCTGTCAACTCAACTCACTCACACTTGCAGAACAAATACAATACACAAATAAACATACTTTCAAGGTCAAAGTATATTTCGTTCAAATGCAAAGTGAGCAAGACTCAACAGCTCAAGTACACACTCGTGTCTTGCTAAGTTACAAGTGAAGGATTATATACTAAGAGATACAGCTGGATACTCGTAGCGATACACGGCTGGACAAAACACTAGAAACAAATGTATGCTAAATCTAGTGTCTGTTATGGTCTTGACATGTCAAGACATATTAATTACAGTTAATAGAAAAGACTCCATTGACTTTTACAATAAAAACCTAAGCAACAAAAGGCATTAAATTCTTCGTAAATTTGTAGTTTTGACAAATCTTCTTTGCTGCTAACTAACATCAGAATGTCTTGTTAGTTGATCTGAATGTGAGAATGCAGCTCTGATTATTTCTATAAGTATGCAGAATCTTTGTTAGAGAAAGTCTTCGAAAGTCTTTGTCTTGGGAACCACTGATGATCGATCGGAACCACTGATGATCGATCAGAACCACTGATCGAATTGAGCTTCTAAGTACTTAGGAGGGATTCGGAAGATTCAGGTTGTTGTATAGCTTTCAAAAGAAGAGAATTATCCTTCGGAAGCAATGGTTCTTCTGAGCACGTTGTAAATAGTTGCGTCAATCGATGTGTAAATACGTGATATCAGTGATTTTTGGCCCGAAACACGTTTAATTTGAGTGTGTTTGTAAATTTCAGGTGTCAAGAGGTTATACACGTGTTCGGAAGCTTATTTGATGATTAGAAGAGGCGTCGAGTGATAAAAAGTGCAAAAACATGATTTTCGGAAGGCTAAAACTTCGCGGACGCATAACTGGAGCTAGGAGAGGATTTAACGGGTCCATAATATATGAAAACTGAGTTTCTCGACGAGACGAAGCTGCTAGTAATGTCATTTTGAGCGTTCGCAGAAACATGGGGGCATAGGATAACTGGTTAGGCGTACCATACGCCCGGGCTCGGCGTATAGTATGCCGGAGGCCGGAAAGCACGAAAATTTGGCAAATCTCTCCCATATTTAAGCCCTTATCTTAGGTTTCGGAGGAGGTTACTTTCTGGACGAAATTGGACGAAAAAGTGGCAATTTTGGGCATCAAAACTCTTCCGAATCCATCTGTAATCGTGGAATCATCACCCGAATAAAGAATCAACGTGTTCTAATGAAGATGCGTGGCTAGTTTTTCTTTGTAATTGCTTCCGGGCAAATAGGTTAGTGGATGAACTTTGATTGAATGTTTAAACTTAGGTTTTTGGGTTGTTTTCGTTTTAATAACTCGAATTCAATTGTGGTTTGATTGAGGTAAACGATTTATTTGTGTTTAAGCATTTACGTGTTACCATCAGTGATTCGGTTTCGTTGCATCGGTTTACTCATTGGTATTTGTGTGTAGCTTTACATATATAAATTGACAATAGTGTGAATGAGCAAATCTTAAACGTTTGTTCCATTGCTGTCACGTTGATCAAACTGATTAACAATATCATGTCTATGTGATTTCCAACTAAGTTTGACCTAAAATCATTGTGCTTCTACTAACGTAAACCCGGAAGTGATTACCTTTCTCTTAATTGTTTTCAAACTCATTAATCATAATTGTTGCATTGAACATTTCGTTAATTCAAGTTTACATTTTTCCTTGTTTAATCAAGTAATAACTTAAAGCATAGCACTTTCCACTGAATCCCTATGGAGACGACCTTACTTACCCGTGCTATAGTCATAGGTAGCTATGTCCTTGATTTTACATTGTTTTTGATTGACATACGACACATCGTCCCCACACTTGTTCTTTCTTGCCCTCAAGCAAAGCTCATCAAAACTATCCAATCATCATAATCAAATACATTTCCCAATTTCCCCGCCAATTCTCAAATCAGGTTCGAAGCCATAACCCATTCACAAGACTTACAACAATAAATAGTTTCACATTGTGACAAGTAAAGTTGATTTTTCAAGTAAAACAGAGAACAAATTCTACTTAGACCTAGCATGCTTCAAGTATTTCACATGAATGCCATGCACCACTCACAAGGTTCTCTCCACTCGGTTTATTTCTGAACTAGTCATGATGCGGTAGTGTATATATGTAACTCTCAAACCGAAAGTGATTAACCATCATCATAGGCTTGTGTTGCAATCAAATTTCCATCGAATTGCTGAAAATGATGCACATATCAAGAGGGCTTGATGGGTTGTAATGACAGGCAAGGTTTTCGGGTAGGTAAAAGGATTTGATAGTGATGAAAGGATAATGGAAATCCAAGCTTATTAACCCAAACTAGCAAACACAATTTAACATCATACTACAACGACTCTTGTTCTTGCTTTATACTAAGGTCATTTTGACCTAATATTCAACATTTTTCATTTCTCTTTTATGTTTTTTTCCTTTTTTAGCCCATTTTTTTTAACACAATTCAATCAACACAAATCAACTTGGATTTCCCATATGCCTCAAACTAACATAACATGCAAGAAATTTTTGGTTTGTACAATGATGTTAAGAAATGAATAGGAAATTGGCTCAACAGGGCAACTAGGGAGGTTTTCAAGGTTTGGTGACACAAACAAGCAAGGAAACAAGGCTAAAACAGTCGCTTATCCTAATGCCTCTCTCATTTTGTGCAAGTATTCACATATGATCTCAACATACATTGCAACACAAGTTCTAACTTGGCAAACCACTTTTGTATCACTCAGAAACAACCAACTATATGAGTATGCTACAGTTAAGGCTCAACTCTCACAAAAATGGTGGATAAAAGGTTAACGACACACAACATTCATGTTACTTACAATATAGCATGTCACCTCTAATTAGTCATTGTTCCCTTGATGATTTCTAAGAAGCTTGTCACAACCACTATCATTAAACGTAAAGAACAAGTTATGACAAAGAACCTAACCCAATATGTTAACAAGTCAAAAGTTGATGATTTACATTGAAAATTCTGATTTTCAAGCCATTTGATCCCGCTTGGAGGTTTCACAAAATTTTTCAAATTTTCCATTTTCTAAATTTTCATCACCATTCATCCCCACACTTAAACCTTACATTGTCCCCAATGTAAATTTTATACTAAGTACAAGTGTCGAATGAGGGTAATGGGATGATCCACCCGAATCCATATTGCAAACCAACATTAACTCATCAATCAAATCATAATAAAAACGAGTAAGGAAAAACACATGGACCTGATAAGTTACGCAAACATGATTGGCATCCTTGGATTTTAGTGCTTCGCCCCGAGGCAAATGATGAATATATCAACTGAAAGTCCATTGCTCTTCCCCACACTTGGGTTCTTGAATGAGATAAATCACCTATAAAAACAAACAAAACACAAAAAACAAGATAAAACAAACAAAGCCTAACTCACTTTCATAGGAATCACGGTTGCATTTAGCACACGTGGAACATCAGTGCCGGAAACGTTACCGGAACAATGATCTTAACAGTAACTTGCACAATAACTCAGGTACAAACTATGTGAACTATTTGTATGCTATTATCATGTAATGCTTGACACAAAACTATTATGCAATTGTTTCCGCAAACTAATTAAATCTCATGGTTTAACAGTCAGAAACATATCAGACAACATTGAACTGACACACGAATGCTTGTTAATATGCTATTTTGTATAAACGTATGCGAGGTTGAACAAAGCAAAGCAATAACGGACATCGTTACAGGAATGCTAAATGGACGGATTATTCGTATAGGTGACGATCTGTACGAATACATCTGAAAGTTTAACGTTCTGAATGATGTCCAATAATTAGAAAACCATATTGAAAAGTGTAGTTATCGTCGTATTCGTATGGGTGACGATTCGAACGAATACGCGCGACGACTATACGATTCGATTTAAACTGTAAACTAAATGTTTTCAGAAAATTTAAATAAACGAAATACATTTAGTTAATTTGTTAGGAATAATTACCTAAATTAATTTAATAAGCTTTACTTTTAAAACCCTAACATTTCGTTACGAAAACAGAACGAAACGATGCTCTTACGCGAAACCGAGCGAAACCGAATGGACCCGAACGCACCAGAACGATTCAAGACATTAAATGGCGTTTAATGCCATAACCTACCACTCATCTACCTCCTCTCTCTCATCCCCACCGTCACTTTTTCTCTCTACACTCTCTCTAGAAACCCTCACCCTATCTCCTTCAATTCCCAACCAAATCAAGCCATTTTGGTGTCTAAACGACCACCACATTTCGTAGATCCCGAAAGTACAAGGATCTGGAACCCAAGCTCGCTTGATTTGAGGTAAAAATGAGATCTTTTTTGCGATTTTAGCGTTTTCAAACCCCATAGCTCGAACCCACTAGAAACCCGGTTTAAACCCACAATACCTTAGGGAAATCACACTTTAACACCTTGGGGTAGTGTAGGAACAAATGTTGGATCAAACCTTAGTTGATTAACTCGAAAACCGTGGCCACCCTTTTCTTTTGGCCTCCACCGGCCGAATGGCTACACAGCCCACCGTATGATTTTTTCCAAGGCCACATTGAGTCGAATGTATGATGTCCAACCAGCTAGACCCATTTGCTCGAACCAAGACCCATTCGCTCCGGTCAGAGCTCCATTCGATCGGCCCAGATTCATTCTGTCGGCCCACATACTCAATCAGCCCAAGGTGATTCTCCCCAAGTCCTAATCGGCCTAAACCTTATTCGACAGCTCCTAGTCGGCCCAACATTCATTCGACAGGCCCATTCGACACCCACATATACGGGCCACCCTCCTTCAGTCCAGATGCTCTTTCGGTCGGCCAAGCTAGTCGGCCCAACCGATTCGGTTCCTTCGGCTAAAGGCCTGAGTGTGAACTAAAAGTCGTGATCAAAGGAATTGGGTTCATGAATTGGATGGGGGCTACCTAAAATTTCATGCATGGGTTAAATATGTGTGTGTGTGTGTGTGCATGGGAACCCTTACGTAGTTTCATGCATGCATGGGTGTGTGTGTGAAT
This sequence comes from Mikania micrantha, assembly GCA_009363875.1. Classification (NCBI taxonomy): domain Eukaryota; kingdom Viridiplantae; phylum Streptophyta; class Magnoliopsida; order Asterales; family Asteraceae; genus Mikania; species Mikania micrantha. The sequence goes on along the minus strand of CM018693.1, from coordinate 103,034,894 downwards.
GGAAAACTATTTAGGGTTTTATTTTTCGAAACCGACCTTGAATTAACTAAAGTGCAATAATGAGTTGTAACACTTAACATTTAGGGATACTATGCAATCATGCAACTAAGTTAAAGAGTTTCATTGGAATCTCTAAGCAAACCTATGCACGAGTTTGATGCAAGAACCATTTGAAGGCAAAGATCCAACAAATGACTTAGGGTTAACCAAGTGAGGTTAACTCGAGCCTAACAACGTAACATATATTTTCTCAAAATGACTTGTGTTTTAAAAAAAGGTAAATGATTTATAAACTTCTTTACATTTAATTTAATGGATTCTAACTTAAGGATATAACTTAAAATAAATTATTTGAAATACTTTAAATTAAAGACTTTGAATATGAACAACGTAAGCCATGCATCACTAAGGTGTAATGGTGATTATCCATGGAATTGGGGATTATAAATGGGTAATACATTTCGGATAGTAGATGAAATTATAGCAAAACATTAGTAACGTAGGACACTTAGTTGCACACCGAAGCCCAAGAGCCCTAGATACGCTTATCATAAAGACTTATAGTATTCGAATATCTTAAAACAACTCAGGTGTTGAAGATACTTAAGCTACAACTAACGAGCGTGCATTATCTGTGGTAATTCGTACTTTGCAACACAGGTGAGTTCATTGTCCCTTTTCAAACTATTTGAATTTTACATCGGGACTGAGGAGCATGTTATGCATTTTAAACAGTTGTTTAAATGTTTTGTAAATGTTTTTAGACTAAATCATAATGCAAATGCTAAGGCTTATACACTTATTCTAAAAACTAATGCTAAAAGCTAAAAGCCAAGACTTTATACTAGATGCAAATACTTCATAGACCTAACTTGGATGCTAAATGCTACATGCTAAGACTATATGCCAATGCTAGATGCTATATGCTACATGCTAAGACTATATGCTAATGCTAGATGCTATATGCTACAAGCTAAGACTACATGCTAAGTCTACAGGCTGATGCTATTTGCTACATACTACATGCTACATGCTACATGCTAATACTACATGCTAATGCTATATGCTACGAGCTAAGACTATATGCTAATGCTATTGCTACATACTACATGCTAAGACTACGTGCTAATGCAAAGGTTGTATCTATTCGTGAGATACGTAAAGGCTAAACTATGCTAATGCAAAGCATGAATCTATTCGTGAGATACGCAAAGGCTAAACTATTCTAATGCAAAGCTTGTATCTATTAATGAGATACGTTAATGCTAAACTATGCTAATGCAAAGCTTGTATCTATTCATGAGATACGTGAATGCTAAACTATGCTAATGCAAATCTTGTATCTATTCATGAGATACGTGAATGCTATACTATGCTAATGCAAAGCTTGTATCTACTCGTAAGATACGTGAATCGTAAACTATGCTAATGTAAGCTTCGATCAATTCATGAGATACGTAAAGGCTAAACTATGCTAATGCAAATCTGGTTTCCAATCATGAGTTACGTAAATGCTAAACTACGCTAATGCAAAGCTTGTACCTATGCATGAGATTCATAAATGCTAGACTATGTTAATGTAAAGCTAAAATCTGTGCACAATATACGTAAATACTAGACTATGTTAATGCAAAGCTAATATCTATGCACAATATACGCAAATGCCGAGCTATGTGAATGCTATAAACATGTAAACTTTTAAAACAGAATGCTAAAGCTATGATGGGAATGGAAATGGATGGTAGGTAAAATGCTTAATTATCATTAACAACAATGTTATATGTGATTTGGTATGTGGTGGGACGGTGGTTGGGCGGGCGGTAAGTTCGACCCTACATATGCCCAATATATAAGAATACTGAATTGGATATTACATGTGATGTTAATGAGATTAAGGTTGTACCGAAAAGGCTTGCTAAAGCTATTTTTTGAACTACTACACTATATGAACTCACCAACCATTGTGTTGACTTTGTTTTCTTACATGCTTTCTCAGGTGACGTACATGAATAAACTAAGGCTAACGAATGCATGCTAGGATGCCCAGTTAGAGGACCTAGCAGATTTTGGAAAGCACATGTTTTGATAAATATTGTGAATCACTTTTGACATCTTGTACAGTTACAAGATAGTAAACATTTGATTCTTTTGATAGGTTTACTTAGTTAAATTATCAAACATTGACAGTTGTAATTTAACTTTGTAATCCTAGTTTAATACTTTTGTGTTTTAGTTATTCTCAATGTTGATGCTATGTAAACAATCTGATCATTCACGATTATCACTCACGATATCACGCCCCGGGAACCTTTGGCCCGGCGGGACACACGATCCGGCCTGCCGGCTCGGGGTGTGACAGATTGGTATCAGAGCTCAAGGTTACAGAGAATAATAGGTCATTTACTTGAACGATTTGGCCTATACTATAACTTAGGGGCCCTCATGTAGAGAACATAGGATTTATGTTTGCATTGTGTCTTCTGGATTCGATCACTGCACTAACCAATGTTCTTTTGGTTATGATTAGAATGCCGCCTAGAAGACAGCCTCCTCTGCTGCCACCACCACAAAATTCAGCACCTCACTCATCAACACCTACACCACCTGATTCACCACTGCCACCTCCTCCTCCACTCATTCCTCCTCCGAACCCGAATGCAACTCCAGCTCTCGATCCTACTACCGTTGCTTTGGCAACATCACTGAGCAGGCAGCTGACTAATCAGCTGAAGGATGTCATCCCATAGATGATCAACAGGATTCAAGGCCACGGTAACAACTTCGGGCAAACTACGGGGGAAGCTAGTGGAAACATTGGTACTACTTCAAACTGCTCCTACAAATCATTCGTAGGATGCAAGCTGCCAAGCTTCAGCGGTGTTGAAGGAGCTGTTGGATAAATACAATGGCTAGAGAAGATGGAGACCACACTGGACATCAGCGGTTGTCCAGTCAAGAGCTCGAGGCAGAGAAGAAGTATTAACATGATGGAACTCCCAGCAAGAGCTCGAGGCTGAGAAGAAGCATTGGCTATGCCTTGGGCAAATTTCAAAATCCTCTTAAGGAATGAATTTTGTCCAAAGCATGAACTTCAGAAGCTAGAGACTGAACTGTCCAATCATGTGATGAAGGGGGCAGACCACATGACATTCACTACTCGCTATCACAAGCTGGTAGCTTTGGTTCCAGAGATGGTGCCGACTCTGGAAAAGTTGATTGATAGATACGTGGGAGGATTACCATCCTGCATTCATAGCATTGTACTGGCTGCAAAACCTGCACCACTGGAGTCAGCCATCTCCTTATCGGCTAAACTCACTGAAGTAATGGTGAAGTCAGGAGTTCTGAAGAAAGACTCGGGAAAAGCTAAAGAAGAATCGTCAAAGAAGCCCTAACATCATTAGAAAAAGAAGCAAAAGGTCGTCTAGAATTACGTGCTGGCCAATCCTTTGAGACAAGCCCCCTGCAGTACCTGCTAATGCTGCACCCAAACACTATGTGGGGGTGCATCCTCAGTGTGCACAATGCAAATATCATCATCCTGCTACGGTGCAGTGTAGGAAGTGCAACAGTTGTGGCCGATTAGGCCACTGACCTCAGCAGTGCCGTACCTTAGCAACACAAGCTGCAAACAATGCTGCTAGAGCATTACCTCCACCACCAAACCCAGGCAATCACAACAACAACAACAACAACAACAACAGGGGATGCTAAAACTGTGGAGAAGGAGGTCATTTCTACAAAGACTGCCCGAAGCGAATACAACAGGGAGCTCAAACACCTCGTGGGAGGGCTTTTGTGATTGGAGCCAATGCAGGACGACAAGATCCTAACGTGGTCACTGGTACATTTCTTTTAAATGACTCTTATGCATCTATTATGTTTGACACTTGTACAGATCAAAGTTTTATTTCATCTGACTTTGCACGCCAACTTAATCTTACTGAGGAATCTTTAGACACCCCTTATAATATCGAAGTAGCAAATGGGAAACAAATCACAACTAGCACTATACTTAGGAACTGTCCACTTACACCTACTGATCATACATTTACCATCGACTTGATATCGATGGAGTTGGGCAGTTTCGACATCATTGTTGGGATGGATTGGCTATCTCTCAATAGAGTGGAAGTCATCTGTTCTGAAAAGCTACTTCGGATTCCATTAACGAATGAACGTGTATTGGAAGTTTGAGGGGATCAAACAAAGCATAGTGTCAAGGTTAAATTTTGCATAAAAGCGTGTAAGTGCCTACAGAAGCAGTATGTAGCTTTCTTGGCTCATGTGATGGAGAAAGAGAAAGACAAGAAAACGATTCAAGACGTGCCGATAGTGAATGAATACCCAGAAGTGTTTCCTGAAGGTTTACCAGGTTTGCCACATGTGCGACTGGTAGAGTTTCGCATTGACTTAATTCCTGGAGCAACTCCTGTTGCTAAATCTCCATACAGGTTAGCACCTTCAGAGATGCAGGAATTGTCAAACCAACTACAAGAGCTACTTGACAAAGGTTTCATCCGACCGAGCTACTCACCTTGGGGAACTCCAGTTTTGTTCGTGAAAAAGAAGGATGGATCTTTTCGAATGTGCATAGACTACAGAGAGCTGAACAAGCTAACCATCAATAATCGGTATCCATTGCCGAGGATTGATGATTTGTTTGACCAACTACAAGGAGCTCAGTATTTCTCGAAGATCGACTTGCAGTCTGGATATCATCAGCTTAGAGTTCAGGACGAAGACATACCGAAGACGGTGTTTCGTACCAGATATGGGCATTACGAGTTTATGGTGATGCCTTTTGGTTTGACAAATGCACCAGCAATTTTCAAGGACCTCATGAACCGAGTGTGTAAGCCGTATTTGGATCAGTTTGTTATTGTATTCATTGATGACATACTCGTCTAGTCCAAAAGCGAAGCTGTGCACGAGCAACATCTTAGAATGATCTTGGAATTGCTGAAGGAAGAGAAACTTTATGCCAAATTCTCTAAATGTGAATTTTAGCTAAGAGAGGTTTAATTTCTGGGTCATGTACTCAACAGCGAGGGAATACACGTAGACCCTGCCAAGATCGAGGCAATAAAGGACTTGGATACTCCGAAGACACCGACGGAGATACATTCCTTTCTAGGCTTAGCAGGCTATTATAGAAGGTTTATCTCAAACTTTTCTAAGATAGCCCTGCCTCTCACCTAGCTTACACAGAAAAGCGAGCCATTTGTTTGGGAACAGAATCAAGAAGATGCCTTTCAGACTTTGAAGCAAAAGCTATGTGATGCTCCAATCTTGTCTCTCCCGGAAGGCTGTGATGACTTTGTAGTGTACTGTGATGCATCCTATCAGGGAATCGGTTGTGTACTAATGCAACGGGACAAAGTCATTGCGTATGCCTCGAGACGACTAAAGATTCATGAGAAGAACTACCGTACTCGATCTAGAACTGGGAGCAGTGGTATTCGCATTGAAGATTTGGATACATTACTTGTATGGCACCAAGTGTACCATCTTTACTCATCACAAGAGTCTGCAACACATATTTGATCAGAAGGAACTCAACATGCGACAGGGATGTTGGGTTGAGCTTCTAAATGATTACGACTATGTAGTCAAGTACCATCCGGGCAAGGCAAACATTGTAGCTGATCCCTTGAGTCGGAAGGAACGGGTCAAACCCTTGTGCGTCAGATCAATGGGAATGACTGTGCAGACATGCTTACACGACAACATTATTCAAGCACAACAAGAGGCAGTTGAACAAGGAAACCTGAAGAAAGAACTGGATTGTGGAGCAGAAAAGCAATTTGAAACAAAGCCTAGTGGAGTCATCCACTACAAGGATCGCGTATGGATTCCTGTAGTGGAACAATTGAGAAGGCTTATCTTTGATGAAGCACACAAGACTAAGTACTCCGTGCATCCCAGTGCTGATAAAATGTACCAAGAATAATGGGGAGTTTATTGGTGGCCGGGTATGAAGAAAGACATAGCCGAGTATGTTGGACGATGCCTTATGTGTGCAAAACTGAAGGCGGAACACTAGAAACCGTTAAGTTTACTGGAACAGCTTGAAATTCCGCTCTGGAAGTGGGAACAAATAGCTATGGACTTCCTTACCAAGCTATCCCGCACTTCCAGTGGTCATGATACTATTTGGGTTATTGTTGATCGTTTGACCAAATCTGCTCATTTCTTGCCAACGCGTGAGACTTACACGATGGATAAACTGGTAAGACTATACATCAACGAGATAGTGGTACGTCACGGTGTGCCATTGTCTATCATTTCAGATCAAGACAGCAGATTTACATCATGGTTCTAGCAATCGTTGCAGAAATCTTTAGGGACACACTTAAATTTGAGAACCGCTTACCATCCACAAACGGATGGTCAGAGCGAACGTACTATACAGACCGTGGAGGACATGTTGAGAACCTGTGTTTTAGATTTCGGTGGGAATTGGGACTCTCATTTGCCACGGATCGAATTCTCCTACAACAACAGTTATCATAGTAGCATCGGATGTGCACCGTTCGAGCCTCTTTATGGTCGGAAATGTCGATCGCCGACCTGTTGGACTGAAGTGGGAGATAATCGAATAATTGGGCCAGAACTTATTCAAGAGACTACCGACAAGATTGCTCAGATTCAACAAAGGCTACAAGCAACCCGAAGCGGACAAAAGAGTTATGCCGACAAACGGCGCAAGCCGTTGAAATTCCAAGTGGGAGACCGCGTCATGTTAAGGGTATCCCCATGGAAAGGCGTAGTCCGTTTTGGAAAGAAAAGCAAATTAGCACCATGATACGTAGGACCGTTCGAGATTCTTGAACGTATTGGTCCTGTGGCCTATAGATTCAGGTTACCAGATGAACTTAGTGGTGTGCATGATGTGTTTCACGTCTCTAACTTGAAGAAATGCCTTGCTGATGAATCATTCATCATACCAGTTGAGGAAATTCAATTAGACGAACACTTGCACTTTATCGAAGAACCTTTGGAGATTATGGATCGCAAAGTTAAGCAACTAAGTCGAAGCCGTATTCCGTTTGTAAAGTTTTGTTGGAATTCAAAGCGCGGACCCGAGTTTACGTGGGAATGCGAAGATCACATGAAGTCTAAGTATCCCCAACTGTTTACAGAGGAAGCCGTACCGGATAATGATTCTTAAATTTCGGGATGAAATTTCTCTAACAAGGGGAGACTGTAACATCAGTGCCGGAAACGTTACCGGAACAGCGATCTCAACAGTAACTTGCACATTAACTCAGGTACAAACTATGTGAACTATTTGTTTGCTAATATCATGTAATGCTTGACACAAAACTATTATGCAATTGTTTCCGCAAACTGATTAAATCTCACGATTTAACAGTCATAAACATTGAATTGACACACGAATGCTTGTTAGTATGCTATTTTGTATAAACGTATGCGAGGTTGAACAAAGCAAAGCAATAACGGACGTCGTTACAGGAATGCTAAATGGATGGATTATTTGTATAGGTGACGATCTGTATGAATATATCTGAAAGTTTAATGTTCTGAATGATGTCCAATAATTAGAAAACCGTATTGAAAAGTTTAGTTATCGTCGTATTCGTACGGGTGACGATTCAAACGAATACGCGCGACGACTATACGATTCGATTTAAACTGTAAACTAAATGTTTTAAGAAAATTTAAATAAACGAAAGATATTTTGTTAATTTACTAGGAATAACCACCTAAATTAATTTAATAACCTTTACTTTTAAAACCGTAACATTTCATTACGAAAACAGAACGAAACGATGCTCTTACACGAAACCGAACGAATCCAAACGCACCGTCACTTTCTCTCTCTACACTCTCTCTCTAGAAACCCTCACCCTATCTCCTTCAATTCTCAACCAAATCAAGCCATTTTGGTGTCTAAACGACCACTGCATTTCGTAGATCACAAAAGTACAAGGATCTGGAACCCAAGCTCGCTTGATTTGAGGTAAAAATGAGATCTTTTTTGCGATTTTAGTGTTTTCAAACCCCATAGCTCGAACCCTCTAGAAACCAAGTTTAAACCTACAATACCTTAGGGAAATCACACTCTAACACCTTGGGGTAGTGTAGGAACAAGTGTTGTATCAAACCTTAGTCGATTAACTCGAAAACCGTCCCTACCCTTTTCTTTTGGCCTCGACCGGCCGAATGGCTACACAGCCCACCGTATGAGTTTTTCCAAGGCCAAATTCGGCCGAGTATGATGTCCAACCAGCTAGACCCGTTCGCCCAAACCAAGACCCATTCGCTCGGGTCAGAGCTCCATTCGATCGGCCCAAATTCATTCTGTCGGTCCACATACTCAATCGGCCCAAGGTGATTCGCCCCAAGTCCTAATCGGCCTAAACCTTATTCGGCACCTCCTAGTCGGCCGAGCATTTATTCGATAGGCCCATTCGACACCCACACATACGGGCCACCCTCCTTCAGTCCAGATGCTCTTTCGGTCGGCCAAGCTAGTCGGCCCAACTGATTCGGTTCCTTCGGCTAAAGGCTTGAGTGTGAACTACAAGTCGTGATCAAAGGAATTGGGTGCATGAATTGCATGGGGGCTACGTAAACTTTCATGCATGGGTTAAATGTGTGTGTGTGTGCATGGGAACCCTTACGTAGTTTCATGCATGCATGGGTGTGTGCGTGAATAGAAAACTATTTAGGGTTTCATATTTCGAAACCGACCTTGAATTAACTAAAATGCAATAATGAGTTCTAACACTTAACATTTAGGGATACTATGCAATCATGCAACTAAGTTAAAGAGTTCCGTTGGAATCTCTAAGCAAATCAATGCACGAGTTTGATGCAAGAACCATTAGAAGGCAAAGATCCAACAAATGACTTAGGGTTAACCAAGTGAGGTTAACTCGAGTCTAACAACGTAACATATATTTTCTAAAAATGACTTGTGTTTTAATAAAAGGTAAATGATTTATAAACTTCTTTACATTTAATTGAATGGATTCTAACTTAAGGATAAAACTTAAACTAAATTATTTGAAATACTTTAAATTAAAGACTTTGAATATGAACAACGTAAGCCATGCATCACTAAGGTGTAATGGTGATTATCCATGGGATTAGGGATTATAAATGGATAATACATTTAGGATAGTAGATGAAATTCTAGCAAAACATTAGTAACGTAGGACACTTAGTTGCACACCGAAGCCCAAGAGCCCTAGATACGCTTATCATAAAGACTTATAGTATTCGAATCTCTTAAAACAACTCAGGTGTTGAAGATACTTAAGCTACAACTAACGAGCGCGCATTATCTGTGGTAATTCATACTTAGCAACACATGTGAGTTCATTGTCCCTTTTCAAACTATTTGAATTTTACATCATGACTGAGGAGCATGTTATTCATTTTAAACAGTTGTTTAAATGTTTTGTAAATGTTTTTATACTAAATCATAATGCAAATGCTAATGCTAATGCTTATACACTTCTTCTAAAACTAATGCTAAAAGCTAAAAGCCTAGACTTTATCTTAGTTGCAAATACTTCATACACCTAACTTAGATGCTATATGCTACACGCTATGACTATATGCCAATGCTAGACGCTATATGCTAAGACTATATGCTATATGCTACATGCTAGGACTATATGCTAATGCTATATGCTATATGCTACAACCTAAGACTATATGCTAAGACTACAGGTTGATGTTATATGCTACATACTACATGCTACATATTACTTGCTAATACTACATGCTAATGGTATATGCTAAGGCTACGTGCTAATGCAAAGCTTGTATCAATTCGTGAGATACGTAAAGGCTAAACTATGCTAATGCAAAGCTTGTATCTATTAATGAGATATGTGAATGCTAAACTATGCTAATGCAAAGCTTGTATCTATTCATGAGATACGTGAATGCTAAACTATGCTAATGAAAACCTTGTATCTATTCATGAGATACGTGAATGCTAAACTATGCTAATGCAAAGCTTGTATCTATTCATGAGATACGTGAATGCTAAACTATGCTAATGCAAACCTTGTATCTATTCATGAGATACGTGAATGCTAAACTATGCTAATGCAAAGCTTGTATCTATTCTTAAGATATGTGAATGCTAAACTATGCTAATGTAAGCCTGGATCAATTCATGAGATACGTAAAGGCTAAACTATGCTAATGCAAAGCTTGTTTCATATCACGAGTTACGTAAATGCTAAACTATGCTAATGCAAAGCTTGAACCTATGCATGAGATTCGTAAATGCTAAAATATGTTAATGCAAAGCTAATATTTGTGCACAATATACGTAAATGCTAGACTATTTAACGCAAAGCTAATATCTGTGCACAATATACGTAAATACCGAGCTAAGTGAATGCTATAAACATGTAAACTTTTAAAACAGAATGCTAAAGCTATGATGGGAATGGAAATGGATGGTAGTAAAATGCCTAATTATCATTAAAAACAATGTTATATGTGATTTGGTATGTGGTGGGACGGTGGCTGGGCGGGCGGTAGGTTCGACCCTACATATGCCCTATATATAAGCATACTGAATTAGATATTACAGGTGATGTTAATGAGATTAAGGTTGTACCGAAAAGGTTTGCTAAAGCTATTTTTTTAACCACTACATTATATGAACTCACCAACCATTGTGTTGACTTTGTTTTCTTACATGCTTTCTCAAGTGACATACAGGAATAAGCTAAGGCTAACGAATGCATGCTAGGATGCCCAGTTAGAGGACCTAGTAGATTTTGGAAAGCACATGTTTTGATGAATGTTGTGAATCACTTTTGACATCTTGTACAGTTACAAGATAGTAAACATTTGATTCTTTTGATAGGTTTACTTAGTTAAATTATCAAACATTGACAGTTTGTAATTTAACTTTGTAATCCTAGTTTAATACTATTGTGCTTTAGTTATTCTCAATGTTGATGCTATGTAAACAATCTGATCATTCACGATTATCACTCACGATATCGCGCCCCGGGAACCTTCCGCCCGGCGGGACACACGATCCGGCCCGCTGGCTCGGGGTGTGACAATATGCAACAAGCCTTTTAAACCCCTTGGTAGCTCGAGTGGAATAGTAAAGTCTCGTGAGGGTTTCTAGTGAACACACCCACAAAGTTCATCGGGTTGCCTCCCAGATAGTGCTAAGTTTTAGGTCTTTAGCCAGACCGTACCTCATGTATTACTTATGGTGGTCGAATTGGACACTTTCCTCCCGAGTTACCAACATAAGCTCGATGATTAATACCTCGTTTCCATATTCCTGCTCTAATGGTTAATTTGTATGTTAAATAACCACAAGAAGGTATAAATGCACGTTTTCCTTTTGAGTTTCCATTGAATGCTCGGTAATTGACATGCCATGTCCATATTTCTTTACTCATAATCGACATATCGTGACCCATGTCCTCCCTTGTTAAATCTCTCTTCATTGAACCTAAACCACCCTCCCGAACTATATTGATTGAAATAGTAGCTATAGGAGAGTGATTTGAATAAATTGGAAGTGTCTTATTCAATGGTTTCTGACGAGGTGTAATGTTTTCAGTTTGATGTATGCATCCCGTATCCTGCTCCAAAAGGTTGGTAATACTTTCTACTTCATCATCAATAGTGAGCAATGTCAATGTCACTTCTTCAACAACTGGGGGAATATTGGTGTTATTATTGTTAACAACAATCACTTCTGATGCTTTAATTCGTGCCAATTCGTCAACCAGATGACCAACCTTTGTGAACAACGCACCTATGGTTTTGTCTCTGACCTCATTCTCTTTTTTCATGTCTTTTAATGCATCGATGATATAACTGCGTTGGAGATTTTCCAATTTACCACCCGATGACCTACTTTGTTGGTTACTAGGATATTGATTTTGACTTTGTTGCTCATAACTTATTGAACACCCTTGTTGCTGTATTTGTTGGTAACTATCTTGATTGTAAGAACCTCATTGATAATTACCATGATTATACTCTTTAGGCTCCTTGTATCCCAACAGAGGGTAGTGGTAATCATATTCACCTTGATAACTTAAGCTCGGTTCCACCTCCAGTTCATAATTGTTGTACTCCCAATCTTGCCTGAAGTTGCAAACCCTGGTTTCCTCCTCAAATTGATACTTATGATGATAAGAGTATCCTTGGTAACTATCATTTGACCGGTAGTATTCTTGAGGGCAAGAAGAATGTGATTCATAGTTTAGATAAGATGAGAATGAATAAAAATCTTCCTCATAATTTTCAATCATGTATCATTGCCTTCTAAAGTTATCACTTTCACAATCCTCATATGCTTTATATCTTCTTAAGAACACAGGACAATCTTCTATCCAATGGAATTTACTCCCACAACACATGCATGGGTCATCATCATCATCCCAATTCATGATGATTTTAAAATTCTAGAGATTCTATAATGTTTGCAAAAATTACCTGCATACCACAAACAAAGAATACATCGTGCAATTCTGATCAATAAACAAAAAAAGTAAAAATGAAAGAAAAATCAAATCTTTTTTTATTTTTATGTTTTTGAAAAAGAAATTCAAACTAAAATTATACTTAAACTAAAGCTAAACTAAAACTAGCACTTTGTGCGTTGATTCCCTGGCAATGGTGCCTTTTTGATCGAGGTGTCGTAGGTCAATCAAATACAATGTAAAATCAAGGACTTAGCTACCTATGACTATAGCACGAGTAAGTAAGATCGTCTCCACAAGGAATCAGTGGAAAGTGCTAAGCTTTAAGTTATTACTTGATTAAACAAGGAAAAATGTAAACTTGAATTTAACTTTAATTAACGAAATGTTCAAAGCAACAGTTATGATTAATGAGTTTGAAAACAATTGAGAGAAAGGTAATCACTCCGGGTTTAGGTTAGTATAAGCACAATGATTTTAGGTTAAACTTATTTTGAAATCACATAGACATGATTTTGTTAATTGGTTTGATCAAAGTGACGATAACGGAACAAACGTTTAAGAGTTGCTCATTCACACAATTGTCAATTTAGAGATGTAAAGCAACACACAAATACCAATGAGTAAACGATGCAAGAAAAACGAATCACTGATGGCAAAACGTAAATGCTTAAACACAAATAAATCGATTACATCAATCAAACCACAATTGAATTCGAGTTATCAAAACAAAAACAATCCAAAAACCTAAGTTTAAATATTCAATCAAAGTTCATCCACTAACTTAATTGCCCGGAATCAATTACAAAGAAAAACTAGCCACGCATCTTCATTAGCACGCTTCGATTCTAGATTTGGATGATGTTTCCAATGATCACGGATGGATTTTTGAGGAGTTTTGCTGCCTAAAAACCTTGTTTTTTCGCCCCCAATTCATTCAGAAAGAAGTCTCCTTCGAAACCCTATGATAAGGGCTTAAATATGGGAAAGATTTGGCAAATTTTCATGTTTTCCGGCCTCCGGCGCAACATACGCCGGGCCCGGGCGTATGGTACGCCCAACAGTTTCTGCCAACGCTCAAAACTGGGCGTATGGTACGCTGGCCGTATGATACGCCTAAAGTGACCACACCAACAACTTCGTCTCGTCGAGAAACCCAGTTTTCATATATTATGGTCCCCGTAACTTATCTTCTAGCTCCAGTTTTGAACTTTTTATCAGTCGACGCCTCTTCTAACCATCCAATAAGCTCCCGAACACGTCTTTAACCATTTGACACCTAAAATTCATAAGTATACTCAAAGTAAACGTGTTTTGGGCCAAAAATCAATAAAATCACATAGTTACACATCAAATAACCCGAACATTTACTACGTGATCATCTTTCGAAGGTTAATTCTACTCTTCCAGCAACTATTTGTCTTCTGAAGGTACAAGACTAGATCCGGAGATGTTTTGGTGAGCATCAGTCTTATTGGGGTGTGGCAAGGATGGACATACATACAGTCATTCTATTAGACTATTGGAACCATAAACCTTTACGAGCAATTAACAGAGAGCCACCATGAATAACCATACAATTTCTCTACAATAGTAGCAAGCTTAAAAACGTTATGGATTCGAAAATATGATGACATCATACGTAGTCACGACTGACATCCTTTGACATTCCTACTCAAACTTTGTTGAGTAACCAATCATCCATGATTCATGTAGAGTCAGGCGATGAAATCCGTGACATACCATCCCTAAACTCTAAACCCACCTTACACACAACCTTGAAGGAGTTCTGACGCATCCTTGTATGTCAAAGATCGTGTTACGAAGTATTCATCATAAGAACACGACAGATAGACTCCTCACTGATTATCAACCTCTTTGGAAATTACGTAACACAATATCACACCTACTCTACCCAAGAATTGGAAACCATTCGTTCGACACCCAAACTATGAATCCATGTGCACTAAATACCGATTGATTATCCCTCGTGACAGTCAGATTACATGATCCCTTCGTCTCCGCACCTAAGGAGAACACAACACGGACCCTCTCTGGTAGAGATCATCAAAAAGAATAGAATAGAATGAGTATCGAAATCTGCATATTTCTTTCTTAATTAACAAACAAACAAGCATGATGGACTCACGCAAACCTCACTAACGGGAACAATCACTTGGCACGGAGTGCTGACTTTGTTAGCTTATGACTGTAATAGCTGATTCATGACACGCTTTTAGGAGTCCTTGCATGAAATATTGGGAACAAGACTTGATATGAACAATGCGTATCACCCACATACTGACAAAAAGAGGCGAACACACATTATAGACTATAAGAGACATGATGAAGGTATGGGCAAACGACTTAGGATCAACCAACGGTCTCACTTTGCTGTTAATTGGATTTCTTACGACAACAGTTGTCACTTGAGAATGAAAACATCACCGCTTGAAGCACATGATAGTGTAACATCTGTATATATTCACAATGTAATCATTAACGTTATGCAATCACAGTTCATGTATGTAAACAATCATGGTATCATTGTACAATTGTTTATAGATTTAGGAATTTTATTGTGAGTGATTAAGTATATATATGTGTATATATATACATATTTATCTATAGTCTAGTACGCAATGCAATAACACTATTGTAATATCTTGAAACACTGGTAAACTGCGTTGGATAGTGTTAGTGCATAATGTACAGACGAATAGTAAAGCGAATAAACTATTTGAACAAAATCGTAACATGTAAGCCAGACTCGGTATCGCTATGGGTGACGATCCATAAATATATCTATGTTGAACTTATAGTTACGAGGAAACTTTAATAACTACAAGAAATAAGCACAAACGTATATACTTACGGGCATGTGCGTAACTATATTCGTTTACGGTTCGAAAGAAACGAATATTAAAAAATTCGTAAGATATTACTATTTATTTTTACAATTTTGCAACTCGTTAAATATAACTTACAATGATAAAACAAAGCCATGAATAACCTCATTTATGGCACCACCTACCAGATTTTTCACTTTCTCTCTCTAGAAGAACACAAGATATCTCTCTCGTTTCTTTACAGAATCAAGAGATTTTAGCGTCTACGGAAAGCCCTCGAGGTCTACATTACAGTAGTACAAGGGATCGAGGTTGAAAACACACGGATCGATTTAGGTTTGTGCTTAAATGTGCGGGTTTTAGGATTTTTCTGAAATTCGGGTGTTTGAGCTAAGAACCCAGTTAAGATCGATCAAAACCATGTTAAACGAACAATTCATGGACTCTAAACACTTGGAACTATCTTATCTTGTGTTTGGAAGGCTGGAGAAGTGGTGGATGTTGCTGTAATCTACTATCGATGGTCACAGGCCTGAACAGGCTCAGTAGACAACTCCTCTTCACCTATAGAAGTGCCAGTTCTAGTGGTAACTGCATTCACAAATCCTTTCAGTTTTTTCTTTGTGTCACTTGACAAGTCACATGGTTCCTCTCTCTTAGATGATCAGCCAACTCTTCTATCTTCCTATATAAACTGAAAATGGCTGCCCCTTGAGTTTTAATTAACTCATCATGTCTAGCACTAGCAGTCTGATTGGCAACAATAACCTAAGTCAACATCTGTGTTTGTTGGACCATTAACTCCTCCAATCTATCCATCCTCTCATTAGTAACACCACTCTGCTCATTCGGATGCTAATTGAACCCAGATGGATTCCCATTCTTCCGTGTAAAATCAGGTTGGTTTCTTCCTCCTCAGTTATAGGAATTACCATAGGCATTTCCCGAACTGCAGTTAAAATTACTAGCATACTTCACATGCTCGTGAGAATCATCGGCCAACATACTAACATAGGGCTGTTGGATATGTGATGTCCGATCATCGATAATATCAACGTTGCTATCGGGTACGATCCAAAGAGTTACACTTTGGAAGATAGTAATGTGATTATGTCTAAAATTTGTTTTAGGACACATTCGATTTCACAAATTATATAAAGTGGTGCGTTATTATTATTTAGGAAATAATAATATTGGAGGAATTAATTAGTGTGATAATTAATTATAATTAAATTGATAAAGTTTAATTAGTTAAACTTTAGACATTTAATTAAATGTAACTAACTAGTTGTTAGTTAGTAATATGGAGAGTAGTAATTAAATGGCATAATTACTAAAAGAGTTTCATTAAATTAAAAGATTTTAATTTAAATAATGAAAGGGTGGGTTGAATTGGTAATCCAAGATCCTAAAAAGGTGGATCTAGTTTTCACTATCGAACATAGATCCAACCTTCCACATTTTCACCACAATTTTAGAACTCTTTCACTCTCCCTCTCACCCCTCTTGTTGGCCGTACACCTCCCCTCTCCTACTCTCTTGGTTTCGGCCAAACACCACCAAAGAGCCACCACCATAACTGAACCATCACAAGTGGTTTTGGAGCACACGGTTGTTGCGGTAATACATGATAGAGATCGTGGTTCATGATTCAAGTCATCTGGTGAGACTACTATAGAATCCAATGTGTGTTTTTGGGAGTTCTTCACTGAGGTCAATTATAAACACCATATGGTTGTTTTTCGTTTATTCGTATGTAACTGGATTCCTAGATTTGAGAATTTTGTTTATGCAACAAAATGTGTAACCTAATCGCTTCTACTATCGTAAAATCTGATTTTATAATTAATATGGTTAATTAAAAGATTAAAATGGTTACTACAATTCCCAACAGTGGCATCAGAGATGCTTTTACACGCGAATAAACGTTTTGTTAATCGGTCTTGTGTTTTATTTGTCAAAAATGTTTTGTTTGACAAAAGATCTACCCTTTTATTTTTCTATTGTGACTATGATGATTCGAGCTCTAGGTTTTGACCCATTTGGATGATTGTAATGTTTGGTTTTTCAATTTTTGATTGGATGTATTTTTACAGGTATTTGGACCTGATGTAATAGATTAGATTTTTATTTTTTTCAAATAGATAGTTTATTTATGTAACCGATCAAATGGATTTGACAACCAAAATGAGGACATTCAAGGAGTATGAAGATAGAGATCTTGGATCAAGTGGGAGATTACAATCAAGGCGTTGATTTGTAAACCATAGACCTAATTCGCATTACATTTGATCGCTTGAACGAAACTGAATAAATTAGATTATGGCTCAAATCATAATTATATATTTTGTTGTTTGTGGTTGTGAATATTTAGGAAATATGAAACTAACAAAAACAAAATATTTGTCACAATTTTTGAAAACAATAGTAAATATAAAAGGAGTTTTATAATTACTATAAATGCATTTAAATAAAAGGTTGTTTTATTTAAACGATTAAACATATTATAAAATAAAAGAGCTTATTTTATAATAATATTTTAAACTTGTTAGTTTAAAATTGGTTCGCGTGAACTACTGACTTAGATTAAAATATGTATATAAAATTAATCGAGTCCAGTGTTAGAAAGGAGTTTCAAGCAAATAAAAACCACATGTAAAACTGGATTTTACTAAAAGAAATTGCATGACTTGTTTCATGCTACAAGTCCTCCAATACGTTTTTGACCCGAATGGTAATTAAACATAAAATAAATCTCAATTATTAAAAATGGATATTCTGCACCATCCTTAATGATTAACACTTTAACCAATTTATCCGAACCCTCGGTGTTAGAGATTTACCCTGCATCCGGGCCTATGGTTTTGGTAAAAGGAAAAATCACGATTCCTAATGTACTTAGGCCGGTTTTTCAATTATGAATTGAGGTGGAATATCACTTAAATAGTTAGGTATGTGCAGTTGGGGTTAAACGTACAAATGGTTGACTATACCCGTCAACCAGCCTCAAAACTGAGAGTTGTGTGTAGACACAATTGGTAATTGTTACCTACTTGCCTAGTCATATCAATGGAGAGTGCTAAAGCCATTCATTGATTATAACGAAGGACGATCTCACTCCTAATAAAATATTTTTTGTATTGGTCATAATATAATTCGGACAAGCACGAAAATACAAAATTCAATAACGTTGAAATTTGTAGATGTCTGCTGACGCAAACTCCACTAAGTCCTCATTTACTCTTAAGTCTATCCTTGAGAAGGATAAGCTCAACAACTCCAACTTCATGGATTGGTATCGTAACCTGAGAATTGTTCTTAGGGCTGACAACAAGTTGGATGTCCCAAACAAGTTAATGCTACAGGTGCAGCCCGTAAAGCCTGTGACAAACATTTAATTGATTATGTCAAGGTTTCTTGCTTGATGCTTGCTTTCATGATTCCAGAACTCCAAATGAGTCTTGAACACATGTAGGCATATGAAATGATTCAGCATTTGTTGGAAATGTTTCAGCAACACAGTTGACATGAACGCTTTGAAGTGATAAGATCACTCTTAGGTTGTCACATGCAAGAAGGTTCTTCGATTTGTTCTCATGTACTAAAGATGAAGGGTTTCATTGATCATCTAGCAAGCCTTAAGCGTCCACTGAAAAATGAGTTATATAATCCTCAATTCATGGCCAAAGTCACATCACCAGTTCATTTTGAACTATAATGTGAATGCTTGGAACAAGACCATCCCAGAGTTGCATATGATGCTTAAAACTACTAAGATGAACATACCAGGCTCTAACAAAGCCGGTTCAATGCTGATGATCAAAGGGGGACGAATTGAGGAATCCAAAGGTAAGGGCAAGAAGAGCGTGAAAGGTAAGGGCAAGGGCAAAGGCAAGATTGTTGCCAAGGCCAAACCTCTAAAGGATGCCAAATGCTTTCATTGTGATGAAACTGGGCATTGGAGGAGAAACTGCCAAAAATACCTAACTGAGATAGAGCAGAAGAAAGGTTCTACTACGAGCACCTCAGGTATTTTCATTATGGGAATCTTCTCTTTTTCTAGCAAATCTTGGGTGTTCGACACCGGATGTGGTTCTCACATATGTAATGATTTGCAGGGACTAAGGAAGGTTAGGAAGCTGAGAACAGGCGACCTGGAACTCCATGCGAGAAATGCACAAAAGGTTGCAGTCAAGGCAGTAGGAGAATACGTTCTTTTACTACCTAATGGTTTAGAACTTGTTTTGAACAATGTTTGGTTTATTCCTAGTTTGACTAGGAATATTGTTTCATTTTTTGCTTTGAGTGAACATGGCTTTAAGTATGCTTTTAATAACAATGGTTATTTTTCTGCATATTTGAATGGAGTGTTTTATTTTGATGCAAAGCCTCATAATGGAATCAATGAGATAGATGTCCATACTTATAACGAAATATACAATACCTCCAATAAACGTATGAAATTGGATTTCAATGATACGTACTTATGGCATTGCTGGCTTGGACACATTAACAAGAATCGCATGAAGAAACTCCAAACCTCAGGAATATTAGATTCAACTGGTTTGGAATCTTTTGATGAATGCGAATCATGTTTAAGTGGAAAGTTGACTAAACAACCCTTTAAGGGGAATGGTCAAAAAGCAAAGGATCTGCCTGAGATCATACATTCAGATGTATGTGGTCCATTCAGAACCACTGCCAGAAATGGAGAGAGATACTTTGTTACATTTATTGATGATTTCAGTAGATATGGTTATGTTTATCTTATGAAGCATAAACATGAAACGTTTGAAATGTTCAAGCGATACCAAAACGAAGTACAATAACAGTTAGAAAGAACGATTAAGATACTTGGATCGGATAGAGGAGGTGGATATCGTACTCAAGAATTTGATGAACATCTTACAAATTGTGGAATTGTTTCATAACTTACTCCCCTTGGAACGCAACAATTAAACGGTGTATCTGAAAGGAGAAATCGGTCTTTATTAGATATGGTTCGATCAATGATGTGTCGTAGAAACTTACCTCACTCCTTTTGGAATTTTGCTCTTGAAACCGCCACACGTATTGTTAACTTAGCTCCAACAAAGAAAGTTGAAAAGACACCATATGAGATATAGCATGGAATAAACCCAATGTGTCTTATCTTAAGGTATGGGGATGTAACGTGTATGTACACGAGAGTCTCAAGACAAACTAAATCCTCGAGGCGATAAAGTTGTTTTCGTTGGATACGCTAAGACAATCGGTTATTATTTCTACAATCCCAATGAAAATCGTGTTTTCATTAAGTGGAGAGCTACCTTTTGGAAACGGACTTTTAGCTAGAGGGATTGGAGAAAATAATGTGGATTTAGATGAAATATGTGAATCTCAAATAATCGATACACTAGCTGGAACATCCAGACAGCATAGTGATGTTGAACTTGAATATGAAAGGATTCAAGAGATGGATATAACTCCAAGCATCCGTAGAAGCACTAGGGATCGACATGAGCCTAATAGATATATTGGGCTTCAAGAAAATATCGAAAGCTTGGATGGAAATGTACAAACCTACAAAGCTGGGCTAGTAGCAAAAGGCTTCACATAAATGCAAAGTGTTGATTTTGAATAAACCTTTTCACCAGTAGCCATGCTTAAATCAATTAGAATCTTATTAGCCGTAGCTGCATATTATGACTATGAAATATGGCAAATGGATGTCAAAGCCACATTTCTAAATGGACATCTTACTGAAGATGTCTATATGGTGCATCTTGAAGGTTTTGTAGATCCAAAGAATTATAGTAAGGTTTGTAAGTTAAATAGATCCATTTATAGACTAAACCAAGCATATCGGTGTTGGAATATTCGTTTTGATCATAAAATCAAAGAGTTTGGTTTTATCGAGAACGAAGATGAACCTTTTGTTTACAAGAACGCTAGTGGGAGCTGTGTTACTTTTATGATCCTGTATGTGGATGACATACTAATCATTGGAAACAACATACCTATGCTAAAAGATGTAAAATCTATCTTAGTTAAATGTTTCGCAATGAAAGATCTTCGCGATGCCGCTTATATTCAGGGAATAAAGATCTATAGAGATAGATCTAGACGACTCATTGGGTTAAGTCAAAGTACATACATTGATAAAGTTCTTAAACATTTTTCAAAGCAAGATTCCAAGAGAGGAACCTTACCCATGGCGCATGGTACAATACTTAGTAGTAGCCAATCTCCTAAAACTAATGAGGAGAAAAAGAAAATGGAAAGAGTTCCATATGCTTCTGCAATTGGTTCAATTATGTATGCCATGTTATGTACTAGATCCGATGTATCATTTTCTTTGAGTATAAAAAGTAGATACCAGCAAAATCCTGGTGAATGTCATTGGGCTGCTGTGAAGAACATAAAGTACTTAAAAAGAACTAAAGAATTGTTCTTGATCTATTGAGGAATGGAAGAAGAGCTGGCTTTAAGGTGTTACACAGATGCTAACTTCAAACAGATCGAGATGATTCTCGATCACAATCGGGGTATGTGTTTAGCCTCAATGGTGGAGCTATCACTTGGAGGAGCTTCAAACAAAGTGTCGTTGTTCAATCCATGACAGATTCTGAATACCTTGTTGCTTTGGAAGCTGCAAAAGAAGCTGCTTGGATGAAGAAATTCATGACTGATCTCGGTGTGGTTCCTAGTATTAGGAAACCAATAGAGATACTATGTGACAACACTGGTGCCATTGCTCAAGCAAAGGAACCAAAGTCACATCATAGGTCAAAGCACATACTAAGACAATTTCACTACATTAGGGAAGTAGTGGAAAGAGCAGACATCAAGATAGACAAAATTCACACAGATCAAAATCTAGCGGTTCCCTTTACTACGCCTATGTCTCTGTCTAAACACGCGGAGCATGTTGAGAAGATAGGTCTTTGGTTTACTAGTGATTGGATTTGATTTGTATTTAGTATTTGGGTGCTTTCGAAATAAAGTTACATTGGATATTTATTTTGATTTAATGGTTAAATGCATAATAAATATTGTTTCTTTATTCAATATTTTGTACATTTTAGTATCCTTGAATATGGTATTCTAAATGTACGTAGTCGACCAGATTAATGGGAATCAATCTGAATTAAGACTACTTGAATTCTTGGTTATTTATAAGATAAAAGCTCAAAGGGTTGATGACCAAGATTCATAGACATACATTAGAGAATGATGTCGGACATAACTCGTTTCTAAACGTTCTTCATGGATCATTTTCATAAGAAGTTTTGAATATGTTATGATCTGTACATATCCTTAGACCTAAGGAGCATATTTGAAGTAACATTAGTCTAAGGTCGTTCTTTGATCTTATATAACGTTGTTCTGAAAATGGGCAGCAAAAAGGATATTTGATTGGGAATGGTTCTGAAACTAAGTGGGAGTTGTATGCTGCCAAAAGGATTCTATACTCTTATATAATTAAGAGATGGTATTTTGGCGCCCTCGTTAATTTAAACTAGTGTTAATGCATGGCCCTGCTCAAAATAAAAGTAGTTTCTTACACCATTTTAAAGTGGAGAACGAGAATCAGAATCTTTGAACAACATATGAGAATGAAATGTCATCCATGTCTCATGTTCAAGGAATATCACTTTGAAAGGAGAAATAGATAAAGGTTACCATGACTATAATTTTAGTTAAGTAAAGGGTTACTTAAACTAAAGAGTTTAGTTGACTTTAGAAGTCATACCCTGCTAGGGGCAGCGCGATGCAGCTAGGTGTCCAACACTGTCTACGTTGAAGGAATTATGCGATGAATCGTCCAAGTGGGAGTCTATTGGATATGTGATGTCCGATCATCGATAATATCAAAGTTGCTATCGAGGTACGATCCAAAGGGTTACACTTTGGAAGATAGTGATGTGATTATGTCTAAAACTTGTTTTAGACACATTCAATTTTACTAATTATATAAAGTGGTATGTTATTATTATTTATGAAATAATAATATTGGAGGAATTAACTATTGTGATAATTAATTATAATTAAATAGATAAAGTTTAATTAGTTAAACTTTTGACATTTAATTAAAGTTACTAACTAGTTGTTAGTTAGTAATATGGAGAGTAGTAATTAAATGGTTTAATTACTAAAAGAGTTTAATTAAATTAAAAGAGTTTAATTTGAATAATATGTGAAATAAAAGGGTGGGAAACCAACTTTGAATTGGTAATCCGAGATCCTAAAAATGTGGATCTAGTTTTGACTATTAAAACTAGATCCAACCTTCCACATTTTCACCACAATTTTAGAACTCTTCCACTCTCCCTCTCACCCCTCTTGTTGGCCATACACCTCCCCTCTTCTCCTTTCTTGGTTTCGGCCAAACACCACCAAAGAGCCACAACCATAACCGAAACATCAAAAGTGGTTTTGGAGCACGAAGTGGTTGCTGCAATACACGATAGAGATCGTGGTTCGTGGTTCAAGTCATCTAGCGAGACTACTATCGAATCCAAGGTGTGTTTCTGGGAGTTCTTCATTGAGGTCAATTCGAAACACCCTATGGTTGTTTTTCATTTATTCGTATGTAACTGGATTCCTAGATTTGAGAATTTTGTTTATGAAACAAAATGTGTAACCTAATCGCTTCCACTGTCGTAAAATCTGATTTTATAATTAATATGATTAATTAAAAGATTAAAATGGTTACTACAATTCCTAGCCAGGCATTGTCGAGTATCGTGGCCTCCTCTACAGATCTCGCACTTAGTCTTTCCTTTCATCTGCAAATCCTTCACCATCTTGGTGAGTGCCTCCACCTGTGCTAACAACGCGATGTTAGAGTCTATAGGAAAGACTCCTGATCTTTGAACAGTGGCCTTCCCACAGGTGGGATACGGATAGGTGCTCATGGCCATGTTCTCGAATAATTGCAGACAGTCGTCAGGGGTTAGATTAGTAAGCAAGTTATCCCCAACAGTAGAATCGAGTGTGTGTCTGGTGGCAAAGACGACTCCATTATAGAATTTCTCGACTAAATCCCAATTTTACAATCCTTGATGCAGGCACTTATTAAGGAGCTCTTTGAACCTCTCCCAAGTGGTGAACAAGCTTTCTCCCTCCTCCTGCTGAAAAGAGTGGATCAAACTCCTTAAGCGAGCAGTCTTTGCAGGTGGGAATTATTTAGTCCCAATTTTGACATGGAAAAGTAAAAATTTGACCTAGCATCAAAATTGAAACCGAAATAACATAAATGGATGGTTAATGGTCGGATTAAAGTCACTATAATCATTACCTTGATAATTAAATAATGTAATAAATCAATTAAATGAGGAATTAAGACAAATTAAACCTAAATAATGTCCAAAGGTTGAAATCGTAACCATTAACTCCATATAAATTGATCAAAACCTGCACAATTGAAGCTTCGGAACACATAATCGGCAACCTTAGAAACTGTTGCACACAACAATTCGAAGCAAGAAGCTACAGAAAGAAAAATTGAATCGAGTGTTGGCCGAACTCAAGCTTGTAGTCGATCTCCATCAATTTGGCATCAAATCGGGTAAAACTTGACTCCTACACAAACTATATAGGCTTCCAAAGGAAAGCCCTATATCAATTTTATGCTATAATATCGAATTGCAAGAGTTTGATTACTAGGGTTCTTAGATATTGACATTTTTGGGGGTTTTTAGCCAAACTAGTTCAAAAATCAAATGAAAACTTTCCCACAGTTTCGGGATATCATGTTTAATAAAAACCCCATATCAATTTCATATAAAAACAACGAATTGAATGAGATCAATAACCGAATTAAACTATGCAGATAGTTTCAGAATCCATCATTTAATTAAAAACATATGCTAATTGTATCAAACAAACACGAATTTTATGAAATTGATTATTAGGGTTCATGTAATATAACGAATTGGGGATTTTGATTATAACGAACATAAAAACCAAATTAAATGGTACAGAAGGCTTCGAAATCTTTAGTCTAAAGATAACCCTATAAAATTTCAGTTCAATTTAAGCAGATTTAACCAATTGAATGTGGACTTTTGATAAACACGTTCGAGTTCATGCAAGTCACGAATTTGGAATTTTGTTGATTGATAATCAAATTAAATCCACCCCTAGATTCGTGTGGATCCATGGAGCAAAAGCCCCATGCTTTGAG
The DNA here is from genome assembly GCA_009363875.1 of Mikania micrantha. Classification (NCBI taxonomy): domain Eukaryota; kingdom Viridiplantae; phylum Streptophyta; class Magnoliopsida; order Asterales; family Asteraceae; genus Mikania; species Mikania micrantha. The sequence continues at coordinate 103,009,416 of CM018693.1, read as the reverse complement.
GATTGATCGGATTCGAATTGGACATCAATTGGAACTCAATGGCTTCAGTTAAGGTTAACAAGGGGGAACCAACTAAAAAATAATTCAAAAGGGGATTCTAATGCGATTCCCTACCGGGTTGGACTTGTAGAGTGCATGTGTTGGGTGTGGGAGGTCACGGGTTCGAACCCGGGGGCCACTGGTTTTATACAAAACTATTATTTTAAGTATATTGTCATAACTCATTTATTTTAACTCCGATTTGACCCGTTCAAATTGCGTTTGAATCAGAACTAAATTCCAAACATAATGAAACAAAAAATTTATATTTTTGACCATAAACACGATCGCGTATATGTACGTGTATCTAAACATAATCGTATATGTTTATACGCTTTAATCAAACGCATTGAAAGTCACGAATACTTTTCGATGTACGTTTCAAACAATCAAATATACGTGTGTTGACACGTATGTGATTACACACACGATATGACATTTCAAATAACGCAATGTTATCGTAGTAACACAGATTCTTAGTAGAAGGTTATCTACGCGATTTCACGAGTATTTGATCATTCGATTCGCATTCTCATGTGCGTACACTGCCCCTTTTTACTTTTGTTGTTTGAGGGGTGGGGACATGTGCAATCAAATGCTTTTTGATACATATCACTTGCATGAGTTAGATGTATACTATAAGTGTGCACATAACACAAAAATCCTTACATTTCGAACCGATTAGTTTGACGTAGTGCAAAGCGTGGTAGTTGAAGATAGATCTATTGGGTTTGACAAGCCTCACTTGGTAGATGGTGAATCTACGCAAGTGTTTAGCTAGCCAAATTCAGAAATTACAATTCTTTTTGATAGACAATAGTGTAAAGGAAACAAACATTCAAACAGTGAGTTCGGTGTCGACCACTTATGTAAATAGTACAATGACTAGCTATCATGACTATGCAATGTGTGAATATGTAATCTGCAAACATTATATACAAACAGGTTGCTCAAACAATTGATTCAAATATTTGTGATTATTCATACAAACATGTGTATGCACTAACCTTTGTGTTGGCTTTATTTGCATGTTTTCTCAAGACGCTAAGACACAAGCACGATCAAGCAGGGACTAAGATGTTGAGTCGCATGCATTATTTCGATTCAAATGTTTTGGATTTGGTTACTTAAGACATTGAGGATTGTAATTTTTATTTTTACAATTGTCAAGGTTTGACAAGAATTTTCAAATGCTTTCACAACGCCACTTTTGTTGATTACATTTGTGAGACAAATTATGTTTGAAATGCAAATAGAGGTCTTTCGTTATGTCTAATACCTGAGATCCTGGTTTGTCACACCTTAAACGGTATGATTCCTTTAGTGGGAAATTGAGGGTGCGACATATTGGTATCAGAGACATTGGTTACAGCGAACTAGGTTTGCATTGTTAGACTTAGACTATAATTGTTGGACAATAGACACACTTGCTTACACAATAGTTTGCATAGCATTTACATATGGTATTATGTAACAGACATGGCATCATCATCCACAACTATTAGTGAATAGGAACAGCAAGTCGTATCATCATCAGAGTCCAAGAAAAGGTGACTTGAGCTAGTGGATGACACGATCCACTATGATGGGGAGATACACATACGACCGAGGGATAACGGCCAGTATAGGCAGTGGTTCCCTGATTCATTCGCAGTTGGGTGCGTGAGAAGCGAGTACCTCCGCCAGTTACTCCTGACACTGCTATTAGTAGTTGGTAATGACCTACTTTGGGATACCCACCAGAGCAAGCATTTGCAGCCTTTGTTGCACGTATGGATCGAGAAATTCACAACATGCGAGCGGTATCTGGAGAGATCACTGGATTACTAAAGGGATGGAATAGGTCCTATGACTCACTAAGACAAGTCAAGGGATGAAATAGACCCTATGGCTCACTCAAACAAGTCAAGGGATGAAATAGGCCCTGCAGCTCACTCAACTAGTCAACGGATGAATTAAACCCAATGACATGCAAAACCATTCCTTAATTCAGGACTATATCTACTAGTTCCACTAAATTTCTTGTTTCGACCAATGATCCATCACTCTTTACAACATAGACATCAGTTAGTAAGGTTGTGGCTTAAGCCTTGATAAGAAAACATCAATGTTCTTTCTAACTCCTCGACAACATTCTTGTAACTCTTGGTACTTCTACATATACGGTTTACAAGGATCACTTCATGAACTCATGAACTGTTTGGTGAGAATTAAAACTCAACTTCTTATCACGCTTGAAGTACCATCAAGCGGACACTAGAGTGATATTGAGGGAAAGATTTATGTTCCAGGTCCATACGTAAAAGCAAGTTACATTATGTGAAAACCTTGGTGGCCTCTATTGTGAGTCAACTATCAACTTGGGAACTTATGGGAGATACATTGACTGGAAGGTGGTCAACTTGAAACATCTACACGGACACCCACACAATGAGTCTCTCGACATCAGGTTACATAAGAAAAACACATTAAAGCTGAATAGCTATCCTTGTAGGATCTACACTAGACCCTATAGTAGCATTCAACTCGAGTAACTATCCCTAAGTATTTCTTTCGATAGGCTATCCAATTATACATCATGAGACTATTCTCTAAATCTTGGTGTCCTGAATAAAACCTGAATCCCGCAAAACCAAATAGCTCAACGTAGGAAGAACTACAATTCTTTTGTAAGGAAAATTGACGATCATGGTGCGCAACGTAATTGTGAATTTAGAAGTACCTATGAATTATGGAAAGTTCTATTGTGAGCCTGTTTTCGAAACACATACATAAAATATTCGCCTATCCATCATTCTGGTGGTTTTAAAGAATTCAGTCAACATATCAGGATTCCAACATAACATTCATCGAATTTCGACCTGTAGTTCTGGTTACTCTGTGTTCATAAAACCCTCATGGTGCAACTTTGTACTTCACCTGGATAACTTCATGTGTATGTCAAAACACCTACTTCTGAGTATCTGTAAAGATTCCCTATCAAGCAAAGAACGAAGTATGATTTCATGCGTCTACCGAGAAGAGTTCTCAATGACCGCAACAACAACAATAAACACCCAAAGGATGTTCGGATGCAAAAAACTAGGGCATTTCAATTGAAACGCGCTGGTAGTAACAACAAACGGAACAAAAATAATGGTCTGAGAGGGACAAGCCTGCATGATCATAAGAAGCATAGAGAAAATCTCAGCCTCGCTGCAAATATGTATATGCTAAACAAACTTTATGCTCTTGTGTTGTTTGATACTAGAACAGAAAAGAGCTTTAGATCTAATGAATTTAGTGAAATATTTGCCATAACCCCAACACCATTAGAGGTTGAATACATTGTAGAGCTAGCTGATGATAAATTAATTGTAACTAAGCGTATTATGAAAGAATGCACGCTAAAACTAGCTAGTCACAAGTTTAAAATTGATCTCATGCCATTCATGCTCGACAGTTTTGATGTCATAGTCGGTACAGATTGGTTGTCTAACAACCAAGTTGAGATAATTTCAATGACAAGGTTGTTTGTATACCTCTCCTAGAAGGGAAACCTTGTCTATCAAAGGCGAAAGGAGCGACACTCCGTTGAACATCATCTCCTCTATGAAGGCATGCAAATGTCTGCGTAATAGTTATACAAATGATATATCACTTATAAATGAAAAGCCGATAGCTGAGAAGAAGCTCGAGGACATTAGTAGTGCGTGATTTCCTGAAGTATCTTCATAAGACTTATGGGGATTAGCTCCTAATAGGCATGTGGAATTCCGAATCAACCTTGCATCAGACGCAGCAGCGATTGCTAGAACATCTTATCGACTTGCACCTTTCGAGATGCAAGACTTACCCACACAACTGAAAGAGTTGCTGGATAAAGGTTTTATACGACCTAGTTTTCACCTTGGGGAGCACCAGTCCTATTTGTTAAGAAAAAGGAAGGAACTTTCCGCATCTGTATCGATTACCGTGAATCGGTACCCATTACCTCGAATTGACGATCTGTTTGACCAGTTACAAGGTTCGGGTTACTACTCGAAGATTGATCTCAGATCTTGTTACCACCAACTTAGAGTTCTAGGGGCAGATATTCCAAAGACAGCATTCCAAACGCGTTATGACCATTACGAATTCTTGTTCATGCCATTTGGATTGACCAATGCTCCAGTAGATATTCCAAAGACAGCAGTATTCATGGATCTCATGAATCGGGTTTGTTAACCCTTTCTTGAAAAGTTTGTCATTGTTTTCATTGATGGCACTCTCATCTATTCACAAACTAAAGAGGATCATGTTGAACATCTTCGACTAATGTTAGAATTACTTAAACAAGAACAATTGTACGCAAAGTTCTCGAAATGTGACTTATGGAAGCGAGAAGTACAATTCTTGGGTCATGTAGTCAATGAAAAGGGCATACATGTTGATCCAAAAAAATGAGGCGATAAGAGTTGGGAAGCACCAAAGACCCCTACCGAGCTACGACAATTCCTAGGTTTGGCGGGTTGTTGTCGACGATTTATTGAAGGTTTCTCAAAAATCGCTCAACCACTTACAGATCTTACTCACAAAGAAACGAAATACGACTGGACGGGTAAACACGAAGCTGCATTTTAACTACTGAAACAAAAACTCTGTAGTGCATTGATTATGTCCTTACCGGAAGGAGCAGAAGACTTTGTAGTGTACTGTGATGCATCTGCCCATGGTTCATGACTTGGAGTTTGAAGCGGTAGCATTTTCCTTGAAGATTTGGAGGAATTATTTATATGGAACCTAGTGTACAATTTACACTTATCACAAGAGTTTACAACATACCTTTTATCAGAAAGAACTCAATATGAGACAACGACGATGGGTCGAATTGTTAAATGATTACGAATGCTCAATCAAGTACTATCCAGGAGAAGCTAACGTGGTAGCTGATGCTCTAATCAGAAAAGATACGACTCAAAGAAGAAGGGTTCGCGCACTTCTGTTGACCATACGTACTGATTTACCTGACAAGGTACACAGTGCTCAACTCGAACCTTAGAGAAGGACAACCTGGAATAAGCATCCTTGCGAGGAATGGAAAAATAATTGGAAATCATGGTTGATAGAACTAGTTGTTTCATGAATCGACTTTGTATACCTTTGCATGCTGGTCTGAGGGAACTTGTGATGGATGAAGCGCGCAAATCTAGATATTCAGTCCGTCCAGGGTCAGACAAAATGTATCATGACTTAAAGGCGCTTTATTGGTGGCCTCACATGAAGACCGACATTGCTAAGTAGGACAGGAAATGTTTGAGTTGTTCTAAGGTGAAAGTTGAATATCAAAAACCATCTGGATTGTTGCAATAACTAGAAATACCTATGTGGAAATGGGAACAGATCTCAATGGTTTTCATTACTAAGTTACCACGTACACCGAGTGGTTGTGATACAATATGGGTAGTTGTTGATCTTTTAACGAAATCTGCACATTTCCTAGCAATTAAGGAAACTGACATTCAGGAGAAGTTGACTCGTATTTACATAAAGGAAGTGGTATTGCAACACGGCGTATCATTTTCCATCATATTAGATCGAGATGCCCAATTTACTTCAAACTTCTGGAAATCTCTTCATAAGTCATTGGGAACTCGTTTGAACATGAGTATCGCATATCATATACTAACCGATGGTCAAAGTGAACGTACAATCCAAACACTAGAGGATATGTTAAGAGCTTGGGTAATTGACTTTGGTGATAGCTGGGAAACCCACATACCGTTAGTGGAGTTCTCTTACAATAACAATTATGATACAAGCATTCAAGCGGCACCATTTGAAGCTTTATATGGTCGTAAATGTTGTTCACCGGTTTGCTACGCTGAGATTGGTGACAGTCAACTAACAGGATCTGAACTAGTACATGTAACGACAGAGAAGATTGTACAAATCCAGAACCGTTTGGCCGCGGCTCAGGATCGACAAAAGAGTTACTTCGATAAGCGTCGCAAGCCGTTGGAATTTCAAATAGGAGACCAAGTTCTTCTTAAAGTATCAACTTGGAAAGGTGTGATACGATTTGGCAAGCGCGGGAAGCTTAGCCCACGTTACGTAGAATGTTTTGAAATCCTGAAAAGGATTTGTCCGGTAGCGTATCAACTCAAATTACCAAAGGAACTCAGCATAGTTCATGACGTGTTTCATGTTTCGAACTTAAAGAAATGTCTTTCTGATGAGACATTGGTAGTAGCATTTGAAGAAATATGGCTGGACAAAAAGCTACGGTTCATCGAGGAACTAGTAGAAATCATGGACCGAGAGGTCAAACAACTCAAAAAACCAAAATTCCAATAGTCAAGGTCCGTTGGAATTCAAAACGTGGACCTGAGTTCACATGGGAAAGGGAGGATCAAATGATGAAGAAATATCCTTAGTTATTCAAAACAACTATAAACACTTAGAAGGCACGTTAAATTTCGGGACGAAATTTCCTTCAACAAGGGGATGATGTCATACCTCACACTCCAGCACTTTCAGATTTCTTATTGTAAGCACAAAAATCTTATACATTTTGTTTAATTACAAACATGTGTATTGAACACAAACATTGTAGAATTGTTTTCTTACAAACATTTGTGTTGAACACAAAGATTGTAGATTTCAAACACTTACAATTGATGTGTTACATTTCATGGTAGTACAAGCATGAGTAGCTACAATTAATGTTGTACATATCGAACACTTATATTTTATGTGCTACATTTCATGTGCTACATTGCATAGTAGTACAAACGTGATTAGTTACAAACACTTTGTTGCGTGCGAGGTCACATAGTACAGTATTATCAAGCAAGAATATTCACAGTTAGGTGTACTAACTAGTGTGCATGCAAATAGTAACATGGAACGATCACACTTAGGGGTGATGTTGCCAAACATTGAACGGAGAATGAGCACACTCAGGTGTGGTGTTGCAAACATTGCACTTTGTGTGTGAGTACACACAAGTACACAGAATGATCAAATATCACACTAACACGTACACTTTGACCTCATAAGTAGTATCCTACCTAATTATAAAATTTAACAATTTTCAGGGCAAAATTTCCTTCAACAAGGGGATGATGTGACAATCCGGCATTCCCAGATTAATCCTGTTAGCCGAAAGTTAACAGAAACGAAATGAAATCATACAAAATCGAACTAGAAAGACCAAAATTAAACAAAACAAGTTTACAAACATGCAAACCATCAAAGTGTCAATTTTGACTTTAGAAAGTCAAAATTCGACCTAGCATCAAAATTGAAACCGAAATAGCATAAATGCATGGTTAATGGTCGGATTAAAGTCTCTATAATCATTACCTTGATGATTATAAACTGTAATAAAATTCAATTAATTGAGGAATTAAGTCGAATTAAAACTAAATAATGTCCCAAGGTTGAAACGGTAACCATTAACAATCAAACCCATATAAATTGATCAAAACCCGCACAATTGAAGCTTCAGAAAACATAATCGGCAACCTTAGAACTTGTTGCACACAAAAATTCGAAGCAAGAGGCTACAGGAAGAAGAATTGGTTCGAGTGTTGGCCAAACTCAACCTTGTAGTCGATCTCCATCAATTTGGCAACAAATTGGGTAAAAATTGACTGCTACACAACCTATATAAGCCGACTAAGCGAAGCCCTATATCAATTTTATGCTCTAATATCTAATTGCAAGTTTTGGGGGGGGGGGGTTTTAGCCAATCTATTTCAAAAATCAAATTAAAACTTACCTACAATTTCGGGATATCATGTTTAACAAAACCGCATATGAATTTCATATAAAAGCAACGAATTGAATGATTTCATGTTCTAGGGTTTGTATAAAGAACGAAATTGGGACTTTCGATTTAACGAGATCAATAACCGAATTAAACTATGCCAATAGTTTCGGAATCCATCATTTAACAAAAACCCTATGCTAATTGTATCAAAGAAACACGAATTTTATGAAATTGATTATTAGGATTCATGTAATAAAAGCAATTGGGATTTTTGATTATAACAAACATAAAATTCAAATTAAATGGTACAGAAGGTTTCGAAATCTTTAGTCTAAAGAGAACCTTGTTAAATTTCAGGTCAATTTAAACGGATTTAACCAATTAAATGTGAAGTTTTGATAAACACGTTCGAGTTCATGCAAGTCCCTAATTTGGAATTTTTTTTGATTGATAATCAAACTAAATCCACCCCTACATTCGTTTGAATCCATAGAGCAAAAGCCCATGCTTTGGGGATTGATCGTATTCGAATTGGACATCAATTGTAACTCAATGGCTTCGGTTAAGGTTAACAAGGGTGAACCGACTGTTTAGAACTTAAAATAATTCAGAAGGGGATCCTAATGTGATTCCCTAGTGTGTTGCACTTGTAGAGTGCATTTGTTGGGTGTGGGTAGTCACAGGTTCGAACCCAGGGGCCACTGGTTTTGTACAAAACTACTATTTTTAGTATTTCGTCACAACCCATTCATTTTAAATCCGATTTGACCCGTTCAAATTGTGTTGAAACCAGAACTGAATTCTGAACATAATGAAACAATAAAATTTATATTTTTGACCAAAAATACGATCGCGTATATGTGCATGTATCTAAACATAATCATATATGTTCATACGCTTTAATCAAAACGCATTCAAAGTCACGCATACTTTTCCATGTGTGTTTCAAACAATCAAACATACGTGTATTAACACATATTCTTTGTAGAAGGTTATCTACACGATTTCACGAGTATTTGATCATTTGATTCGCATTCTCAGGTGCGTACACGGCCCCTTTTTACATTTACTGTTTTCGGGGGAGAAACATGTGCAATCAAATGCATTTAGACACATATCATTTGAATGAGTTAGTTATTACTATAAGTTTGCACATAATACTTGAAGGTCTTTACATTTCGAACCGATTCGTTTGCCGCAGTGCAAATCATGGAAGTTGAAGATGGATCTATTGGGTTTGACAAGCCTCACTTGTTAGATGGTAAATCTACGCAAGTGTTTAACTAGCCAAATTCAGACATTACTATTCTTTGTGTTAGACAATAGTGTAAATGCAACAAACATTCAAACAGTCAGCTTCGGTGTCCACCGTTTATGTAAATAGTTCAATGGCTAGCTATCATGACTATGCAATGTGTGAATATGTTATCTGCAAACATTATACACAAACATCTTGTTCAAACAATTGATTCAAACATTCGTGAGTATTGATACAAAACCTGTGTATGCACCAACCATTGTGTTGACTTTGTTTGCATGTTTTCTCAAGACACTAAGACACAAGCATGAGCAAGCAGGGACTAGGATGTTGAGTCTCATGCATTATTTTGATTCAATTTTTTTGGATTTGGTTACTTAAGACATTGAGCATTGTTATTTTTATTTTTACAATTTTCATGGTTTGAAAAGAATTTTCAAACGCTTCCGCAACGCTACTTTTGTTTATTACATTTGTGACCCAAATTATGTTTGAAACGCATATAGAGGTCTTTTGTTATTTCTAATGCCTAAGATCCTGGTTTTGTCACGCCTCAAACGGTATGATTCCGTTAGTGGGAAATTGTGGGTGTGACAACCAGGTTCTGAATGAGATTGATATAGATTTCGGGCTTAGTGGTTCTCCTATCACCAAAAAAGCAGAGAAGCAACCCCATGAAACAATGGCCAAAATGTGCAATATTCACCTCATGGAGATGAGGATGAAGTAAGGGTGCCTAGTCCACCTAGACACTCACACCATATAGTTGGAGCATCCACTCCATGTGATAGTCCAAGTGGTCAACACAAAGATCGATAAGGCAATAAGACTCCATCTAAGCAATGGCCAATGAAGTTTACAACACTAAGGCTTGAAATCCCTAGTACCAAGAAAAAGGGGTACATGTTAATGCTAAGGTGGACTCAACACATGTTAAAACTGACAATAATGTTAGGGATTTTTATGATATCCTTAAACGAATTAACGAATCAAGCGAGAAAATTGAGGAATATACGGAAAATGTATGATGTCTTCGCACCAACGTAGCCACACTCACTGAGTTGGTTACAAAGGTGCTGAATGACAAAGACCTGCAAACCCAATACAACCCAATGCATGCGTCTTCATCTAAAGATCACCCAAACCCCTTAACTACCTCAAATATTCCCACCCTTTATCCAAACGCTCTTCAAGTAGTATTAGACTCAATGCTTAGCACCCAGCTCTATACCCTCTTTCAATCCTTCACAAAAAACTCTCTTCAGTCCCAAAAGGTGGAGATGGAACTACTGAAAGTTCCAGTAGACTCCAAGATTAAGTCATTTAAACATGAGGTGACTAATCACACCCTTTACCTGAATTCCTTAACAAGAATAGCTCTTCCTCCCCTTTGGTTCAAAGAATAGGATAATGAAGCAAAAAAGAGGGAGAATGAGAAGCTCCTATTTGTGGCACAGAAAATGGATGCAGATGAGTCTTAGTGGCAAAAGATGAAGATTGTGAAGTAGAAGAACCAATAGGCTCTTCTCAAGGTTGCTCTAGATCAACAGTTTCAAACTGAAACTGCCATGGCTAGTCTTGCACAAAAAGAGAAGGAAGCCTCTTCTCAGAAGGAAACTAATAGCCTGGCACAAGCAGAAATCCCAAACCCAAAGCCATTGAAGTTGTTGATACCATACCCGTACAGGTCATCCAAACAGCTTCTATGGTACAGAAGGACATACCCCACTTTTGTACAAAAAACAATGGGCCCCAAAATAACCACTTACCCTAAAACAACTACTAACCCTTTCCCAACAACCACTGATCCTTCCCCTTGACAATCAACCACTATTCCTTCTCCTATACAAACAAATACTAGCACATCCTCTCCTGTACACACAAAAGTACCCACACAAACAAAAGATTCTTCTCTCAGTCTCTCACCCAAATCTGCTTCTCAAACCCGCTTAAACATTTCTAGGATTCCTCCTAAACCCCAACCTAAACTAAGGCATTCATTCTCAAGGATGCAAAAGAGTATTGCCAAAATATCTAGCCTTCCTCTACCAAATTCAAAAACCTCGAATTCGAAATAAAAAGTCTAATTTGGACTCTGATAACAATAGACCCATCTCATCACTAAAGCCATGAAAAGGGAAATTGGTGATAGATGATAATGAGGTGTGGATGAGGATGAGGATGTCCCTGCTTCCCATCATCCTACCAAAATTCTTCTCCAATAAAACATATTGCCACTACAACTAAAAAACCTCAGCCTTCTCCAAAAAAAATCCTTCTCCCCGAAGAGGAAATTCTCTACCACTAAAGAACTTCTGATGCAGAAGAGTGTAAAGAAGGAAAGGGAACATATGATCTTAGCTGATCTTGAAGACTTTGGGCTGATAGGAGAAGAGTTCATCCAAGCCTATCAGGAGCAGATCCATCAATATGATCTTCAACAAAAAAGGGCATATCTGCAGGAGAGGGAGAAAATAATCAAGTTCTTGCTAGAAGAAGGCAATTACAAGGTGGAGACCTCCATGAGCTGGGACATTACTAGTCTTAAGAAGGAAGCTAAATTCCTTTCCTTTAGAATAAAGGCAGAAGCAAGGTAGAAGAGAGATGCTGGACAGAAGAAGAGAATAAAACATATCCTGATCCAAAATGAATGAGATTCAATGAATATTATCATGATATGGAAGGATAAAACCTTTTACGAAGAATGATTAATGTTTAAAAAGATAAATAAAAGACCATCCTAAACTTCGGTAGGATTAAGCTCAATCTTCATTTACCCATGGACCCTACAAATCCTCAGCCTTGAAGGAATCAAAGGAAGCCACCACAAACTCAATGATTGATAAAGTTATGAGTGGATTAATGGGAGTTTCTAATGTTGACCAAGTATCACAACCATTGGGTGGCAATTTCAATCCTTTGTTTGCGATTGAAGAGGAGGCCAAGCGTGTTATTTTGGATGGATATAATCCTAATCAGTATTGTGGCAAGAATAGTGATAAACACAATATCCCTTGCTAGAAGGAAGGAAATGGTGCAAATGCCTTAGTCAGCATCCCCTCCTCATCCTCCTTTCAAAGGCTCCACCCCTCAGAAAAGACAAAGGCCAAACCCTCCTCCTCAACATTTTGTGCATGTCTCCCGAAATAATCTAGGGATTAGAAGATGGTTTCGTGATGAACTAACCAATGCAATTGTGATAGAGAGGTATAATGACTCTAGAACCTCCTTCATAGACTGGTACTCTATTTTCGATCTTTCTGAAGTTGATCTAAGAAGAGTGAAGTTGCTTGATCTTGAAAATGCAGGGGGAAATTTCAAGGTGCAGGAATTCCTGCTTGACCTGAGAAGTCTAAAACAAATGATTTTTTCGAAAGAAAATAAGTGGTTTTGGCTTTACTAGCCTAGAGGAAGATTGTTGGAAACTACAGACTGACGAGCCATAACCATCTCTCCAAGACTTAACCACAAACATTCTTTCTAATAGCCCTAGAAGGTATATTTGAAGAATTTCTTCTGAATAACAACGAAAGAACTTCCTTAGAATAACATTGGAAGAACATCGTCAAATAACATCGTAAGAACTTCGTTCGAAAGCACTTTTTGAAGACAACATCAGAAGCTCTCTCTTTCCTTGAATAACTGCGGATAAGCAAATGCGGATCAAGAATTTAACATAACAAGTGGAAGACAACCTCAGAAGATTAAATACTGGAGAACCACGAAAGGCTTTAGTCATAGGTATTTCTCTTTCCGTTGTTGTTGACATTGCTCCATTATTATGTCGTTTTCAGTGTCTATACTATCTCTATACTTTGTCTTATTATTTCCAGTGAACTCCTGTATTAATGCCTGGGTATTTATATCCCAACATTCACTTTAATATATGGATTTGTGCTCCCAAATTTTCTCTTACTATTATTTCTATTTTCTTTCAAATGTAAACTTAGTGAACAAGTTAGACACCGGAGTTCAAAACTTGAGAGGGAGTTCTTACTTGTGCTTTGCAAAAGAGTCTTAATTGAATACTTAAATAAAATCATTAGAGTACTTAATCCAACAGGTAATATTGGTGGTTATGGACTTAGACAGATTTTGTGATGGACCATCGACCTTAATAATATCGGTAATCACAAATTAACAACGTTTCAAGGATTTCAAAGAGTAACAAATTTAGAATAAAAAAATGCATGCATGCACACTCAAGTTGTATCCTTTTTGGAGTATGTGATAGTGTAATGATTAACGTACTATACTTTTTGTAAACTGAAACCCTAATCGTTTAGTGAGCATTAGTTCAAAATATTAATCATCCATCCAAGATCAACAACTTATATCCTTTTAAACATAACGTCTTTTGTTATAACGTATCATTGTAACACATTGAGTTTATTCAAAGCACATCAACATGTTAAAATGTATAACATATAACTTATAGTATGTAATCATAAAATTCATAGGATCCGAGTAAGGTTTCACCCATCACATCAAAAGCATTTTAAAAACTTCGGTTTCTACAGGGCCAGCTGAATTGTCATAGCCCCATTTTAAACGCTTTTTACTTTTAAACCATAGGGTGGAACATGCTTACATATTTTACATCATTTACATTATTACTTAGCTGTAGTAGGCTTTAGTCATGATTGTGCATCGAATTAGCACAAAATCATAGTAACAGTGATACATCTATGTGATATAGATCTCGCCTAGTTTGAATTTTACTTTGGGGAAAGCCATGGCACACTTAGTGGTCATACATGAGGTAACATCTTCCTTTCATAAAAAGGTTCTTTTTTTGTGTGAATATAAACCGGTGAAAACTCACCAACTACTTTAGTAGGTGACATTTGTTTTTGTCATGTTTTAGGTGGCAAACCCAACTTAGGTGGTTATTAGCTAGTCATGGCTTGGAGATCATTTTTGGACAATCATCATATAAGAACTTGGACCTAGCTAATATAACTGAATCTTTAAGATTATGGTTTTGTTATTTTAGCTATATCTTTTGTGTATGTGATTGTAACTAATTTATGATAAACATAATTTTTGGTTAATTAACAACTATGGTGAGCTATTTGATATATGATGAATTGAATTTAGCTACCTATTAGCTTATCAGCAATCTACGTACTCAATGTGGCATCCCGATGATTGCGCCATCAGTTGAGGTGTTACACAAATCTTTCAAAATTTTGATTTGATTTGATTTGCAATTCTATTAATCTGATCTGATAAATTTATGTTTCTTTAATTACAGAATGATACTTCTGTCAAAGTTTCTCCTAAGAACAACAATTGTGCATGTGTTGACACTTCATCTAGGAATGAAGGAGAGTTTGTTGTTTATTACATTCTAGTGATATTCACAACTGCCAAGTTTATGATATGTACACCTTATCTATTTAAACAGAGATCTTTCTAGTCATCTATTGAGATTGAATGCAAAATTACTCCTAGTGTAATCAGAGATTTAGTTGGAGGAGAGAACGTTATTATCTATGCAGAGCAGAAACACTGAGTTTGTGTATTCCATTAATTTCCATAGCTCCCCATTCGGGTTCTATCTTATAAGGGAGAGAAACCAAGTTCCCTCCTCAACACCATTTTCACACCTTAATAATCTAGAATATATTGCGCCAGCTAGATTGAGGTGAAAGTAAGAGGACTTCGATTCAGATGTGGAGACATAGTGGTACCTTCGAGGGATGAAGAAGATGATGATCAGGATGCCTCTGCTCATACACCTAATACTCCATCCACTACATCTACTTCAATTGAGATTAGTGAGCCTATAAGAGCTTCTCCTGCTAAAGACTTGCCACCATTCAATCAAGATGACGTCAATCTGGAAGACATTAAGCTCTTGGATGATTCCAAATTTAAGTGTACCAAGTACAAGTTTCTTACGATGATTGTTGGCACGAGACTCGTTGCCATGACGAGAAAAGTGGAGAAGACGATGAGAGATCCTCAAGTCAGGGTAGCTGTAGAAGCCTAATTTATTGTATATTTTTCAAGCATCTACGTTCCCTTGACATCTCAAACTCCGACCCAACCATAGAAAGTGACAAGAAAGAAGGGTGCTAGAAAAAGGCAGAGGTTTGTGTTGATAAGGAGGACAAAGTCAGAGTCCATTGCAGCATGAAATGTCGTATCTACTACGATCACTCATATTCCATTAATATCAAGGTCTGAGATTCTTCTAACATTTCTACTAGTTTTTTTTATCTAGTACCCTCCTCCATTGCAGCTCCTATTTTCATTGCAGCCACTATTGGACATCCACTACAAGTTAAGGGACCTCTATGACAACAGTTTCGGTTAGAGATTAGCTTAAAAACCTTAACATTTTGGTTATTGTGCTCATGGCTCAACAAAAGGAATTGATTGAGAAGACTAGTCAGCTGAGTCTTGTTGCTGCACAAACTTCTCAACAGATTGTCGAACAAGATGCCTTGCTGCTACAAACAATAGACGAAAATGGACAGCTTGCCTTGTCGGATCTTTCCCTTTCATCAAGGAATGGCAACCTGAAGGAGGAGATGAAGAAGCTATCAATTGAGTTTGAAAATCTCAAAGACAGTAAACACATGTTGATAGGAAAGGATGATGACTCAGATGAAGATGTGGATGTTGATTTTGTCAATCATAGCATTGATGATAATGATGATGATGATGGTGATGATGATGATCAAGGGGAAGGTGATGCTGCTACATGGCCATCAGGAACTGCAAAGCATTTGATTAAAACCGAAAAAGAAGAAAAACAAAGCCTGAAAATCCAAGTCGAGCCCGTGACACTATGTAAAATCAGTGCCCGAACAGTAGTTCAGAATAGTGTAACGTAAAGTAGACTTTAGTACGGAACTCTGTGTAATACTTGTTATATTGCTTATGAAACTGTTACAAAAACACTGTGTAAACTAAGGTACAACTGCCAGATATATGTCTGACAACACTAAATTATGATGTGTATGTTAGTTTAGGATTTATTATGTGTAAACCTATGTGAGAAAGACTTAAACAAAATAATAACAGATGTCGTTATGCGAATATTAAACTAACTAACGGAGTATTCGTGTGGGTGACGATTCGCACGAGTATATTGTGAGTTTAACATTCTGAATGATGTCTAATAAATAGAAAATCAAATCGAAAAGTACAGTTATCGTATTGTTCGTACGGATGACGATCCGAACGAATACGCGAGAAAACCGTACAATTTGATTAAAAAGTTAATTAAACATTTTTGAAATGTTAAAAATAAATAAAAGATATTTAGTTAATTTATTAGGAATTGCCACATAAAAAGGCATTAAATGCCATTAAACCCTCACACCAACCCGTTTCTCTCTAGATCCGGCACTTTCTTTGTCTACCTTTTTCTCACACTAAAATCTCCATATCGTGCTCAAATTTACACCAAATTGGGCATTTTTGGTGTCAAAATAATCGTATTAATGTGTAGATCGTGAAGAGACGATTAAACCGACCTTTGAATCGTCGGAAACGAGGTAAAAAATCACTGATTTTCAGTGGGTTACACTATTCCCAACACTTTTGTGAACCATCTGGGTTTTCAACCCATATTCGACCTTCTAAACCAGTAGATGATGCACCAAATCAATCTAGGAAGTTAAGAAATAGGTTGGATTGGAGTTTAGCATGGATCAGAATCTATTTGGAGTTGGATACTATAATATCGATATAAGAAATGAAGAAGAAGGATATTATCGACGACCTGGATAACTAATGATGTTCATCAGCCGATACTGACAATATCGATGGACTAGAATCAATGGCCTTCCTCCGAAGATAACAATATCGACACTCTCTAAGATTTGGACCTTAAGGAGATGCCGAACTTAGCAGATTTGATGACCTAGGTGTCGATATTAGAGCTGGTCGATACTAACAGTATCCACAAGCTTGGAACTGGAATTCCCGTCGATACTGGAGTTGTTGTGGTCATCGATACTATTTAGGCTTGATCAATCCTAGCACTTGGTCCTAACCCATGTAATTAGGACTTGGAACCAGCTCAAATCAGTAAGGAACGAGTTCGTCGGAGTGGCTTGATCCTGGGTTAGTCAGGTTGAAGCTAGTAGGGTTTTGGTGTGTTAACCGGTTTTTTTATGCATCACCAATGTAACATCAGTGCCCGAACAGTAGTTCGGAACAGTGAAATGCTAGCAACACATTAGAAAACATGTAGGACACATAGTTGCACACCGAGACCAAACCCTTATTTACGTCTATTCTAAATACTTATTGTGTACAAAATGACAACAAATCAACTCATGTATTGAAGCTACATAATATACAAAGTACGACAGCGCGTTTATCTGATTCTTAGTCATACAGGCATACTACAACATAGGTGAGTTCATTTTTCCCCTTTCAAACTATATTGTTTTCACTTCGGGACTGAGAACCATGTTAAAATATTTTAAATAAATGTTTAAACGTTTCTTAACGCTTTCATACTTAATCTTGACGCTAATTCTTTATACACTTATACTTTGATGCTTTAAACTCACAATGCTTTAAATGCTTTAGAAACAAATACTACAACCTTGAAATACTTTTGTAAACTATAATCTTTGAAAAGCTCATATACTTAAGCTAATGGAAACTTATATGCTTGAATGCTTGAAATGCTAGTAATGCTTGAAGTGCTTGAAACACTGAAATGCTTGAAATGCTAAATGCTTGAACTGCTTGAAATGCTTGAAATGCTAAAAGTAACGGATTTGGATTCCGGTTGTGAAGCTAGTACTTGTGCACATGATACGTAAAGGCTAAACAATTTGTATGCTATAAACTTGTATGCTAAAGCTATTGGATTTCGTAAGACAGACTGATTGGCCGACGAGTGTTGACCTATGGTGTCAACCCCTACTAGTCATCAGCGTTTTTCGTTGTCCGAATCTTGTAAGACAGACTGATTGGCCGCCGAGTGTTGACCTATGGTGTCGACCCCTACTAGTCATTTAGTGTTTTTCTTGGTTCATCTGTGGATTTGTGATGAATGACTAGGGTGATACTGGTTTCTTCTTGCTGACCTTGTGTCATCTTGAGGATCCTTTTATCAAAACACCTATGTTCCAAGTCATACTTAGTTTCTACTATGGATTGATATTGGACACCTTCGGGTATTCAGTTATCCATACAAGTAAGTCTATAAACTTGATTTTCAAATGCTATTGTGTGCATGGATGAACTTCTTAAACAGAATGCTTGAAGCTATGATGGCAATGGAATTGGATGGTAGGTAAAACGCTTAATTATCATTAACAACAATGTCATATGTGGTTTAGTATGTGGTGGGCTGGTGGTAAGCTTGACCCAACGTATGCCCTATGTATAAGCATGCCGAACTAGATAGGACAGGCGGTTACTAATAAGGTTAAGGTTGTTACCGAAAAGGTTTGCAATGCTATTTTTCAAATACTAAACTATATGAACTCACCAACTATTGTGTTGACTTTGTTTTTCTTAAAAGTTTCTCAGGTGATGTATAGGATTAAGTTAAAGCTCAGGATTTGCATACTAGGATGCCCAGTTGGAGGACCTAGTAGCTTTTAGAAAGCACATACTTTTGTTGATTGGCTGTGAATCACTTTTGATATCTTGTATAGTTGCAAGATAGTAAACTTATAATTCTTTTGATAGGTTTACTTAGTTAAATTATCAAACATTGACAATTGTAATTTAACTTTGTAATCCTAGTTTAATGCTTATTGTGCTTTATTTGTTCTCAAATATTGATGCTATGTATACAATCTAATCATTCCGATTATCACACGATATCGCGCCCCGAGAACCTTCCGCCCGATGGGACATTCGATCCTGCCCGCTGGCTTAGGGTGTGACAGCTTGGTATTAGAGCTCAAGCTTATAGAGAATAATAGGTCCTTTATGTATAAAGGTTTGGCCTATACTATAAGTTAGGGACCTCTCATGTAGAGAACATAGGACTTAGGATTTTATTTGCATTTATGTCTTCAGCATTCGATAATAGCACTAACAGATTCCTTTTCGGTTGTGATCAGAATGCCGCCGAGAAGACAACCTCCTCCATCACCACCGCCACATGCTCCTCCTCCCCCACACACCCCGCCTCACAACACTAACACGCATACGGAGCTAGATCCTGCTACTGTGGCATTAGCCACTCTAATGAGCAGTCAGCTGACAAATCAGCTGAAGGAGGTGATCCCGTATATGATTAACAGATTTCAAGGACTCGGTAACAACTCTCGGCATACGACAGGGAAAACTAGTTGAAACACCGGCGCTATTCCAGACTATTCCTACAAGTCTTTTGTAGGATTCAAACCGCCAAGTTATAGAGGTGCTGAAGGAGCTGTTGGATTGATTCAATGGCTGGAGAAGATGGAAACTACTCTAGACATTAGTAGTTGTCCAGAGGATCATAAGGTTCGCTATTCTGCTGCATCTTTTAGCAAGCGGGCCTTAACATGGTGAAACTCTCAAATAAGAGCTTGAGGTAGAGAAGAAGCACTGGCGATGCCTTGGGCAAATTAAAAAATATTTCTAAGGAAAGAATTATGTCCCAAGAATGAGATCCAAAAGATGGAGACTGAACTGTCGAATCACGTGATGAAGGGAGCTGACCACCTGACTTACACCACTCAATATCATGAACTGGTAGCTTTGGTACCAGAGAGGATGCTTTAAGTGTGGTGAACTAGGCCACTTTTCTAAGAATTGCCCGAAGAGAGTGCAGCATGGAGTTCAAGCCCCTCGTGGGAGGACATTTGCTATAGGAGCAACCGCAGCTCGCCAGGACCCTAATGTGGTCACCGATACGTTCTCTTGTCTACCTTTTATGCTTCTATTTTGTTTGATACTTATGCGGATCAGATTTTTATCTCTGCCGATTTTGCTTGTAAACTTAATCATGTTGAGGAACAATTAGACTCACCTTACACAATGGAAGTAGCTGACGATAAGCAAATCACTGTACATACTATACTTAGAAATTGCCCATTGATCTTGAATTATCAATCATATACCGTCGATTTGATAGCGATGGAATTGGGTAGTTTTGATATCATTATAGGAATGGACTGGCTATCCCTTAACCGGGTTGAAATAGTCTGTTCCGAGAAGCTACTTAGAATACCTAGAGCGAATAATCAAGTGCTCGAGGTACGGGGAGACCAAGCAGAATGCAGTGTCAAGATTATCTCTTGCATGAAAGTGCGTAAGTGTTTGAGAAAGCAATGCATCGCCTTCCTTGCACATGTGGTGGAAAAGGAGAAGAAAAAGATCGAGATCCAAGATGTGCCAGTGGTGAAGGAGGATACAGAAGTCTTTCCTGACGATCTACCCGGTTTGCCACCGGCAAGACTGGTAGAGTTTCGTACCGATTTAATTCCTGGAGCAACACCTGTTGCTAAGTATCCATATCGATAAGCACCTTCTGAGATGCTGGAATTGTCGAATCAGTTGCACTTATTGCTAGATAAGTGTTTCATCCGCCCGAGCTACTCGCCTTGGGGAGCTCCGGTGCTGTTTGAGAAAAAGAAGGATGGATCCTTTCGGATGTGCATAGACTATAGAGAACTAAACAAACTTACTATCAAGAATCGATATCCATTACCGAGGATCGATGATTTCTTTGATCAACTCCAAGGAGCACAGTACTTTTCAAAGATTGAAGGATGGGTCCTTTTAGATGTGCATAGACTATAGAGAACTAAACAAACTGACCATCAAGAATCGGTATCCACTACTGAGGATCAATGATTTGTTTGATCAACGCCAAGGTGCACAGTACTTTTCGAATATTGACTTGTGGTCAGGGTACCATCACTTGCGAGTACAAAACGAAGACATACCAAAGAAGGCTTTCCGGACGAGGTATGGGCATTACGAGTTCATGGTGATGCCTTTCGGATTAAAAAATGCACCAGCGGTTTTCATGGATCTCATGAACCGTGTGTGCAAGCCGTATTTAGACCAGTTCATCATTGTTTTCATTTACGACATAATGATATATTCAAAAAGAAAAGCAGAGCATGAACAACATCTTAGAAAGATCTTTGAATTATTAATGAATGAGCAACTCTATCCTACGTTCTCAAAATGTGAATTTTGGCTTAGAGAAGTTCATTTATTGGGTCACGTAAATAACAGTGATGGCATTCATGTCGACCTTGCCAAGATCGAAGCTATTAAGAACTGGGATACTCAGGCGACACTGACGGAGATACGATCTTTTCTAGGATTGGCGGGTTACTATAGAAGGTTTATTTCGAAGTTTTCTAAGATAGCTTTGCCTCTCACGAAACTGACCCAGAAGAGTGAACCGTTTGTTTGGGAACAGAAACAGGATGAAGCTTTCCAAACTTTAAAAAGAAATTATGTGATGCTCCAATCTTATCTCTCCCGGAAGGTACGGATGACATTGTAGTGTATTGTGACGCTTCCCATCAGGGACTCGGTTAATGCTGCGAGACAAAGTTATCGCGTATGCATCAAGACAGCTAAAGATACACGAAAAAAACTACACAAAGCACAATTTAGAACTAGGAGCAGTAGTCTTCGCTTTGAAGATCTGGAGACAATACTTATATGGCACCAAGTGTCCATATTTACTGATCACAACAATCTACAACATATCTTTGATCAGAAGGAACTCAACATGCGACAACGTCATCGGGTTGAACTTCTGAATGATTATGATTGCGTGATTAATTACCATCCAGGTAAGGCGAACGTTGTAGCTGATGCCTTAAGCTGAAAGTAACGAGTTAAACCTTTGCGCGTAAGAGCCATGTGAATGAACGTACAGACAAGCTTACGGGATAGGATCATGAAGGCTCAGCAACAGACAGTAGAACAAGGAAATCTGAAGAAGGAGCTCGACTGTGGAGCCGAGCGACTATTTAAAACAAACAAAAGCTGATGGAATTATCTACTATCAGGATCGGGTGTTGATTCCTGCAGTAGATGCATTATGAAAACTGATTTTCGATGAAATGCACAAGACCAGGTATTCGGTACACCTGGGCGCTGATAAAATGTACCAAGACTTACGGGGATTTTATTGGTGGCCAGGAATGAAGAAATACATAGCCGAGTATGTCGGACGATGCTTAATGTGTACAGAACACCAGAAACCTTCGGGTTTACCGAAACAACCTAAAATTCCGATCTGGAAGTGGGAACAAATAGCTATGGATTTCATTACCAAGCTACCCCGCACTTCTAGTTGTTATGATACGAATTGGGTCATCATTGATCGATTAACTAAATCTGCTCACTTCTTTCATATGCATGAAACATTCACTAAGGATAAATTGGCAAGATTGTACATTAATGAGATAGTGGTACGTCACGGTGTATCATTGTCTATCATCTCTGACCGAGATAGCAGATTCACATCCTGATTTTCGCAATCATTGCGGAAATCTCTAGGGACGCACTTAAACTAGAGTATAACTTACCACCCCAACAAGATGGTCAAAGCGAACGTACAATACAAACCCTATAAGACATGTTGTGAACAAGTGTTTTGGATTTCGGTGGGAATTGGGACTCTCATTTGCCACTGATTGAATTCTCCTATGACAACAACTATCATAGTAGCATCGGATGTGCTCCATTCAAGGCTCTATTTGGCAGAAAATGCCGGTCACCGGTTTCCTGGACCGAGGTAGGAGATAACCAAATAACTGGACCTGAGCTTGTTTAAGAAACCACTGATAAGATTGCTCAGATACAACAAAGGTTACAGGCAGCTAGAAGCAGACACAAAAGCTATGCCGACAAAAGGCGCAAGCCGTTAGAATTTCACGGAGACCGAGTCATGCTAAAGGTTTCTCCTTGGAAGGGCGTAGTATGTTTTGGAAAGAAAGGCAAACTTGCACCAAGATACATCGGACCATTCTAAATAATTCAACGGATTGGTCCTATGGTGTATAAACTGAGCTTACCTGATGAACTCAGTGGTGTGGACGACATGTTCCACATCTCGAATCTTAATAAATGCTTAGCAGATGAGTCTTTAGTAATACCAGTAGAGGAGATACAAATAGACGAACAGCTACACTTCGTCGAAGAACCATTGGAAATTATCGGTCGTAAAGTTAAAAAACTGAAACAAAGTTGTATTCCGATTGTCAATGTTCGATGGAATTCCAAGCGCGGACCTGAGTTCCCTTTGGAGCACGAGGATCACACGAAAGCTAAGTATCCTCAATTGTTTACAGAGGAAGTCGTACCTGATAATGATTCTTAAATTTCAGGACGAAATTTCCTCAACAAGGGGAGACTGTAACATCAATGCCCAAACAGTAGTTCAGAACAGATAAAATGCTAGTAACACATTAGAAAACACATAGGACACATAGTTGCACATCGAGACCAAGCCCTTATTTACGTCTATTATAAATACTTATTGTGTACAAAATCACAACAAATCAACTCATGTATTGAAGCTACATAATATACAAAGTACGAGAGCACGTTTATCTGATTCTTAGTCATACAGGCATACTACAACACAGGTGAGTTCATTTGTCCCCTTTCAAACTATTTTGTTTTTACTTTGGGACTGAGATACATGTTTAAATATTTTAAATAAATGTTTAAATGTTTCTTAACGCTTTCGTACTTATTCTTGACGCTAATTCTTTATTCACTTATACTTTGATGCTTTAAACTCAGAATGCTTTAAAAGCTTTAGAAAAAAAATACTACAACGCTGAAATACTTTTGTAAACTATAATCTGTGAAAAGCTCAGATGCTTAAGCTAATGGAAACTTATATGCTTGAATGCTTGAAATTCTAATAATGCTTGAAGTGCTTGAAATGCTTGAAACGATGGAATGCTTGAAATGCTTGTAATGCTTGTAATGCTTGAAGTGCTTGAAATGCTTGAAATGCTAAAATTAATGCATTTGGATTCCGGTTGTGAAGCTAGTACTTGTGCACATGATATGTAAAGGCTAAACAATTTGTATGCTATAAACTTGTATGATATATACTTGTATGCTAAAGCTATTGGACTTCGTAAGACAGACTGATTGGCCGATGAGTGTTGACCTATGGTGTCAACCCCTACTAGTCATCAGTGTTCTTCGTTGTCAGAACCTTGTAAGATAGACTGATTGGCCGCCAAGTATTGACCTATGGTGTCGACCCCTACTAGTCGTTCAGTGTTTTTCTTGGTTCATCTGAGGATTTGTGATGAATGACTAGGGTGATACTGGTTTCTTCTTGCTGACCTTGTGTCATCTTGAGGATCCCTTTATCAAAACACCTATGTTGCAAGTCATACTTAGTTTCTACTATGGATTGATATTGGACACCTTCGGGTATTCAGTTATCCATACATGTAACTCTATAAAATTGGTTTTCAAATGCTATTATGTGCATGGATGAACTTCTTAAACGGAATGCTTGAAACTATGATGTAAATGGAAATGGATGATAGGTAAAACACTTAATTATCATTAACAACAATGTCATATGTGGTTTAGTATGTGGTGGGCTGGCAGTAAGCTTGACCTTACGTATGCCATATATATAAGCATACTGGAACTGGATAGGACAGGTGGTTATTAATGAGGTTAAGGTTGTTACCGATGTCACACCCCGAGCCGGCGGGGTAGGATCGGGTTTCCCCGACGGGCGAAAGGTTCCCGGGGCGTGATATTGTGAGTGATAATCGAAATGATTAGATTGTTTACATTGCACATGATATATAAATGAGAAACTTGCTAGAATAAATTAGAATTACAAAGTTAAATTACATCAGTTAAGTTTATAATTTGACAATGTAAATCTACTATAAAATCATAAATCTTCAATCTTGTATCTGCACAAGATATACAAAATAACTGTGTACGATGTCCAAAAATATGCAGGTCCAAAAAGCTAGGTCCTCTATCTGTAACCTAGTACAAAAGAAACAACTCTTCAGTTGACCTGTTCATCACCTGAGAAGTCATGCAAAAATAAAGTCAACACATGGTTGGTGAGTGCATACCCCTGGGTCGAGCCAACAAACCCGCCCAGACGCCATCCCACCACATACTAATACGCATATGACACTGTTGTTAATGATAATTAAGCATTTTTACCCTACACACCTCTGATTTAGATTATGCTTTCCAAAAATTGATTCACCTTTGATTCTCTTGAGTTCATCATAGATACATGATTTCCCAAAAGTCAGTGATAGAAATAAAATGTTAAATATTCAATTAAATAAATAAATAAAACATTTATATACAACTAAGACATGATGATTGGGCCTTATTTGACTCAATCAATTAGACTTAGTTGTTGGTGGTTGTCCAAGTTGTAACCTCTCACACGTGACCCATGTCAGGCATAACTCGCAAGGAGTACCCCTGAACTGAGCGAGATTTTAATGTTTTGCCCTTACAGCTTGACCCAATGGTCTTCTATACATGCGGGGACTTTAAGGATATCCTGTGGTTCTTGATCTCTTTGATTCTCTTGATATGACTTTGATATTTATTTCGTTTGACAGTTCACGTTATTGCCCGTATAGCCTGACTACAAGAGTCTTCTATACCTGAAGCGGACTTTATATGTGTGTTACACGTGGTCTTGATTCCCTATACAACTGACATCCACCTTAACTTAAATATTAATGATTTCATTAGATTATAATGATTTCATTGTTTCCATGATTCACACACATTTATGATTTCTGATTCCTTGAGTCTCTTGATCTTGATCTTTGATTATGATTCTTTGTTCTCAGATTCCACACTGAATTATATTTCCTTTGAATATGATCTTTTGTTTTAGTTCATTAGATTTCAATTTGAATTTAGATTCTTGAATTTGAGTTTGATAGCCTACGGGTTTGTTTAGAGTTTAAATTTAAAGTATTACTTATAAGAGTACTTTAATTAACTTGATTATTTGATCTATTTAATAATTAGCTAGACAGGAGTCTAGGAGTATCAACAAACACATATATGTAAAACATATAATAAATAAAAGCATTTAAATAAACAGTTTACGCATGCTTCTCAGCCCCGCGTTTTAAAACAAAAATGTTTAGAAAAGGGGCAATGAACTCACCTGTGTTGCTATGTAAATGAACTAATCGCTCTTTTTGTAGCTAGGTTTCTTCAGTTCCTGAGTTATTTTATAAAAATTGAATACGATAAATACATGTAATAGTCGTTGTGCCTAAGGATTGGTCTTGTCGTGTGTGCAACTAAGTGTCCAAGTACTAAGTGTATCTAGAACCTAATATAACATAGTTACCCTTTTTATAACCCAAATCCCATGTTTAGTTATAATAATTTACTCTTACATTTTTAGAATTTTCGGCAGAGTTTCCTTTGTTTTCTGTTTAAAATCCAGAAAATTACAGTGTCTATTTTACAACAAAATCCCAATCAATGATATTACAACTAACTTTTATAACAAAATTAACTTAAAAGAAACCAATGACATTTATAAAGTACATTTCAAATTAAACAAGACTTTAGAAATTATTAAATTAACTTTTATAAATTTATAACATCTTCATTTTATGCAAACATCATTACTTAAGTTCAAGTAGTATTTAAATGTGTGTTGGGCTTAATTAACCCCATTGGCCCACTTTGGTCCAATTGATCACCTTTGATTCCTAGTTGATTATCCAACTTATGTTTTTGATTCTCATGAGCTTAGAACCATTCTACCCTATTTGTTAAACAATCTTATATGTTCAACATTTAGTTCTACATATGCATGCATGATTAGGGTTTCATCCTTGTTCATGCACACACACATAAATATATGATTTATCCACATACACCCATGCATGCAACTTATATCATAATTTCTCATGAGAAACCTAGGTTATTGATCAACTAATCATGTATTATGTTCCTCACACTAGTTATAGGAATGATAAGCCTCACATTAGCCGAATTAAGCAAACCTAGGTTTCGGATCCTGGTTAGGGCAGCGAACCTATTGCCCTAACCGTTAGGTTCGGCTGCATTTGAGAAGGGTAGGGTTCGGCTACTTCATCTCACCAACGAACCCTTAGGGTTCGGTCATCTATGAAATCAGGTTCATTCTAATATGAGGGTTCGGTAGATCTAGGGTTCGTTTAAGAAAGGTTTAGCTCTTAAGGTTCGGTTTCCACGGGTAAGGGAAGGTTCGGCTGATTAAGCATGGTTCGCTAACCACCTAGGTTCGGCTACAGAATGATTTGGCGTCTAAGGGTTCGTGGCTCAGAACAACTACAGGTTCGCTGTCAGTGAGCCAGGGTTCGGCTGCAGAAGTGCTCAGGTTCGCGACAGAGGGTGCAAGTCCGGTGCAGGGTTCGTGAGCTGCAATAGGTTCGGCTCTAGGGTTCGGCTTAGGGAAACTGCCAGGTTCGGCCGATGCTGATGGGTTCGGCTTGAGTTCGTTCGCGAACCTGTGCTTTTCCTTGGCTGTCATCCTCAATCTTGAGACCTCAAACCTGTTACAACTCATTCCTAAAGCTACCTAAACGTGTAAGACTTCTTAATCTAAGTGTTTTAGGTGTTTAATATCGATTATAGTTGCCAAAACCACATGGACACTTGAAAACCCTATAAAACCGAATTTAAAATGGATATTTACCTTAGATTTTGTGGATGAAAGTGCACAATGCTTGTACTTCTGCAATCTACAAGATGAGAGGATCGTAGTGTCACAAATTTTTCTTGAATCCACCAAGGATTGAGCTTAAAAAATTAGAGAGATTGTTGTTTCTTGAATGAGAATTAGAGAGAGAGAGAGAGATAGAGAGAACGAGCTAGAGGGAGAGAGAGAGGAAATGGGGTGGTTGTGGCATTAAATGGCCACATTAAATGTGGGGAAAAATACCCACTCGTTCGGTCTCGTTTGGTTTCGCGTAACATGCCGGTTCGCGTAGTTTTCGCGACAAAACGACACGGTTTGTAAAATTAGAAATCATTTAATTATTCTAGGTTGTAATTCCTAATAAATTAACTAATAGCTTCTATATATTTTAAATTTAAAAATATTAATTCACTGTTTAAATCGAAATGTACAGTCGTCGCGCGTATTCGTTCAAATCGTCACCAGTACGAACACGGCGATAACTATACTTTTCAATCTTGTTTTCTAATTATAGAATATCATTCAGAACGTTAAACTTTCAGATATATTCGTACAGATCGTCACCTATACGAATAACCCGTCGATTTAGCATTCACATAACAATATTCCTGTGTTTTGTTCTATAAGGCCTCACATACGTTTATACATAATAAATCCTAACAAATAATCACATGATGGTTCTGTGTTGCCAGATAATTATCTGACTCAAGAACCATTGTTCTGAACTTTGTTTTCTGAATTGAATCTGAACTTTGATTTGATAACATGCAATGAAAATGGTATACAATTGATAACTGAAATATATACCTGATTTACTGTTTATGTACTGTAGAGATCACTGTTCCGGTGACGGTTCCGGCACTGATGTTACAGTCTCCCCTTGTTAGAGAAATTTCGTCCCGAAATTTAAGAGTTGTTATCGGGTACAGCTTCCTCTTCAAACAATTGGGAATACTTTGACTTCATGTGATCTTCACGTTCCCAAGTAAACTCGGGCCCGCGTCTTGAGTTCCATCGAACCTTTACAATAGGAATACGGCTTCGCCTCAGTTGTTTAACCTTGCGATCCATAATCTCCAAAGGTTCCTCTATAAAATGTAACTGTTCATCGACTTGAATTTCTTCGATTGGAATGACGAGAGACTCGTCAGCAAGGCATTTCTTTAGGTTTGAGACGTGAAACACGTCATGCACACCACTGAGTTCATCAGGTAATCTCAGTCTATACGCCACAGGACCAATACGTTCAATGATTTCGAACGGTCCTACGTATTGTGGTGCTAGTTTGCCTTTCGTTCCAAAGCGTACAACGCCTTTCCATGGGGACACCTTCAACATTACCCGGTCTCCCACTTGGAATTCCAACGGCTTGCGTCGTTTGTCGGCGTAGCTCTTTTGTCTGCTTCTTGTAGCTTGTAGTCTTCTTTGAATCAGAGCTATCTTGTCAGTAGTTTCCTGAATAAGTTCTGGCCCAGTTATCCGATTGTCTCCAATTTCAGTCCAACAGATCAGTGATCGACATTTTCGACCATAGAAAGCCTCGAATGGTGCACATCCGATACTGCTGTGATAACTGTTATTGTAGGAGAACTCGATCAGTGGCAAATGGGAGTCCCAATTTCCACCAAAATCCAACACGCAGGTTCTTAACATGTCCTCTAGGGTTTGAATAGTACGTTCGCTTTGACCATCCGTTTGTGGGTGATAAGCTGTACTCAGATTTAACTGTGTCCCTTGAGATTTCTGCAGTGATTGCCAGAACCTTGATGTGAATCTGCTATCTCTATCGGAAATAATAGACAATGGCACACCGTGGCGTACCACTATCTCGTTGATGTATAATCTTGCCAGTTTATCCATGGTGAAAGTCTCACGCATTGGCAAGAAATGAGCAGATTTTGTTAAACGATCAATGATCACCCAAATTGTATCATGACCACTGGAAATGTGGGGTAGCTTGGTAATGAAATCCGTGGCTATTTGTTCCCACTTCCAGAGCAGAATCTCAGGCTGTTCTAGTAAACCAGATGGTCTCTGGTGTTACGCCTTTACCTTCGCACACGTAAGACATTGACCGACGTATTCAGCTATGTCTTTCTTCATTCCAGGCCACCAATAAAATCCACGCAAGTCTAGGTACATTTTATCAGCGCCTGGATGAACAGAGTATTTAGTCTTGTGTGCCTCATCGAAGATAAGCTTTCTCAATTCATCTACCACCGGGATCCATATACGTTCCCGGTAGTAGATCATTCCATCAGGTTTTGTGTTGAACTGTTTCTCTGCTCCGCAATCAAGTTCCTTCTTCAAATTACCTCGGTCAAGTGCTTCCTGTTGTGCTTGAATAATCTTGTCACTTAAACTGGTCTACACGATTATCCCCATTGCTCTAACACGTAGGGGTATGACCCGTTCCTTCCGGCTCAAGGCGTCAGCTACAACGTTCACCTTTCCCGAATGGTACTTGATCACACAGTCATAATCATTCAGAAGTTCAACCCAACAGCGCTGTCGCATGTTGAGCTCCTTCTGATCTAAGATGTGCTGCAGACTTTTGTGATCAGTGAATATGGTACACTTGGTGCCATGTAAGTAATGCCTCCAAATCTTCAAAGCGAAGATTACTGCTCCCAGTTCAAGATCATGAGTAGTGTAATTCTTCTCATGAATCTTTAACTGTCTTGATGCATAGGCTATGACCTTGTCCCGTTGCATTAACACGCAACCCAATCCTTGATGGGAAGCATCACATTAAACCACAAAGTCATCACAACCTTCTAGAAGAGATAGAATTGGAGCATCACACAATTTCTGTTTCAAAATCTGAAAAGCATCTTCTTGTTTTTGATCCCAGACAAACGGTTCACTTTTCTGAGTTAACTTAGTGAGAAGCAGAGCTATCTTAGAAAAGTTCGAGATGAATCTTCTATAATAACCTGCCAATCCAAGAAAAGACCGTATCTCCGTTGGTGTCTTCGGAGTATCCCAGTTCTTTATCGCCTCGATCTTGGTAGGATCTACGTGTATTTCCTCGCTGTTGACCACATGGCCCAGAAATTGGACTTCTCTAAGCCAAAATTCACATTTAGAGATTTTAGCATAGAGTTGTTCTTTCTTCAACAGCTCCAAGATCTTTCTAAGGTGTTGCTCATGATCTGCTTTGCTCTTCGAATAAATAAGTATGTCATCAATAAAGACAATAACAAACTGCTCTAGATATGGCTTGCACACTCGGTTCATGAGATCCATGAAAACCGCTGGTGCATTTGTCAATCTAAAAGGCATCACCATAAATTCGTAATGCCCGTATCTGGTTCGGAAGGCCGTTTTTGGTATATCTTCGTCTTGAACTCTAAGCTGATGATATGCAGATCGCAAGTCAATCTTTGAGAAGTATTGAGCTCCTTGTAGTTGGTCAAACAAATCATCAATCCTCGGTAATGGATACCGATTCTTGATGGTTAGTTTGTTCAGTTCCCTGTAATCTATGCACATTCTGAAGGATCCGTCTTTCTTCTTCACGAATAAGACCGGAGCTCCCCAAGGTGTAAAGCTCGGTCTGATGAAACCTTTATCAAGTAGTTCCTGTAACTGATTAGACAATTCCCGCATCTCTGAAGGTGCTAACCTGTAAGGAGATTTAGCAACAGGAGTTGCTCCAGGAATTAAGTCAATACGAAACTCTACCGGTCGCGCAGGAGGCAAACCAGGTAGATCTTCAGGAAATACTTCAGGATATTCTTTCACCACAGGTACATCTTGAATCATTTTCTTGTCCTTCTCCTTTTCTACCACATGAGCCAAGAATGCAACGCACCGCTTCTGTAAACACTTACGTGCTTTTATACATGAGATAATTTTGACACTGCGTTTTGCTTGATCCCCTTTCACTGCCAGTACGCGATCACTCGACAATGGAACATGAAGTAGCTTTTCACAACAGATGACCTCCACTCGATTAGAGGAACACCAATCCATTCCAACAATAATGTCGAAACTACCCAACTCCATCGGTATCAAATCGATGGTGAATGTATGACCATTATGTGTCAATGGGCAATTTCTATAAACTGTGCTAACTGTAATCTGTTTCCCGTTAGCTACCTCTATAATGTAAGGGGAATCTAATTGTTCCTCTATAGAATCTAATTGGCATGCAAAATCGGCAGAGATAAAACTCTGATCCGCACCAGTGTCAAATAGAACAGAAGCATAAAAGTCATGTAAGAGAAACGTACCAGTGACCACATTCGGGTCCTGGCGCGCAGCTGGTGCTCCAATGGCAAAGGCTCGTCCACGAGGAGCTTGAACTGCTGGTTGTGTCTTCTTTGGGCAGTTCTTAGCAAAGTGGCCTTGTTCGCCACAGTTATAGCATCCACCATGGTTCTGATTAGCTGGTGGAGGAAGAGCCAAAGCAGCATTGTTGACTGCTTGGTTAGGTGTCATCTGGCAGTGTTGGACCCAATGGCCCTTTCTTCCACATCCCGTACATTGCTTGCAGGGAATGTTAGCAATGTGATGATACTGACACTTGGTACACAAAGGATACGTGCCAGTGTAGGGTTTGCGGTTGGGGTTTTGTGGTGCTGCTACTACTTGTTGAAGAGGTGGGGCCATCGTGTAGTTCTTGATGGTCTTATGTTTCTTCTTCGGATGTTGCTGGTGATGTGGCTTCTTTGAAGACTCTTCGTTTCTCTTACCAGTGTCAGCCTCTTTCTTCAGAACTCCAGAGGCAACCATTAAATCAGTGAGTTTTCCAGACAATCTCACTGCAGACTCGACAGTGGTAGGGTTGGCTGAAACAACCATGCCCTGAATGCAGGCGGGGAGTCCACCTACATATCTGTCTATCTTTTCTCCAAGGTTGGTACCATGTCTGGCACCAAAGCAACTAACTCGTGGTAACGAGTAGTGTAACCCATGTGATCAGCCCCCTTCATCACATGGTTGGATAACTCAACCTCTAATTTCTGCAGCTCATTCTTGGGGCAGAATTTTGTTCGTAGTAGTGTCTTGAAGTCTTCCCATTGCATGGCCATAGCTTCCTCTCTTCCTCTGGCGTTGATCTGACCGTTCCACCAAGTTAGAGCCTGTTTGTTGAATGTTCCAGCTGAGTAACGGACCTTGTGATGTTCTGGGCAGCTACAAAGATCCAAAGTAGCTTCTATCTTTTCAATCTATTGGATTAATCCAACGGCTCCTTCAGACCCACTGAAGCTGGGTGGTTTACATCCTACAAATGACTTGTAGGAGTAATGGAATGAACCTCCAGTATTTCCACTGGCTTTTATAGATGAGTTGCCAGTGTTGTTGATCTCGTTGCGAAGATGAAGGAACATCTCTGGTATTGCCTCTTTCATCTGATTTGTCATCTGGCTACTCAGTAACGTCACCAGAGCAATAGTAGCAGGATCCAGGGTAGGTGTTGTACCCGAACTAGATGTTTGGGTAATTAAAGGAGGAGGGGGACGAGGAGGTGGCGGTGGTGAATCAGGTGGTGATGGTGTCGAAGAATGTGGAGCTTGGTCTTGTGTTGATGTCAACAGAGGAGGTTGTCTTCGTGGCGGCATTCTGATCATAACCAATAAAGTTATTGGTTAGTGAAATGATCAAATATAGAAGACAATATGCAAGAAAATTCCTAAGTCCTGTTTCTCTATATGCAGGGTCCCTAGGTTATAGTCTAGGCCAAACCGTATAAATAAGTGACCTATATTTCTCTATAACCATGGCTCTGATACCAATCTTTCACACCCCGAACCGGCGGGGTAAGATCGGGTTTCCCCGATGGGCGGAAGGTTCCCGGGGCGCGATATTGTGAGTGATAATCGAAATGATCAGATTGTTTACATTGCACATGATATATAAATGAGAAACTTGCTAGAATAAATTCGAATTACAAAGTTAAATTACATAAGTTAAATTTATAATTTAACAATGTAATTCTACTATAACATCATAAATCTTCAATCTTGTATCTGCACAAGATATACAAAATAACTGTGTACGATGTCCAAAAATATGCAGGTCCAAAAAGCTAGGTCCTCTATCTGTAACCTAGTCCAAAAGAAACAACTCTTCAGTTGACCTGTTCGTCACCTGAGAAGTCATGCAAAAATAAAGTCAACACATGGTTGGTGAGTGCATACCCCTGGGTCGAGCCAACAAACCCGCCCAGACGCCATCCCACCACATACTAATACGCATATGACACTGTTGTTAATGATAATTAAGCATTTTTACCCTACACACCTCTGATTTAGATTATGCTTTCCAAAAATTGATTTACCTTTGATTCTCTTGAGTTCATCATAGATACATGATTTCCCAAAAGTCAGTGATAGAAATAAAATGTTAAATATTCAATTAAATAAATAAATAAAACATTTATATACAACTAAGACATGATGATTGGGCCTTATTTGACTCAATCAATTAGACTTAGTTGTTGGTGGTTGTCCAAGTTGTAACCTCTCACACGTGACCCATGTCAGGCATAACTCGCAAGGAGTACCCCTGAACTGAGCGAGATTTTAATGTTTTGCCCTTACAGCTTGACCCAATGGTCTTCTATACATGCGGGGACTTTAAGGATATCCTGTGGTTCTTGATCTCTTTGATTCTCTTGATATGACTTTGATATTGATTTCGTTTGACAGTTCACGTTATTGCACGTATAGCCTGACTACAAGAGTCTTCTATACCTGAAGCGGACTTTATATGTGTGTTACACGTGGTCTTGATTCCCTATACAACTGACATCCACCTTAACTTAAATATTAATGATTTCATTAGATTATAATGATTTCATTGTTTCCATGATTCACACACATTTATGATTTCTGATTCCTTGAGTCTCTTGATCTTGATCTTTGATTATGATTCTTTGTTCTCAGATTCCACACTGAATTAGATTTCCTTTGAATATGATCTTTTGTTTTAGTTCATTAGATTTCACTTTGAATTTAGATTCTTGAATTTGAGCTTGATGGCCTACGGGTTTGTTTAGAGTTTAAATTTAAAGTATTACTCATAAGAGTACTTTAATTAACTTGATTATTTGATCGGTTTAATAATTACCTAGACAGAGTCTAGGAGTATCAACAAACACATATATGTAAAACATATAATAAATAAAAGCATTTAAATAAACAGTTTAAAATAAAACAGTTTACGCATGCTTCTCAGCCCCGCGTTTTAAAACAAAAATGTTTAGAAAAGGGGCAATGAACTCACCTGTGTTGCTATGTAAATGAACTAACATGAAATGCGCGCTCTTGTTGTAGCTAGGTTTCTTCAGTTCCTGAGTTATTTTATAAGAATTGAATACGATAAATACACGTAATAGTCGTTGTGCCTAAGGATTGGTCTTGTAGTGTGTGCAGCTAAGTGTCCTAGTACTAAGTGTATCTAGAACCTAATCTAACATAGTTACCCTTTTTACAACCCAAATCCCATGTTTAGTAATAATAATTTACTCTTACATTTTTATAAATTTCGGCAGAGTTTCCTTTGTTTTCTTTTTAAAATCCAGACAATTACAGTGTCTATTTTACAACAAAATCCCAATTATATTACAACTAACTTTTATAACAAAATTAACTTAAAAGAAACCAATGACATTTATAAAGTACATTTCAAATTAAACAAGACTTTAGAAATTATTAAATTACCTTTTATAAATTTATAACATCTTCATTTTATGCAAACATCATTACTTAAGTTCAAGTAGTATTTAAATGTGTGTTGGGCTTAATTAACCCCATTGGGCCCACTTTGGCCCAATTGATCACCTTTGATTCCTAGTTGATTATCCAACTTGTGTTTTTGATTCTCATGAGCTTAGAACCATTCTACCCTATTTGTTAAACAATCTTATATGTTCAACATTTAGTTCTACATATGCATGCATGATTAGGGTTTCATCCTTGTTCATGCACACACACATAAATATATGATTTATCCACGTACACCCATGCATGCAACTTATATCATAATTTCTCATGAGAAACCTAGGTTATTGATCAACTAATCATGTATTATGTTCCTCACACTAGTTATAGGAATGATAAGCCTCACATTAGCCGAATTAAGCAAACCTAGGTTTCGGATCCTGGTTAGGGCAGCGAGCCTATTGCCCTAACCCTTAGGTTCGGCTGCATTTGAGAAGGGTAGGGTTCGGCTACTTCATCTCACCAACGAACCCTTAGGGTTCGGTCATCTATGAAATCAGGTTCGTTCTAGTATGAGGTTTTGGTAGATCTAGGGTTCGTTTAAGAAAGGTTTAGTTCTTAAGGTTCGGTTTCCACGGGTAAGGGAAGGTTCGGCTGATTAAGCATGGTTCGCTAACCACCTAGGTTCGTCTACAGAATGATTTGGCGTCTAAGGGTTCGTGGCTCAGAACAACTACAGGTTCGCTGTCAGTGAGCCAGGGTTCGGCTGCAGAAGTGCTCAGGTTCGCGACAGAGGGTGCAGGTCCGGTGCAGGGTTCGTGAGCTGCAATAGGTTCGGCTCTAGGGTTCGGCTTAGGGAAACTGCCAGGTTCGGCCGATGCTGATGGGTTCGGCTTGAGTTCGTTCGCGAACCTGTGCTTTTCCTTGGCTGTCATCCTCAATCTTGAGACCTCAAACCTGTCACAACTCATTCCTAAAGCTACCTAAACATGTAAGACATCTTAATCTAACTGTTTTAGGTGATTAATATCGATTATAGTAGCCAAAACCACATGGACTCTTGAAAACCCTATAAAACCGAATTTAAAATGGATATTTTCCTTAGATTTCGTGGATGAAAGTTCACAATGCTTGCACTTGTGTAATCTACAAGATGAGAGGATTGTAGGGACACAAATTTTTCTTGAATCCACCAAGGATTGAGCTTCAAAAATTAGAGAGATTGTTGTTTCTTGAATGAGAATTAGAGAGAGAGAGAGAACGAGCTAGAGGGAGAGAGAGAGGAAATGGGGTGGTTGTGGAATTAAATGGCCACATTAAATGTGGGGAAAAATACCCACTCGTTCGGTCTCGTTCGGTTTCGCGTAACATGCCGGTTCGCGTAGTTTTCGCGACAAAACGACACGGTTTGTAAAATTATAAATCCTTTAATTATTCTAGGTTGTAAGTCCTAATAAATTAACTAATAGCTTCTATATATTTTAAATTTAAAAATATTAATTCACTGTTTAAATCGAAATGTACGGTCGTCGCGCGTATTCGTTCAAATCGTCACCCGTACGAACACGGCGATAACTATACTTTTCAATCTTGTTTTCTAATTATAGAATATCATTCAGAACGTTAAACTTTCAGATATATTCGTATAGATCGTCACCTATACGAATAACCCGTCGATTTAGCATTCACATAACAATATTCCTGTGTTTTGTTCTATAAGGCCTCACATACGTTTATACATAATAAATCCTAACAAATAATCACATGATGGTTCTGTGTTGCCAGATAATTATCTGACTCAAGAACCATTGTTCTGAACTTTGTTTTCTGAATTGAATCTGAACTGTGATTTGATAACATGCAATGAAAATGATATACAATTGATAACTGAAATATGTACCTGATTTACTGTTATGTACTGTAGAGATCACTGTTCCGGTGACGGTTCCGGCACTGATGTTACAACCGAGAAGGTTTGAAAAGCTGATTTCAAATGCTAAACTATATGGACTCACCAACCATTGTGTTGACTGTGAATCAATTTTGATATCTTGTACAGTTACAAGATAATAAACTTATGATTCTTTTGATAATTTTACTTAGTTAAATTATCAAAAATTGACAATGCTAATATAAATTTGTAATCCTAGTTTAATGCTTATTGTGCTTTATTTATACTCAAATATTGATGCTTTGTATACAATCTGGTCATTTTGATTATCACACCATATCGCGCCCAGAGAACCTTCCCCCTGATGGGACATTCGATCCGGCCAGCCAGCTCGTGGTGTGACAACCAATATTAAGGTTTTAAACTACTAGTATTCTTTGAACTAATCTAACATCTAAACATATGGTTTTACAATCCTTGGAGTTAAAATACTTGGGTTTTGTTAAATGAAATCATCCTTCAGATTGCTAAAAACCGATTATGTTTAAAAGGGGTTAACTAAGTGTCTACCTAAAACCCTAATACTTTACTAAGGGTGTTTTATGCTAACAAACTAAGTGTATTTAACAATTATTTTCAAGAAACAACATGTTGAGAAGCCATGGTGTGTAAAGGAGCCAAAGAACAAAAAGGAGATCTATGATAAGTCAAGGAAAAACAACTAAGTATAGGATGTGTTCATATTGTATGATCAACAACCAACACTTAGTGTTTTCATACTATGAATAACAAGCTTAGATTATTCCAAGTTGGATTATCTTAGCCAGTTATCCACTCAAGTGCAAACACAATTAACAAGAAACTAGCAAGGAATTTAGTAATTAGCCTAACTGGATTAATCTTAGTTCTTACATGAATAAACACGGGATTTTATAAAATAACTTGTATTTTTGCAATAAAATGTAATGTTTTATAACAAGTATTCATAAATTATTAAACAACATCATAACTTGATTTATTAAAATGATATAAAATAAAAGAAAGGATTTTTAAACTTAAATTGTTTGTAACTTAATAAGATTTTATGAACAATGATTGCTAAAAACTAAGGTCTTTTATCTAGTAAACCTTATGCAAATAAGGTTTAACTATTATTAACTAAAGAATAAGGGTTGTAGAGAATACTTAGCTTTGAAGACTTAGAGAAATTCTAGTAACTCATTTGTAAAAGCATAGGACACATAGTCGCACAACCGAGACCAAACCTATATCTACGTCAATTATAAATTCTTATCGTGTAAGAATCACAATAAATCAACTCAGGTATTGAAGCTACATAATCTGCAAAGTACGAGAGCTCGCATATCTGATTCTTAGGCATTCAGGCATACTACAACATAGGTAACTTCATTTGTTCCTTTTCAAACTATTTTGTTTTACTTCAGGACTGAGAAACATGTTTAAATATTTTAAATAAATGTTTAAATGTTTCTTAAAGCTTTTACACTTACTTTTGTAAACTATATTCTTGAAAATCTCAGATACTTAAATTCGCAAAAACTTATATGCTTGAAACTGGAATGCTTGAAATACTTGGAATGCTAAACACTTATACTATGCGGAATGGGATTCCGAATGAGAAGCATGTGCATGTGCACATGGTACAGGAAAGCTAAGAGACACACTGATTGTATGCAATAAGCTATCAGACTTTGTAAGACACACTGATTGGCCACCAAGGGTGTTTTTAAGATTCACTCCCCGCTAGTCATCAGTGTTCTTCGTTGTTAGAATCTCATCAGAAAG
Organism: Mikania micrantha; assembly: GCA_009363875.1. Lineage (NCBI taxonomy): Eukaryota > Viridiplantae > Streptophyta > Magnoliopsida > Asterales > Asteraceae > Mikania > Mikania micrantha. Next base: position 102,970,380 of record CM018693.1, on the reverse strand, counting down.
ACTGATTGGCACCCGAGCGTTGACAATGGTCAAGCCCCACTAGTCATTCAGTGTTCTTCTTGGTTCATCCATGGTTTTGTGATGAGTGACTTGGATGATTCTGGTTTCTTCTAGTTCACTTTCTGTCATCTTGAGGTCCCCGTTATCAAAACACCGAAGTTGAAAGTCACACTTAGTTTCTTATACGGATTGATACTAAACGCTTCCGAGAGTGTCTTTAAGAGTCACTTCCTCCTGGTAATCAATTGTCCATAGGAGTAAACTCTAAAAAACATGGTTTTCAAACTCTCTTGTGTGTGCATGTGAACTTGGTTTAAACAGAATTCTGGAAACTATGGTGGATATGGATTTTGAATGGTAGGTAGAAAGCTTAATTATCATTAACAAGAATATCATATGTGGTTTAGTAAGCGGTGGGCTGACGACTAGGCTGGCGGTAAGCTTGACCCTACGTATGCCCTATATATAAGCATATAGAACTGGATAGGATATGTGGTTATTAATGAGGTTAAGGTTGTTAGCGAAAATGGTTTGTGAAACTTACATTCAAATACTAAATTCTATGAACTCACCAACCATGTGTTGACTTTGTTTACTTGCATGCTTTCTCAGGTGATGTACAAGATTAAGCTAAGGCTCAGGATTGCATACTATGATGCCCAGATAGAGGACCTAGTAGCTTTTGGAAAGCACATATTTTGTTCACTAATTGTGAAGCATTTTGATATGTTCAACAGGTACAAGATAGTAAACTCATGATTCTTTTGATAGGTTTACTTAGTTAAATTATCAAACAGTGACAATTGTAATTTAACTTTGTAATCCTAGTTTAATTATCATTGTGCTTTAGTTAATCTCAAATGTTGATGCTATGCATACAATCTGATCATTTCGATTATCACACGATATCGCGTCCTGAGAATCATCCGCCCGACGGGACATTCGACCCGGCCCACCGGTTCGGGATGAGACAGGTTGGTATCAAAGCTCAAGGTTATAGAGAATATAGGTCATCTACTTAGAACGGTTTGGCCTAGACTATATCCTAGGGACCCTCATGTAGAGAACATAGGACTTAGGATTTTATTTTCAATATTTCTTCAGCATTCGACCATTGCACTAACTGATTCCTTTTCGGTTGTGATCAAAATGTTGCCACGAAGACAACCACCACCATTGTTACCTTCACCACCACCACCACCTCATCCTCCCCACACACTCCGCCTCATAACTAGAACGTAAATCCAGAGCTGGATCCTGTTACTATGGCATTGGCCACCCTACTAAGCAGTCAGCTGACTAAACAGCTGAAGGAGGTGATCCGGATATGATTAATAGAATTCAAGGCCACGATAACAATTCTAGGCACACGACAGGGGAAGCTCGTGGCAACACAGGCACTACTCCAGACTGCTCCTACAAAACATCCGTAGGATGTAAACCGCCAAGCTTTAGTGGTGCTGAAAGTGCTATTGAATTCATCCAATGGATGTAGAAGATGGAGACTACACTTGAGATTAGTTGTTGTCCAGAGCATCATAAGGTTCGCTATTCTGCAGGATCTTTTAGCAAGCCGGCCTTAACATGGTGGAACTCACAGATATGAGCTCGAGGCAGAGAAGAAGCACTGGCGATGTCTTGGGCAGATTTCAAAATCCAGTTGTAACATCAGTGCCGGAAACGTAACCGGAACAGTAACTTGCACAGTATGTCAGGTACAAACCAATACGCGAGACAACTGTAAGATTCGATTAAAATAGTTAAATTTATGTTTCAGAAACAAAAATAAACAAAAGATATTAGTTAATTTACTAGGAATCACCACATATTCTAATTTAGTAAATGCTATTTTTAAAATCGAAACGTATGGCGACGTGAAAACCGAAAACCGACACTTTTACGCGAAAACTAGCGGAACCGAAGGAACCCGAAATTGTCAGATCATTAAAAGGCTTGAAATGGCATTAAATGCCATTAACCTCCCCCACCTACACATTCCTTCTTCCCTGTTTCCGTCACTTTGTCTCTCTAAACTCTCTCTCTAGAAACCCAAACCCTAGTAACTTCAAATCTTCATCAAATCAAGCCATTATGGTGTCAAAACAAACACAACAGCCTGTAGATCATGAAAGTACAAGGATTAAGAGCTTGGAACCATCTGAAACGAGGTAAAGTCGGGTCCAAAGTTGCGATTTTAGAGTTTTCTTCACCCTCAACTGTCCCACTATTTAACCGTTTGTAAACCCACAAAAACCTATAGGAAACACTTAAAACTAGTCAAGAAAGGTATAGGGACTTGGAGAACACTTGGATTGAGTCTAAAACTTGGAAATGGTAGCATGAGAGTGCCCGGATTCGAACAAGGCGAATGGGATGTCCAGGTAGGCTGAATGGCCATAGGGCGAATGACATAGCCCTATTCGCACGAATTGGACAAGTCGAATGGAGCCTTCATTCACATGACCCCCTATTCGGCCGACCACCTTCATTCACACGATCCTGATCAGTCACATGACCATCTTTCATTCGTAGAAACATCAAAACCGAATGGGAAGCCATTCGCATGGTAGCCTTAGGCTTGGTCTAAGAGCTATCACATGACTAGTTGGATCAATGGGAAGTTATTAGGATTTCAAGAGATGATAACTGTTTTGGAAACTATCTATGCTAGGGACTTTCAACACCAATTTCCTTCTAAACTATTCTAAACTACAAACACGGATTTTTAGTCATCAATTGAGTTTAAAACACTCGGGTTACATTAAACGAAATCATGAATAAGGTTGTTGAGGATAACATAAAGGATCATGAAACAAACTAAGTATGTATATGTGTTAAATACATTGCTAACACACAATACTTAGTAATTTTATGTAAACATGTATAACTAAAATTAGATAGTTCAATTGAACTTTCTAAGATGGGTTATACACAAGAACGATCAACGAACTACGGATGACAAGGAACTAAAGAAGGACTTAGAGTTAATCGAGTGAGATTAACCTAAACCTAACATGTAACTTATATTTTCTTAAATTAACATATGCTTTAATAAAGAAATGAAATGATTTATAAAATTCTTTATTTAAATATTTTAAAATAAATTGAATTATTTCTAACTTAAAGATTTCAACTTAAAATGGATTTTATAAATGACAATTTTAACTAAAAGATCTTGAATAGTGTAATGTAGACCTTACATAAGTAAGGTTTAAATGTGAATATCTACGGGATAATGGTTCATAAAGGGGTAATTAGTGTAGGCTAATTAGAGAAACTTAGAAAAACATTAGTTAGTAAAGTCTAGGACACATAGTCACACACAGAGACCAAAACGCTATATACATTATCTCTCGACACTTATAGTATTCCAATCATAATAAATCAAAACAAGTGCTGAAGAAACATAATCTACAATCAATGAGCGAGCATATCCTTGTGATTCATTACATAACAACACAGGTGAGTTCATTGCCCCTTTTCTAAACATTTTTGTTTTAAAAACGCGGGGCTGTGAAGAATGCGTAAATTATTTTCCTTGGATCATATTTACTTAAATGCTTTTACTTCATATGTGTTTTACATGTATAATTGTTATCCTAGATTCTTGTCTAGGCAAACTATTTGCATGATTTCAAAACAAGTTATTTATTCATCATGAGTAGATAACTGCTTCAAATCAAAGAACTATTTTCATAGGCCAATTTTCAAGGAACTAAAGATTTAAAACAACGAATTATTTTTAAAGATCTAATTTCAAAGAACCAACGGTCTAATCAATGAACTATTTTCGTTAGTGTACTGTCAAAGAACTAAAGATCTATTTTCAAAGAATTAACGGTCTAATCAAAGAACTGTTTTCGGTGGTGTGATGTCAAAGAATTAAGTATCTATTTCAAAGAACTATGTACAAAGAACTATTTTCAAGGGTCTGTCTGGGAAATGTTAGGGATAGCGTATGCCAATCTCAGGTTCGAAAGATGTCCTAGCTAAACTGATTGAATATAAGACGCTTGTTTGATGATATTAACAGCATTCCCTAACCAGTTTTGGGGAACATCTGGGAAATACTCAAAGATAAAATGTGCCAAAGAATTAAAGAACTATACGATCTACGGATGATCTAGACGAACTATAAATTCCTATACATCAAAAGATGTCCTAGCTAAACTGACTGATTATAGGTCGCATGTTTGATGATGTTTACAGATTTCCTTCACTACTAAGAACTTTGATTGCTTGACTAGTCTACTCGAGTTGACCAAGGCCCAATCATCAGGTCTTAGATTTTATTAAATGTTTACTTATTTATTTATTTATGCATTTATTGTAATGTTTCTACAAATGCTATGGTTGAACATGATTGTGTGATGAACTTAAGGAATCAAGAGAATTTCTATATTTTGTGGAACTACAAGAACTAAAAACTAAAGAACTAGTGTGTCGGTATGTGGTGGGCTGGTGGCTGGGCTGGCGGTAAGCTTGACCCTACATATGCCTATATATAAGCATACTTGATTGGATAACATAGGTGGTTGTTGATGAGGTTAAGGTTGTCATTACGGGTGATCAGTGTTAACAAATTTCAGGTTATTCAAATGTTGTGAATCGAATGTATGGGATGAAATGCTTAATTATCACCAGGAACAATATATTATGTGATTTGGTATGTGGTGGGCTGGCGGCTGGGCAGGAGCTAAGTTTGACCCTACGTATGCCCTATATATAAGCATACTGAATTAGATGGTATAGGTGGTTAATGGTGAGGTTAAGGTTGCCATCTGGTCAGGTTTGTACAAATTTTATTTCTAAACAAAACTATATGAACTCACAACCATGTGTTGACTTGGTCTTTTTGCATGACTTCTCAGGTGATGAACAGGTCTTACTAAGAAGGTTATGCTTTTGATTAGGCCGCCCAGATAGAGGACCTAGTATTGTAGACGTGCATATTTTTGAACATCATTATATAGACTATTTTGTATATCTTGTGCAGATACAAGATAAAAGAATTATGACGTTGATAGTAGATTTACATTGTTAAGTTATAAACGAAACTGATGTAATTTAACTTTGTAATTCTATTTCATTTAGCATTTTCTCATTTATATATCGCGCCCCGGGATAATTCCGCCCGACGGGACACACGATTCGGCCCACCGGCTTGGGGTGTGACACCTGTTAAGGAATGAATTATGTCCCAAGAATGAACTCTAGAAGATGGAGACTGAGTTGTCTTATCATGTGATAAAGGGAGCCGATCACATGACTTACACAACTCGCTATCATGAACTGATAGCTTTCGTGCTAGAGATGGTTCCAACTTTTGAAAAGCTGATTGATCGATATGTAGGCGGATTTCCGTCCTGCATCCAGGGTCTTATACTTGCTGCAAACACTATGACTCTAGAATCAGCTATATCACTATCAGCAAAACTCACCGATGTGATGGTTGATTCAGGAACTTTAATGAAGGATTCGGGTAAAGCTAAGGAAGATACGACAAAGAAGCCCCAACATCATTAAAAGAAGAAGCAGAAGGTTGTCAAAAACTACGTGATGGCCACCCCTTTGCAACAAGATGCTGCAATAGTTGCTAATGCTGCACGCAAACCTTATGTTGAGCTAAACTCACCGATGTGATGCTAGCTTTAGGAACTTTAACAAAGGATTCGGGTAAATCTAAGGAAGAACTGACAAAGAAGCCTGAACATCACTAAAGAAGAAGCAGAAGGTTGTCATAAAGTAGGTGATGGCCATCGCTTTGAAACAAGATGATGCAGTACCTGCTAATGCTGCACACAAACCATATGTTGGCATGCACCCTCGATGTGCACGTTTTCAATTTCATCATGTTGCCACTATACATTAAAGGCAGTGCACCGGATATGGCCGACTGGGCCACTAGATTCAACACTTTCGTACTCTAGCAAAACCGGCAGTAAACCATGCTCCGTTGGCACTAACTACACCACCTAACCCCAACAATCTCAACAACAATAACAGAGGATTCTTTAATTGTCGTGAGCTAGGCCACTTTTCTATGAACTGCCCGAATAGAGTACATTAGGGAGTTCAAGCACCTCGTGGGAGGGAATTTGCGTTAGCAGCACCCACTACTCGCCAAGACCCTAGTGTGGTCACCGGTACGTTCCTCTTATCTAACTTTTATGTTTCTTTTTTGTTTGATAATGGTGCGGATCATAGTTTTATCTCTGTCGATTTTGCATGTAAACTTAATCATGTTAAGGAACAATTAGATTCCCCTTACACAATACAAGTAGCTGACGGTAAGCAAATCACGGTACATACTATACTTAGAAATTGTCCATTGACCTTGAATGATCAATCAATTACCATCGATTTGATATCGATGGAATTGGGTAGTTTTGATATCATCATAGGAATGGACTGGCTATTTCATAATCAAGTTGAAATCGTTTGTTCCGAGAAGCTACTTAGAATACCGAGAGCGAATGATCAAGTGCTCGAGGTATGGGAAGACCAAGAGAAATGTAGTTTCAAGATTATCTCTTGCCTGAAAGCACGTAAGTGTTTGAGAACGCAATGTGTAGCATTCTTTGCACATGTGGTGGAAAATGAAAATAAGAAGATGGAGATCCAAGACGTGCTAGTGGTGAGGGAGTATACGAATTTTTTCCTCGATGATTTACCAGGGTTTCCAACGTCACGACCGGTAAAGTTTTGTATCGATTTAATTCATAGAGCAACACCTATTGCTAAGTCTTATATAGGTTAGAACCTTCTGAGAGATCGAATCAGTTACAGGAATTGCTGGATAAGGGTTTCATCGGACCGAGCTGCTCACCTTGGGGACCTCCGGTTTTGTTTGTGAAAAAGAAGGATGGATTTTTAGAATGTGCATTGATTATAGGGAACTAAACAAACTGACCATCAAGAACCGGTATCCATTGCCGAGGATTGATGATATGTTTGATCAACTTCAAGGAGCACAATATTTTTCGAAGATTGACTTGCGGTCCGGATACCATCAGTTGCGGGTACAAGACGAAGACATACCAAAGACGACATTCCGAACAAGATACTGACATTACGAGTTCAGGGTGATGCCTTTCAGGTTAACGAATGCACCAGTGGTTTCATGGACTTCATGAACCGTGTGTGCAAGCTGTATTTGGATCAGTTTGTCATTGTTTTCATTGGCAATATACTGATTTATTCAAAAGGCAAAGTGGAACACAAGCAAAATCTCAGGAAGATCTTGGACCTGTTAAAGAATGAGCAGCCGTATGTTAGGTACTCAAAATGTGAATTTTGGCTAAGAGACGTTCATTTCTTGGGTCATGTGATTAACAGTGAAGGCATTCATGTCGACCCTGCCAAGATTGAAGCTATTAAGAGCTGGGATGCTCCGACGACACTGACAGAGATACCGTCATTCTAGGATTGGCAAGTTATTATAGAAGGTTTATCTCAAACTTTTCTAAGATAGCCTTGCTTCTCACTAAACTAACCAAAAATATTGAACCGTTTGTTTGGAAGCAGAAACAGGAAGAAGCTTTCCAAACTTTGAAATAGAAATTATGTGACGATCCAATCTTTTCTCTCCCAGAAGGTACAGATGATTTTTTAGTGTATTGCGACGCTTCCCCTCAGGGACTCGGTTGTGTGTTAATGGTGCGAGACAAAGTCATTGCGTACGCATCAATACAGTTAAAGACATACGAAAGGAACTACACGACACACGATTTAGAACTGGGAGCGGTAGTTTTCGCTTTGAAGATTTGGAGACATTACTTGTATGGCACCAAGTGTACCATATTTACTGATCACAAAAGTTCTGTAACATATCTTCGATCAGAAGGAACACAACATGCGACAGCATCGTTGGGTTGAACTTCTGAATAATTATGACTATGTGATTAAGTACCATCCGGGTAAGGCGAATGTTGTAGCTGATGCCTGTAGCCAGAAGGAACGAGTCAAACCCTTGCGTGTAAGAGCAATGGGAATGATGGTGCAGACAAGTCTACGAGACAGGATCATGTAGACTCAACAACAAATAGTAGAACAAGGAAATATGAAGAATGAGCTTGATTGTGGAGCTGAGCGACAGTTCGAAACAAAATCTGATGGTATTATATACTATCAGGATCGTGTGTGGATTCCTGCAGTAGGAGATTTGAGGAAACTAATTTTTAATGAAGCACACAAGACCAAGTAATCGGTACACCCAGGCGCTGATAAAATGTACCAAGACTTACGAGGATTTTATTGGTGACCGGAGATAAAGAAAGACGTAGCCAAGTATGTCGGATTTTATTGAAGATACTTAAACTACAATTCACGAGCGCGCATTATCTGTTGTGATTTCATTCTTAGCAACACATGTGAGTTCATTTGTCCCTTCTCAAACTATTTTGTTTTACTTCGGGACTGAGAAGCATGTTTACACATTTTAAATAAATGTTTAAATATTTCTTGAACGCTTTTATACTTATTCATAATGCTAATGCCTTATACGCTTATTCTAAATGCTAATTCTTTATACACTTATACTTAATTCCTTAACACTCATGAAGCTTTTAAATGCCTAAGAAATAGAAATACTAAAACTCTGAAATGCTTTTATAAACTATACTTTTTAAAGCTCGAAAAACTTAAACTTAGAAAGACGTATATGCTTGAAGTGCTTTATATGCTCGAAATGCTTGAAATGCTTGGAATACCATAAACACTTGAATGCTTGAATGCTTGATATGCTTGAAATGCTAAGACAAACGGAATGAGATTCCGGTTGTGAAGCTAGTACTTGTGCACAAGATACGTAAATGCTAAGCATTGTGAATGCTATAAACTTGTATTCTAAAGCTATTGGACTTCGTAAGACAGACTGACTGGCCGCCGAGTGTTGACCTATGGTGTCAACCTCGACAAGTCATCAATGTTCTTTGTTGTCAGAATCATGTAAGACAGACTGATTGGCCGCCAAGTGTTGACCTATGGTGTCAACCCCTACTAGTCATTCAGTGTTCTTCTTGGTTCCACTCTAATTTTGTGACGAGTGACTAGGATGATTCTGGATTTCTTTAGTTGACTGTGTCATCTTGAGAAACCCTTTATCAAAAAACCGAAGTCGCGAGTCATATTTAGTTCCGTTATGGATTGACGCTGGATTCCTTAGGGTGTTCAGCTGTCCATAAAGTTAACTCTTAGAAACTTGATGTTCAAATGCCATTGGGTGCGTGTTTGAAACTTTTAAACAAAATACTTGAAGCTATAATGGAAGTGGAATCTGACGGTAGGTAAAACGCTTAATTATCATTGACAACAATGTCATATGCGTTGTAGTATGTTGTGGGATGGCGTCTGGGCGGGTTGTAGGCTCGACCCTTTCGTATTCCCTATATATAAGCATACCGAGCTGGATATTACAAGTGATGTTAATGAGATTAAGGTTGTTACCAAAGAGGTTTGTAAATGCTATTGTGTGCGTGTTTTAAAACTCTTAAACAGAATGCTTAAAACTATGATGGGAATAGAATTGGATGGTAGGTAAAATTCTTAATTATCATTAACAACAATGTCATATGTGGTTTAGTATGTGGTGGGATGGCGTCTGGGCGGGTTGTAGGCTCGACCCTTTCGTATGCCCTATATATAAGCATACTGAACTGGATATTACAGGTGATGTTAATGAGGTTAAGGTTGTTATCAAAAAGGTTTGCAAAGCTATTTTTCAAATACTAAACCATATGAACTCACCAACCATTGTGTTGACTTTGTTTTCTTACATGCTTTCTTAGGTGATGTACATGAGTAAGCTAAGGCTCAGGATTTCATACTAGGATGCCAAGTTAGAGGACCTAGTAGCTTTTGGGAAAGCACATACTTTTGTTGATTACTATGAATCACTTTTGATATCTTGTACAGTTACAAGATAGTAAACTTATGATTCTTTTGATAGGTTTACTTAGTTAAATTATCAAACATTGACAATTGTAATTTAACTTTGTAATCCTAGTTTAATGTCATTGTGCTTTAGTTATTCTCAATGCTTATGCTATGTATACAGTCTGATCATTTCGATTATCATCCCGATATCGCGCCCCTGGAACCTTCCGCCTGACGGGACACACGATCCGGCCCGCCGGCTCGGGGTGTGACAGATTGGTATCGGAGCCAATGTTATAGAAAATATAGGTCATGTACTTAGAAAGGTTTGGCCTAGACTATAACATAGGGACCTTTCAAGAAGAGAACATAAGACTTAGGAGATTATTTGCATTATGTCTTCAGCATTTGATCATTACACTAACCGATTCCTTTTCGGTTGTGATCAGAATGCCGCCGCGAAGACAACCTTCACCACCACCGCCACCTCCTCCTCCACTTCCTCCTCCCCCATACACTTCGCCTCACTACCAGAACCTTAATCCGGAACTGGACCCTGCTACTGTGGCGTTAGCCACTCTACTGAGTAGTCAACTAACCAATCAGCTGAAGGAGGTAATTTCAGACATGATCAACAGGATTCGAAGCAACGGAAACAACTCTGGGAACTCATCAGGAGAAGCTAGTGGAAACACCAGCACTACTTCAAACTACTCCTACAAAACTGTCACACCCCGAGCCGGCGGGCGGATCGTGTGTCTGGGCGGAAGGTTCCTGGGGTGCGATATCGTGAGGTGATAATCGTCATGATCAGATTGTTTACATAGCATCAATGTTAAGAATAACTAAAGCGCAAATAACGTTAAAATAGGATTACAAAGTTAAATTACAACTGTCATTGTTTGATAATTTAACTGAGTAAACCTATCAAAGAATCAAATGTTTACTATCTTGTAACTGTACAAGATATCATAATTGATTCACAAAATCAGCAAAATGTATGTTTCCAAAAACTACTAGGTCCTCTAACTGGGCATCCTAGCATGCATTCCTTAGCCTTCTCTTAATCTTATATGTTACCTAAGAAAGCATGTAAAAAAACAAAGTCAACACAATGGTTGGTAAGTTCATATGGTTTAGTATTTGAAAATAGCTTTGCAAACCTTTTCCGGAAACAACCTTAACCTGATTAACATCACATGTAATATCCAGATCAGTATGCTTATATATAGGGTATACGAAAGGGTCGAGCCTACAACCCGCCCACACGCCATCCCACCACATACTAATCCACATATCACATTGTTGTTAATGATAATTAAGTGTTTTACCAACCATCAATTTCCATCATAGTTTCAAGAATCTGTTTAGAAGTTTAAGACACGCACACAATAGCATTTACAAACCCTTTCGGTAACAACCTTAACCTCATTAAATCACATGTAATATCCAGATCTTTATGCTTATATATAGGGCATACGAAAGGGTCGAGCCTACAACCCGCCCAGACACCATCCCACCACATACTAATCCACGTATGACATTCTTGTTACTGATAATTAAGCATTTTAGCTACCATCAAATTCCGTCATAGTTTCAAGCATCCTGTTTGGAAGTTTAAAAAATGGTTGGACAATGACGAATCACTGTATGGCAAGCACTGAGAGGCCAACAGTCTGCTTCTCAAAGTCCGGACTATGAACAACACCCTATGGCAAGCACTGAGAAGCCAGTCGGTCCGTTATGCAGTAGCCAATAGCTTTAACATACAAGTTCATATCATACAAGTTTATAGCATTCACATAGCCTGGCATTCACATATCTGGTGCACAGATACTAGCTTTCCATTAACATAGTTTAGCATTTACGTATCATGTGTACAGATACTAGCTTTGCATTAACATAGTTTAGCCTTTACGTATCATGTGTACAGATACTAGCTTTGCGTTAGCATAGTTTAGCCTTTACGTATCATGTGTACAGATACTAGCTTTGCATTAGCATAGTTTAGCCTTTACATATCATGTGTACAGATACTAGCTTTGCATTAGCATAGTTTAGCATTCACGTATCTCATACACAAGTACTGGCTTGTTGTCTTAGCATTTAAAGCACTTCGAGCATTCGAGCACATCAAGCATATCAAGCATTATCAAGCATATAAGTCTTTCTGACTTTAAGCACTCAAGCTTTCATAGTTAGTTTATAAAAGCATTTCGTCATTTAACCCCTTGCATTCTTTGCACATTAGTAGCACCCAAAGTTTAAGCAAATTAGTATAAAAGTATGTAGCATTAGCATATAGTCTTAGCATGTAGTCTTAGCATGTAGCATTAGCATGTAGTCTTAGGATGTAGCATTAGCATGGGGTCTTAGAATGTAGCATTAGCATGTAATCTTAGCATATAGCATTAGCATGAAATCTTAGCATGTAGCATTAGCATTTAGGTTACGTGTAAGAAGCGTTAACATTTAAGATAAAGCCTTAGTTTTTAGCTTTTAGAATCAGTGTAATATGTATAAGCATTAGTATTAGCATTATGAATAAGTATAAAAGCATTTACAAAACATTTAAACATTTGTTTAAAATGTATAACATGCTTCTCAGTCCCGAAGTAAAATTCAAAATACTTTGAAAAGGGACAATGAACTCACCTGTGTTGCTAAGTATGGATCACAACAAATAGTGCGCGCTCGGTAGTTGTAGCTTAAGTATCTTCGACACCTGGGTTGTTTTAAGAGATTCGGATACTTTAAGTCGCTATAATAGACACAATTTAGGGTTTTGGTCTCGGTGTGCAACGAAGTGTCCTACGTTACTAATGCGTTTATAGGGTTCCTTCTATCTCGTCTAGACGTATTACCCATTAATAAATCCTTATCCACCAGTAATAATTACAAGTCTTTAATTAAAACGTTTTTAAATTCATTCAATTTAAGTTAAACATAACAAATCATTTAATTCAATTTAATAAAGTTTACAATTTAATTTCTTTTATTAAAAGCATAATTCGTTTTAAGAAAATCATAAGTTAGCTTGTTAGACTTAAGTTAATCCAATTTGATCAACTCTAAGCCTATGGTTAAGTATTAGCTTCCCTTGTTTCTTGAATCATTCGTGTGTACAACTTAGATTAGAAAGTTCAACAAACTATCCAACCGAGTTGTATATGATATGTCATTTACTAGTATCAGTGTTAATAACTAACACTAACACTTAGTTAAATCCCTTGCTTCCTTGTAGTTCTTGCTTTATGTTAAAATGTTTAAAACCCTTTATGTTGTTGCATTAATCGTTGTTTACCCTCAATCCCATGTGATAGAAAAGATGTAGGTTTAGCATTTGTTCTAGCAAAATATTGATATCTTAATACTTAGCATGACATGCTTACAAGTTTATCATCTTTATTTAAAACTAAGTTGGTTCTATGTTAGGAAAACCCCAACACTTCCCATGCACAAACACACACACACTATGCATGCATAACATGTGGGTGTGATTGTTCAAACCTCCCATGTGATCCTTATAGTTCTTGTCATCTCCTTTGTTTAAGCTTCATGTACTAGTTCGATTAACAACTAACCTAAGGGCCTTGGGCCGAATAGTTTTAGCCGCATAAGGCTGTGGCCGAAAGAGAGGTGGCCGAAGGAAAGCTTGGCCGAATGAGGGTGGTGGTCGAATGAGGTTCATTCGAGGGAGAGTGGCCGAGCGAATGAGATGTAGGCCGACCGAAGGAGGGTAGCAGAAGGAGGGAATCAAATGGGTCAGCATGGCCGTGAATGGCTCCCTTCGGCCATAGGCCATTCGGCCGAAAATGGGCAAGGTGTCATTCGGCAAACTGGGTTCTACCCCATTCGGCCATTCAAAGCTCACCCACATGAAATCCCCATCTCGATCCAACGTCTAGACCTTGCATTCTAACATGTTCCTAACCTCTCTTAAGTGTGTTTTGTGTGGTTTTCCTAAGATTTGAAAGGTGGTTAGCCGGTTTCAAAGTGTGGTTTGAACCTAGCGTTTGAAAACCTTAAAACCGTGGCTAAAAACTCGATTTTACCTCAAAATGTATTATTCAAAGCTCAGATCTTCTGTACTTTCGTGATCTACGTGATGTGGTGGTCGTTTTGACCCCAAAATCACTCGATTTGGTTGAGAAATGGGAGAGTTAGAATGTGGGTTTCTAGAGAGAGTGTAGAGAGAGAATGTGACAAAAATGGTGGTGTTGGGGCTGGTTGATGGGAATTAAATGAGGCATGGATTGCCTCATTAAAAGCTTTCATCTACCTGCGTATTCAGTCTCAATCGGTTTTGCTTGGTTTCGCTTAGAAGCGTCGTTTCGTTCCATTTTCATAACGATATATCACGGTTTTTAAAAGTAAAGTTTACTAAATTAATTTAGGTGGTTATTGCTAGTAAATTAACTAATTATCTTTAGTTTATTTAAATTTTCTGAAAACATTTAGTTTACAGTTTAAATCGAATCGTATAGTCGTCGCGCGTATTCGTTCGAATCATCACCCGTACGAATACGACGATAACTACACTTTTCAAAATGGTTTTCTAATTATTGGACATCATTCAGAACGTTAAACTTTCAGATATATTCGTACAGATCGTCACCTACATGAATAATCCGTCTATTTAGCATTCTTGTAAGGACGTCCGTTAATGATTTGTTCTGTTCAACCTGCATACGTTTATACAAAATAGCATCTTAACAAGCATTTGTGTGACAGTTCAATGTTGTCTGATATGTTTCCGATTGTTAAATCGTGAGATTTAATCAGGTTATTGAAACAACTGCATAATGGTTTGGTGTCAAGCATTACACGATAATAGCATACAAATAATACACATAGTTTATGTCTGAATTACCGTGCAAGTTATTGTTCCGGTTACGATTCCGGCACTGGTGTTACAAAAACATTCGTAGGTTGCAAACCGCCGAGCTTCAGCGGTACGGAGGGTGCAGTTGGCTTGATCCAATGGATCGAAAAGATGGAAAACACCCTAGACATCAGTAGCTACCCCGAACATCATAAAGTACGGTATTCTGCAGGCTCGTTCCGCAAACGAGCTTTGAACTGGTGGAACTCACAGATTCATGCGCGAGGAAGGGATGAGGCATTAGCGATGCCTTGGGCTGATTTCCAGGCCCTATTGAGAATGGAGTTCTGTCCAAAGAATGAACTCCAGAAGATGGAAACTGAATTGTCTAATCATATGATGTGCAGATCACATGGCGTACACCACTCGCTATCACGAGTTGGTTGTATTGGTGCCAGAAATGGTGCCAACACTGGAGAAACGTATTGACAGGTATGTAGGGGGATTACCAGCCTGCATTCAATGCCTTGTTGTTTCAGCAACTCCTGTAACCCTGGAATCGGCTATTTCACTGTTAGCCAAACTTACTGACTTGTTGGTAGCCTCAGGAGTTCTAAAGAAGGACTCAGATAAGGCTAAAGAGGAACAACCGAAGAATAAATAGAAGGTCATTCAAGACTACGCGATACCCATACCCCTCCATCAAGTTGCTGCATCACCTGCTAAAGCTGCACACAAACCCTACACTGGCGTACATCCTCACTGTGCACAATGCCAGTTTCATCATGCTGCCACAACGCCATGTAGGCAGTGTACCAACTATTGTCGAAAGTGCAATTGGGTTCAACACTGCCGAACTCCACCGGCACCGGCAGTAAACAATGATGTTCGAGCAATAGCTCCACCACCCAATCCCAACAATCCTAACAACAATCACCAAGGATGCTTTAATTGTTGCGAAGTAGGCCATTATTTCAGGAACTGTCCGAAAAAGGTACAACCGTGAGATCAAGTACCAAGGGGAAGAGCTTTCATGATAGGAGCTCCTGTTGCACGCCAAGACCCAGAGACGGGTACTGGTATGTGAAATCCTAAAACTCATAAGTCTTTGTTTCATCTTGATACTAGTATGAATAAGAAATTTATCTTGTTCCTATTAGTATAACCACATAGGTATTCCATGAAAACATGGAAATTCTTTTATGCGGTAGAAACAATGAAAGAATCCTTAGTTAGTGTATACAACATACTTAGAAAATGATGTCTGCAAAGTAGTTTAATTAAAACTAATAAAAATCAAAACTAACCTAGACACTAAGTAATACTCTTGACTCTCTAAGCTAAACTACTAACAGGCAAGTGAACCTATCAAAAGCAATACAGAATAGTAAGTCCGGATATCGAACCCACAAACTTCAATAGAAAATGCAAAACAGACTCAAGGACTTATCTATACAAATTTACTTGATTAAAAAGAATTGTTTAAAGGGGGTTTTTGTTACTAATTAATTAAACTAAATTGATAACCTAGAAAAACTGGATTAAGACTCAATAAGGAAAATTCAACAAAAATTCACGAATGATGAAATGACTACCTAGGGTTTACTCTATACATGTCTAATGTGTTTTAGATGATGGAACTTATTGTGGAACCGGGATCTTTGAATTTTTACTCACGGACAAGTTAGAGTATCTATAGCCTTTCTCAAAGATTCCAACTAAAGTGTCTACATGTCTTTTAATTACCGGTTTAGGTTAATTACTCTCACAAGTTAACCAACCCTTCAATGATATATCCTAAATACCATCTACCTCACGGAAATGAAAGTCTCAATACATAAAAGTATGTGGGATAATAAGGAAAATCATTTTGGATTTAGCATGCAAGAGTATGTTCAATTGGCCTAATGCTAGTCTTTTCACAAAGACTTTAACAAGTTGTTAAACACTCAAGACATACTAACAAACCCTCACCTCACGGCTTTTGAATTTGGTTAAACATTTAATTCATTTATGACCTAATTATCATTCCCATGAATCACTAAGTCTAGTAAGTCATCCACAAATCAAGAACACCAAGTAATTGACCTCGCATGCAGCTATTACACGAAAGACATTTGCCAAAGCACACGAGGAGTCAATAAATCAAACCACAAACAAGATAAACATTCATATACATCCAAGAATCCAAACCAAATCGTTATATCATTGAAAGACACAAACTTGTTCCACAATTAATCAATACAATCATTAAACATGCATATTATAAAACCCTAGGTGGTCTAAAGGGTCTAGCCACAAATCAAACTGACATAACAGAAAGAGATAATGTATAAACCACAATGAATCATCATACGAATAGGAAAAACAAGAAATGAATAAGAACCGGTCACGTTACACCCTTTGGATCACTCTCTTAGGGATTCTTGATGACCGATCTCGACCTAAATCGCTTCTCCTAGCTTCTAGTCGCCTCCAAAAGCCTTCTCCCAGTCGTGAATACCGAATTCCCCCGCCTCCAGCTGTTTTTAAAACAATAAACTCGATTTTCTGAATTTCTAACCCTGTCGCGCTACGTGACAGGCATCTGGAAACCCTTCGCGCTACGCGAGGCTTCTCGCTATCCGACAAAAGAGTCGGGTCAACCCATCATCATTAAAAGGGCAAGACTGTCATTTCCCACCTGTCGCCCTACGCGACAGGGTTCATTGAGGTCGTTGCGTGACACGAGGTTTTCCAGAATCCAGCTTTTGTCCTTCTTTGTTCTTGGCTCCGTTCTCGTCCAACCGGGAGCTTGTTTTCTTGATCTTTTGTGCCACAATAACATGTTTATTACCTGCAAGCATCAAATTTAGAAATTGTGAAGAACCAGCTTAAATCAGCTCCAAAAACGAATTAAACTGTATAGAACTCAACAGAAACAAATGGAAAAACAGATGTGTTTTACAACACATCACATCCCCACACTTATCTCTTTTTCGTCCCTGAAAAAGGCTTCTGCAAAAATCTGGGATCATAGCTAGATAAAATGGTTTCTACACAGTTAACTTATCAACTCAAAATTCAATGCTATGGAAAAGATTGCAAGTATTGTTATCATGTTAAGCCCATACTGATTATTCAAGTCCCTTAATCATGGTTCTATTATGTTAATGTTCTGCATTTCATCTCATTAGACCCACGCTTAGGAAATTTAAAACCAAATCAATCCTGGATTCTAGTTTTTCAAGTTACCCTCACATATAAACAAAAAAAGAAATTTCTCAAATCAGATTTTTATAATGAAAGCAGATGGAAGCGTGAGCATTTTCTTTTATTTATTTATATATATTTTTATTTATTTATTTTTTTAATCCATTGAACTTAACTTAGTGGTGTTTCAACCAGGCTCCAACCCGGTGTGTGACACATAAGTTTTTACTCCAACTTCTTTTCTTTTCTTTTTCTTTTTGCTCAGCTTATTTGATAAAATGGAGGCGCCATAAGACCCGGATTTATTCTCATAAAAAGAGTACTTATGTGCCAAACAAAAATCAGATTTTCAAAACTCTTACTTGTTGCTATGCAAGGACTCCTTTATAACTAGAAAACAGTTTCATTAATTTCAAATCCCCAAGATGTTTCCCATGACAATCATGCATTTAAGTAAAAATTATACCAATCCTACGGGACAAACACAACCAGTTGAGCCTACCTACACATCCCATAACCATAGCATAAAACCCAAACCAACAAGTCAACCATGAATGAAACCACAAAACCCGACTTTCCTATCATTTCCCATCATATTTTTGCAACCAACTTAAACCAAGACAAGAAGGATCTAAGCTAAAAATGTAAAAACAAAAATAAAAATAAAAATTTTGACAAAATTTTGACTCGAATACTTAACTAAACTAAAATAAACTACAATAAATAAACTAAAATTCAAAAACTAACTACTAAAAGAAAATTAAACTAAGTTTCCCATCCCTACACTTAAACTATACATTGTCCCCAATGTAGAGAAAAAGGAAAACCCAAAGAAAAACTAAAAATAAACTAAAAACTGAAAATGACTTAGCTCGTTAAAGAGAAGACTGTCGAGTGCCAGTCTTTCCACGTAAGCTCTTCAATCTACAAATTGCTTCACAGGCCATAAACAAACACATGAAACGAGCAAAATAAGATCAAACAACCAACCATGAGTCCAAATATGATAATAACCAAACCCAAGACAAGTTCAACCACTACCAACCCATTACCACCCAAACCACAAGTTTACATGGGTACAAATGTTCAAAAGTATAATCAACTTCAACAACCCACACATACAAGCACCTCCCCACACCTACTCCTTATCATCAGCACCTCCTCCACCATCATGCTCGTCCGGAGCCCTGTAAAACTGCGAAGGTCCCTCAAATCAATGGATGTGGTCAATGGGCACATAATCATCAAATCTGGGCGGTACCTATCAAATACTCCTAAGTACTCCGCCATGCGGTAGATATATGGACCCATATCTAACCGCGATCGCCCACCACCTCCCCTACCTCGAGCTAGGGAAGTAGCTAACACACAGGCCACGTTGGCCTCTCTCCCCGTAATCATGCAATACAAACAGAATAGGTCAACCCAATTGACCTTTTCCTCCACAGAACTCCTCCCTACCACCGTACAGGCCAAGACCCTATGGATATATCTCAATAGAGGGTCTTGGATGTCAGACTCTAACATACTGGTAGAGAAAAGAGAATCAGCAATGGTGGCCCAGAACTCACTCAAATCCACCTCAGAAATACAGAAATCTCTGTTTTTCTTGGTGGCTCCTCTCAAAGATGACACAAACATAGGTGACAGAATCTCATCCTCAGTGTAAAATCCAGACACTATAGCAAACTGAGGAATGGACATCTTATATACCCGTCTACCCAAGGAGAAAGAACGGCGTCCAATGAGTCAAACATAGAGTCGTCATACATGTACGTGGAGTGGAACTCCAGTGTCAGTTCCTTGTACTGGGCCAGTCATATACCAATACTCTCACCCACTTAGGTCCCAGCAATCTCTCTAACATGTCCCTTGGACCCAATTGGTCAACCAAATCCCAGCTAGTGTTCCTAATTTCCTATGATGGAGGAGCTCTAGAGATACAAACCTCTCAAACCTATCACTTGCGAATGTACCCATCTCAAACATCAGCAGTGTGTGGTCTCGCAGTCTTCTTGTCTTGGTTATTGGCATCCGTTCTGCCTCTAGATACCGTATGGTCCTTTCATCTCTTTGAAACTGCTCTGGGGAGTTTGGTTCTCCCCTAGGCCTTGGAACTGTCCCTCTCCTTCTTTTTCCACCTGCTCCTGATGAACTAGCTCCAGACATCCCTGAAAACACAGTTAAAACCAAACAAAAGCTGCCAAGTTAGCAAAGACATCAAAATATGTAACGGTATAGCATTTCGTTCGCGGTTACCAAACAATTCAAATTAGGCTTCAAACACAATCCCATAACCAAGGAATCCCAAAAACTGATTTTTATCAATTAATTAAAATCACTTTTTCAAATTTTATTCCAAAAATTAGTTTATGTTTACCTAACAAGATCAAAAGAACCATTTCCAAAGCAAGACATTTACCAAAAACTCAATCCATGGTTCTTTGACCCAAATAAACACTTTAAAGCATAATGGTCGGCAAATAACTAATAAACTATCAATTCCATCCTACCATCCTGCTCGAATAACAAGAAACACCCAAAAACTAAATTCTAAAACCATGAAGTAAACTAAAAATTTGCAAGGATAATCAAAATGCAAGAAAAACGAGTCTAGTTAGCCACATTACCTTAGAAACGACTTAGAACTTGTGGTTTAGAAGAGAAGATGGAGATTTGAAGAAAAACCCTCGTCTTCTTACTCGAACCCGTCAATGGTGGATGGGGAACGAATATGATGAAATGGGGTGGCAGAAATAGATGAACTTGAAGGTGGTGATGATGGTATATGAAATGGTTGGTGAAATTGGTGGGTAGATGGTGGTAGAGAGCAGCAATGGTGGTGAAGGGAGGGTGGACGACGGCTTAGAGAAGAAGAAATGGGGTTAAAATTGAAATCTAGGGCTTGAAAGTTACTTTTAGCCGTCTGGGGCCGCGTCGCGTAGCGCCACAAAGCCTTAATAAGTCGTCACGTAGCGCGAAAGCTTGTTGACCCACGCGTGGACTGAAATCCCTGGTGTAGCACAATAGATTGGGCCCTGGGTGTCGTGTGACGCGACGGGGTAATTTTTCCAGAGAGTTTCCAGCATTTTCATGCCTTAGCCAAACTTTCAACCCATTTTTCTTCCTTAAACACCCAAAATAAATTCTTAAGGAAAGTGATACATACCTGGTAGCTCCAATCCACTTTCCTTGCATCAAGATGATTAAAAACCTGCAAAACACAAGAAAACAAAAACGAAAAATAAATACGAAAAACACACCAAAAACACTAGAAACCTATTATTTACACACTCTACACTTGGGTTTTATCCCAAGAACTCATCAACACTATCTTATTTGGGTTTCTCTAGGAGGATCTCTTCCTCCTCCTCACTCTCATCCAACGGTCCTCCGATGTAATGCTTTAACCTATGACCGTTTACTTTCCAAGTGTTACCATCAACTTCGTTTTGCAAGTCAACGGTTCCATATGGAAAAACCTCTTCAACTAAATATGGACCCGTCCACTTGGACTTCAACTTTCCTCCAAAAAAATTTAATCGGGAATTGTAAAGAAAAACCCGATCTCCCTTCTTAAACTCCTTCAAACCCTTTAACCATCTATCATGCAAAAACTTGGCCTCTTCTTTGATGCTCAATGAACGTGCATAGACCGCATCACGAAGGGCCTCTAACTCATTAATTTGGAAATACCTCTTCCTACCTGCCACGGTAAGATCAAGGTTGACCGTTTTAAGAGCCCAAAGAGCTCTATGCTCCAATTCAACGGGAAGATGGCATGCTTTGCCATAGACGACCATGTATGGTGTGGTTCCTAAAGGTGTCTTGTAGGCCGTTCTAAATGCCCACAACGTGTCGTCTAACTTGTCGGACCAATCCTTCCGACTCTTCCCTACGGTCTTCTCAAGTATCCTTTTCACCCCTCGATTTGCATTCTCCACTTGACCGCTTGTTTGGGGATGGTAAGTGGTCGCCAAACAATGAGTGACACCGTAGCATTGTAGTGCCTTTCCTAACATGTTATAAAAGTGCGTGCCACGGTCACTTATTAAAGCTCTAGGAGTTCCAAACCTACTGAACAACTTCTTTAGGAACTTGAGAACTACTCGGGCATCATTTGTAGGTAAGGCTTGAGCCTCAACCCACTTTGACACATAATCTATGGCCACGAGTATATACCTATTCCCTTTGGACAAAGGGAAAGGTCCAACAAAGTCTATGCCCCAAACATCAAAAACCTCCAACAGTTGAATGGGGTTTTGAGGCTTTTCATCCTTAGAGGAGATGCTTCCGGTGCGTTGACAAGGATCACACTTCTTCACAAACTCAAGTGCATCATTCACCACCGAAGGCCTATAAAAACCACAATCGAAGACCTTTTGGGCGGTGGAATGATGACCATGATGTTTACCCGTCAAACCTTCATGGCAATGCCTCAAAATCTCTAGGCCTACCTTTCTACTCACACACCTCCAAAGAACCCTATCTCCCCCCACACGATAGAGATATGGGTCATCCCAAACATACTTACCCGCGTCTATAAAGAACTTCTTCTTTTGCTGAGTGGTCATTCCCTCAATTATCACTCCATGGGCAAGGAAATTTGCCAAGTCGGTGAACCATGGCATTCCTTGCTTCTCCGCCTCTACAAAGTCTATCACCTCGTGAGGGAACCTATCACCAATCTCCTCCTCACGAATCTCACTCCTCTCCGGGTCCTCTAACCGGGAGAGATGATCGGCCGCCACATTTTCAGCTCCTTTCTTATCTTTAATCTCAATGTCAAATTCCGAAAACAAAAGAATCCACCTAATGAGACGAGGCTTTGCATCTTTCTTTGCAAAAAGAAACCTCAATGCCGAATGATCAGTGAAAACGGTGGTCTTTGAAAGCACAAGGTATGACCGGAATTTGTCAAAAGCAAACACCACTGCTAGAAGCTCCTTCTCGGTGGTAGTGTAAATTTCTTGAGCATCATTGAGAGTCTTGCTAGCATAGTATATGGGGTGAAAATGCTTCTCTCTTCTTTGCCCCAAAACCGCCCCAACGGCTTGGTCACTAGCATCACACATGAGCTTAAAAGGTAAGCTCAAATCTCGAATGCCTTCATGCATTCCTCATCAAACACGAATGGGGTATCTTTCTCTAGAAGATGGGTCATAGGCCTAGTAATTTTGGAAAAGTCCTTAATGAACAGACTATAAAAACGCGTGTGACCAAGGAAACTCCTAATGGCTTTTACACATGAAGATGGTGGGAGTTTACTTATGGTCTCTATCTTAGCTTGGTCTACCTCAATACCCGCTCTTGAAATCTTGTTACCTAACACTATCCCCTCGGTCACCATGAAGTGACACTTCTCCCAATTGAGCATCAACTTTGTCTCCACACACCTCTTCAACATTCTCTCAAGGTTCACCAAGCATTGATTAAACGAGTTTCCATAAACCGAAAAGTCATCCATAAACACCTCCATGGATGATTCAATCATATCTTGGAAAATGGCTACCATGCACCTCTGAAATTTGGCAGGAGCATTGCATAGCCCAAATGGCATGCGACGGTAAGCATAGGTGCCATAGGGGCACGTGAATGTGGTCTTTTCCTGATCCTTCGGTGCAATGGGGATCTGGAAATACCCAAAAAAGCCATCAAGAAAACAGTAAAACTGTTGGCCTGCTAACCGCTCCAACATCTGGTCAATGAAAGGAAGGGGAAAGTGATCCTTCCGGGTGGCATCATTAAGTTTCCTATAGTCGATGCAAACTCGCCACCCCGTGACCGTGTGAGAAGGAATGAGCTCTTTTTTCTCATTCATGATAACTGTCATCCCTCCCTTTTTAGGGACGACCTGAGTGGGGCTCACCCTTGATAAATCCGAGATAGGGTAAATCAAGCCCGCATCCGTAAACTTCAACACCTCCTTTGTCATAACCTCTTGCATGTTAGGATTTAAACACCTTTGAGGTTGGACTACCGGCTTATACTCATCTTCCATGAGTATCCTATATGTGCAATAAGCAGGGCTAATGCCTTGGATATCAGATAGTCTCCAAGCAATAGCACTCTTATATAACCTCAACACACATAATAGTCTCTTCTTCTTCTCCTCACTCAACCTAGATGAAATAACAACGGGTAGAGTGGAATCCTCTCTTAAAAATGCATACTCTAAGTGGTAGGGTAAAACCTTAAGCTCAAGGGCGGGTGGTGACTCAGCAGAGGGTTTCTTACTCTCATCCCTCAACTCATCAATCTCTAGCACCCCAGAAATAACCGACACACCCTCATCAACCATCTCAAACTCCTCCTCACTCCTCTCAACCACCAAATCAGCCACGCACACGTACTCAAGACACCTATCTACGTGTGACATGATAGAATTTATGAAGTAAACTGAATGACATGGGTCACTAAAGTCATCTTGATCACCGAGATGCCTCATAGACTTCACCACCTCAAATGTGACAGTCTCATCGCCCACTCTAAGAGTGAGCTTCCCATCAAACACATCAATGATGGCCTTAGCGGTCCTCAAGAAAGGACGGCCTAGAATGACAGGCACACTTTCATCAGCCTCCATGTCAAGGATCACGAAATCCACAGGGAACACAAATTTGTCCACCTTCACCAACAAGTTCTCAACAATACCCCGTGGACACTTGATCGTCCGGTCAGCAAGGGACAATGTCATGCGCGTAGGCATAAGTTCACCAAGTTCTAGCTTCTTATACAAAGAATAGGGCATCAAGTTGATGCTAGCACCTGAGTCTGCCAACGCGTGCCTCTGAGTGTCACTACCAAACAGGCATGGGATTGTAAAGATCCCAGGATCTGTCAACTTCTCCGGTAGCTTGTTCAGAATCACGGCAGAACACCCCATCTAACTGGAACATTAGAAAGTTCCCCTACCTGATCCTTGCTCTTCAACAAATCCTTAAGGAATTTGGCATACTTGGGCATATGCTGAAGAGCCTCAATGAATGAAAGATTGATCTTCAACTGTTTGAACATGTCAAGAAAATGACCATACTCCTTAGCATGCTTTTGGTAAGCTAAGCGAGCAGGGTATGGAAGTCGTGAATGATCAATCTTAGGACTCGGCCTAACCTCAACCGGTTTCTTCTCAACCGGGACCACTACAGGAGAGTCACTGGTCGGTACTGTACTTGCTGGGACTGGCCTCATGTGCACCCCCCAGGAGTCTCCATCTCAATCTCCTCATCCACTGGTTCTTCTTCCTCTACATCAACCGGTGGCTCTACACTCTCACCCCCTCGACCACTCCTAGTGGTCACTGCTTTCACATGAGCATTTGGACTATGCTGTGTGCTGACCGAAAATTGGCCTTGGGCCATCTCATCCAAACGCTTAGCAATATCCCTAACTAATCTTTGAAGATCAAGGAAAGCAGATTGTTGGTTTTTCAGAAGAAAGTCATGCTCAACAAGGGTTTTATGAGTATTGGCATCCTTAGCAACCAACTGGGTCAGTAACTCCTCTATCTTGCTCATGCTACCCCCACCACCATTACTACTACTACCCGCCCCCGGTGTGTGACTCGGATGACTAACCGAAGAATGACCCTGCCCATGGTTATGAGATAACCCAGATTGGAAACAAAGGGGATGACCGGAAGAGCGCCAATTAAAATTCGGGTGGTTTCTCCAATTTTGATTATAGGAGTTATAGAAAGGGTTTGTGCTACCCCTACCTTGACCCCCCAAATAGTCAACCTACTCCTGGTTGACCACCAAACACTCAGATGCGGCATGGCCACCCCTACAAATCTCACAGCTGTCTACCTTCATCTTCAACTCCTTCACATCCCGGCAGCTGCCACACTAGTATCCACATCAACGTGGTGAACTCCTCTCGTGGAAGAGGAAGAACTAGAAATAGGATTGGAATTCCTATTAGCAGATCTCTGCTTATACTCAGCCTGAGCAAAACTCTCAAACATGTCGTTGCACTCAGCAACATCCCTTTTACCCATCAGATGACCACCCGTAGAAGTGTCGAAATGAGCCCGAGTCTCATAAGTGAGACCATGCTAGGAGCATCTGCTAAGCAAATTCTGGAATCTCTCCCAAGCAAGGTAATATGGCTCATCGGGTGCCATACGAAAAGAGTGGATCTCATCACGAAGGCGGGCTGCCTTGGCAGGTTGAAAGTATTTCTTAAGGAAAGCATCCCTATGACTGCCCCATGTAGTGAAAGATCCGGATGCATGCGAGTCGAGCCAAGTGGCTGCTCTACCCGCAAGTGAAAAGGGAAATAGCTGCAAAAAGATAGCATCTTCAGTGGCACCTTGAAGATTAAAGGTACCACAGATACGAGTGAGGCGAGCTATATGTGCTGGAGCATCTTCATCATCTCGGCCATTAAACTGAGAGTTATTAATGGCTGTCATGATGTAAGAGGAATCTGCCACGAATTTTCATTCGTTATGTTTGGCATAGTGATGGGATTATTAAGTCCCATGAAACCATCAGTGGGCTGCTGGTGAACTGTACGACAGTTTGCCATTTGTGGAACAAAGTGCAAACAAGGACTAGAATGAGTAGAAGAATTAGAAGAGGACGGTGGTGTGTGAATAAAGCATCTGAATGGCGCTTTTGTGCGAATGAGTAATCCATTCTTATGAAGGAGGCACACCATTCACTTGAGAACCTTACGACAATGAACCCTTGGATGAATGAACACCAGTACGAATGTAATGAACTCATTCTCATGAAGAACCATGCAAATGAGGATCCATTTCCATGATTGAACCACTTGAATGGAAGTAGACATTCGTAGGACTTTAAAAAATGGCTAAGTGTTCATAGCTCTAACAATAATAGTAGTATTGGTTGAGTTGATCCTTGGTCAAGAATTCAACACCAATAAAAATAACTAAAGTATAAATACACCCTCACAAATCACATCAATGCATGTTCAATACAAATTATAGTAAGCAACAAATAACTAAACAATATGTTTGTAATTGAGTGATACCATCGAGCGTGTGTTCTTACAACCACCCGACAATAACAAACATGTGAGTTCATAAACCCCCTTTTTCAACATTTTGCCTTTCAAGTCATCGGGGCCGAGAACATTTAATCTCTTATTCGAATAAAATTTTCATACTTCTTTATTTAAATTATCTATCATCTATTTAAAAACCTACTATTCGCACATTAGTTTGAAAGTTACAACTTTTAAATGACAATTAAGTTTAAGTTCAGACAAAACAAGCGAAACTTTCTGACCTTTTGAAACTGGTTTAAAAAGGAAACAGACATAATTAGAGATAATTGCGTTAATTTTTCAAATAAATTATCTACTTTTAAATAAGAATCATCAATAAACAAATAACAAGTTTAGTAGGGTGTCTGTCTTGCATAATTAAGTAGACATGTACGAGACACAATTCAAAAACAAATTAAGTAACACCCTTGACAAATCATTTGCTATAAGTTGGCAGTGGCCAACCAATGGTAACATCAAAAGAAATATCGGTCTGAAAACTTCTTACACTAAGGTTGGTACGTTACGCGAACATGTCATAATGCATCAAGTAACTAGCTGGGTCTGCGAGATCCGTCTAACATGGACAATTCAATTTAGGTTTGGTAAATGATCCATAGGTGATATTAAAGACATATTTCACTAATAAATTGGCTCTATGACTTATCTTTGAGTTGTGACATGAATTGATTTTGAAATAGTGTTTGAACGAGTTTAAAATTGGTTTAAAACAAACCATGCAAGAAAAAATGAAAGAAAGACTAGTGAGGTGAGAAGAATCTTTTTACAGTCAAGGGCAGAATCATGTTATTGAGTGTGTGGTAGGCTGGCAACTAGATTTGATTCTCCTCCATTTTGCGTACGCCTTATATATAAGAATAACTCGAGAAAACTGGAAGATGCCAGTGATGAAGTAACAGAGTGTAAACTGGTTATTTCAAATTTAACAGGCACAGATTTTAGATTACAGGAGTAAACACGGAAAATCATACTTATTTTTATCAAAAATCAAATTCCATATGGAGTGAAAGTTGTGTAATCTTAATGACAAACACTATGAACTCACCAACATAAATGTTGACAAAGATTTTTCATTTTTCTCAGGTGACAAACAAGCATAAATAGTATGCCTGATAGGAGACAAGTTAGGAGCCAAAGTAGTGGACCTAGCTTATTATGCAAACATATTTATGAAATCTTGTTAGCTACAATATTTAAGACTTGATTTCATTTTGTAAAAGTGTTAAATTATTTTTTTTTGGACAAGATGTAACTTAACTTTGTTATTTTGAATGAAATGTAGCATTTTCTTATGCATCATGCATTGTGAATACAATCTAATCAAGAATATATCGCACCCTGGGTCTATTTCGCCCGGTGGGATGTCGATCCACACCATAGGCTGGGGGTGTGTCAGATTAGTATCAGAGCCTTGGTTATACAGAATTAGGCCATACTAACGGTTTGAAGTAGACTATAACAAAGGGATCGTTATATAGATAATCTAGGATAGGATAATATGCATACGCCTTATGTATACGATCACAAGTATTGACTGACATTCTTGGTTTGTGGCCAGAATGCTACACAGAAGACAACCAATGCCACCTCCACCATTCCCGCCAGAAGTGGATCCAAAAACTACTGCATTATATAGATAATTATGAACCGTATCAACAACAATGTAGGGAACTCCTCCGGATAGGGGACTGTGAATGTAGGGAACACTGCTATCTATTAGGAAGTGGTCGGAAAACTAGCGATATCAGTTGTTTTCTGGAACACGATAAGGCTTAGTATGTAGTGAGCTCACTAGGCAAAAGAGCCCTCACCTGGTTGAACTCAAAAATCAGAGCAATAGGGTGGGACGAGGCCCTTGCTTTGTCTTGGGTTGATTTCAAAGAATTATTGCATAGGGAATTTTTCCCAAAAAAGTAGCTCCAGAAGATTCAATAGGGGCTTTGGAGTCACTAGATAGTCGTAGATGACCCTTTCATCTTAACCAATCATTGCACGTGTTTGTTGCCTTGGCACCTCATTTGGTACCAACTCCAGAAAAGGTCATTGACCAGTACGTTAGGAGGCTGCCGCGGTGTATCCACTTCCATGTACTTACTGCAAATCCACAACCTTGGAGCCTTCTATTGCCCTATCTGCCACCATGTATGACGTAATGGTGCAGACTGGGATGTTGAAGCAAGAGATTGGGAAGGCAAAGGAAGAGCAGACCGGGAACCTGGAACACCACCGGCACAAGAAGCCGAAGACAATTAAGGGGTATGCTCTGGTTTCCTGATCAACCAAGTTGTTGTTACCCCCACTAACAAGACCCACAAGCAGTACGGTAGGACTCTTCCCTTGTGTGCTAAATTCAAGTATCTACTAATTTGGGTACTCTGTGCAAACAAGCACGAATTGTGGGAGAACAGGTCCCTAGATCTAGAATTATCATGTGCAGTGGGCACATAACCAAGTTACGACAGCTGTGGTTGCACTTCCACCACCCAACAACAATCAGAGCTGCTACACACGTGGGAAACCTAGCCGCATGTTCAGAAACTGCCCAAGCAGGTACAACCCCATAACCATCACCTCGGAGACGTGCCTTTGCTTTAGGACATAACGATGTCAGATGCAATCGGCACATAACCAAGTTACTACAGCAGTATCGATGGTATCGATACTGATATTTACCTTTGATACTGATAGTATCGATGATACACTCCTACTAAACTTTCATCGATACTAATAGCATCGATATTAGAAAGGTTGTCGATACTATTAGTATCGAAACTACACTTGTCATTTTTACAGCTCAATTACAATGAAAACAAAAACTGAAACCAAAAACAAACTATTTACAAGAAAATACAAATAAGCAAAATACAATATCATAAATCTTCACTTAAAAGCAGCAATGTCTTTAAACTTCTATTCAAAAATCTTAGGCTAATGTTATCAACGTACTAAAACATGTTTCTCAGGTGATGAACATGTAAAAACAATATGCATGATAGGATACAAGTTTGGAGCCAGAGTAGTGGACCTAGCTTCTTTTTGAAGCATATTTGTTTAATCTTATTAACTACAAGATTTAAGACTTTATTTCATTTTGTAACAGGGTTAAATTATTTTTCTTTTCGAAAAGATGCAATTTAAGTTTGTTATTTTGAATGAAATGTAGCATTTTATTATATATCATGCAGTCTAAATACAATTAGATCAATCAGATATCATGCCCCGGGACTATTCCGCCCAGTGGTATGTCGATCCACCCCATCGGCCAGGGTGTGACAGAATGAAGCTGAACAAGAGTTTCAACCAGCACTAAACGTCTTTTCGAGTTGGGAGATTGGTTCTTCTGATTCGAAAAATGATTTTTTTCCCATCTTCTTAGGCTTGTTACACTGCCTAGGAAAGTGACATTTCTTTTCGAAATTGTAATAGGTTACCATGGAAAGGTCAAATATAAACTCAAAATTTTTGCTCACATTATTCTCCTTTCATGTTCTCCTTAAAAACTCCTTACCTCTTCTCATCACACTTGCTAGAGCCCACATAATTTGAATACTCTGCATTCTATCTTTATTTAAATGTGAGTATTCCTCATCAAACAAGTGAGAGTTTCAAATTTGACCAGCTGACAATCCATCATAAGAGATGATAAGATGAAAAACAAATCCATGTGCTTTTTAGTAACCTCCAAATATACTTTACTAAACTTTTCAGTTTGCAACTTGGTAGACGATGCATTGGAATCACTTTAACAGCTTGGCTGTGAAAAAGATTTGAAGAAGCAAAGATGTTGTTGCTTGAACTTGGACATTCAAACATGTTTGAAAGAAAACTTATTCCAAGTGGTGCATTATTTGATGTTGAAGCGGTAGTCCGGGTGGAATAGTACAAGGAAGGGTATTGTACTTGTACACCACTCTTAGCTTTCCACGTGTTGGAAATGTCTTGCTCCCTTATCATTTGGATGGAATCATTGATATCAGTTATTGCAAATGTCTCATCTTGCTTCAAAACCATGAGAAAGGTTTCCCATTTTGCAAGAAGAACATTAGTTAAACATTGGACTTTCTCTACCATTAAAGTCTTTAATTGATGACTGTACAATTCACTTAACAAATGATAACACCTTGCAATAAAGTAATCCAAAGATTCATTCTTGACATACATAAAGCTAATGAACTACTTATTCAAATATTTAGACTTCATTATTCTTCAAGGGAATCGCTTCCCTGACACCGTTGTTGTAGGGCATCTCACAATGATTTAAATGAAGTGAATTGTCTAAATTGATGGAAAATATTTGTGGTTATGGATTGAGAAAGGATGTTATATGCTTTCTTCTATGAATCATACTCCTTCATTTGTGGCTTGTTAACAGTCTAATCTGCGTTGGGGATCCATCCTCATTCAAAGGTCTCAAATAACTGTTCTCTATCATCTCCCATAAGTTGGTATCCACTCCATTCATGTGGATCTCAAACCTGTACATTCGTTGAGGATAATAACACATAGACATCAATTTGGGTGCCTTGTTCCATTCCCAGTTAGCATTTCATTCAAATGTGTATTATAAATTTTACTTTTCTAACTTTCCATAAAATCCATACCTACCATGATTGAGTAAAATTGAGTTTCAACTCTTAGAAAATTTTCAGCTTGGTTTTAGTAGAGTGAAATTGTTTAATTGAATGGAAAACACACAAATGAGAGGTTTATTCTAATGAATGTGCGACAAGAATGAAGATGTGGATGAATGGATTTGGTAAGAATAGGACACTTGGGAGAATGTGACTGGGAAGACAAATTGATTGGTGGACGAATGGATGTTGGTTTGCGAATGAGTGTTTATGCATATTTTGGGTGTCCTCTACTAGTCAAATAGTGTAGGATTAGTATAGAGTGAATTGTATTCACTTGTATGTGTTTATATGTTGTTTCACTGGGAATTGAGCATTCACAGGGCCATATGCGAATGCGTTTAATGTGTATGAGTCCATTTGTACAAATGGATCTCCCTTATATAGCTCAGTTATTAGTTTTTGGATGTTAAGGTTTTCAAGATTTTTTAGGGTTTGAGCAGGAGAGAGGGAGAGGTCATGCTCGATCTCTTCCCGACAACCACTATGTTCTTTTATGTGAATGGATTCAATCATGTGATCATTCATTATTCAATGTATAATTTATTTGATTCCTTTTGTTTATGTATTCTTACCCTAAACCTTCCGTCTAACACCAAACTATTGATCGTTAACGTTTCTACAATGAGGGTTAATAGAAATAAGTTTAGGTGAATGAGTGGAGTATTGGATGAATGGGAGAAGGATGACAATTAAATGTGTATTCATACGAATTGGTTAGCTATTCATACGTATGGATGGATATTGACGTGAATTTGCAGAGCTATTCGTACTAAATGGCTATTTGAGTGATCTCAGGAAAATAATAGATTGATTTTTCCAAAATGAGTTTTAGGCTGAATTGGAGCACCAAACATGATACACAAGGCCTAAACACATGTGTCTAATAGTTAGGATTAAATGTTTTCACACAACAATCAAGAAAACTAGGGTTATTTCAATGAAACATTAAGCCTTTTGAAAAGCAATAACAAGGACTTGCAAAGTCAATCAAAACATGTGGAAATAAATCGAATCACATTTAGAATCGTGAGCCAAAGCTCTAATAGAACTTTGTTGGACCAGGAATAACCTTGTTCCAATTGGGTTCAATACTCAAGCTCAACATATGTTTGTGAAATCATTTTTGGTGGTGATCCAATCGATGGAAAAACCAAATGTGATGGATCGAGTTAATGGAATGAACTTTGTAGCATAAATTGATCAATCACATGTGAAATTTGAAGTTAGAAAGGGCAGAAAGGCTCTTTGTGATTCACGTATTTATGGATATGGTTTAGACTTATATTGAACAATCGAATTGTCTAGTTTTTATAGGCAGGGGCCATTCGAAGTTAGAATGAGTCATGATAATGAATCATTGTTGTCTATGTGTCGTTCTTATAGTGTTCACTCATATGAATGAGTCATTAGCATGACTCATTCATACAAATTGGTCAACATTCATACATAACATAAATAAATATTGCATAATAGATAAAAAATTATAATTTAATCATAATATAAACATTGTGCATTCAAACTAGACTATTACAATGAAGTAGGGACATTACATACATCTTCATCTACTTCTGATATATATACAAAACTACAAACTGAAAAAATGTACCATATATTAATTAAACAACAAAATACATAAAAATATAATAAAACATGCTATAATATTTAAATTACGCACCACTAACTTCATATGATGTAGAATCACTACTTCTTAAAATTAAAAAAAAAAACCCTACAAATTTATTTAAATATACCTTATTCACAAGGTTATTCATAACATGTCACACGCATAGTCTATGCTTGCTAAATGGCCAAACAGGTTCCATAGCTTGCAGAATATAGCATCCTGATCCATCACTATAACCTTTGGTGGCAGATGAAAAGCATTGGTAAAACATTCTAGTAACTGTTTGTAAGATGCAATGCTTTTGTAAACCTAATAATGTAGCTAAACCCAACATTGCAATAGTGGTTGTCAATACCGGTAAGAGGAAAAAAATACAATTTTGTATCTAAAAAATAGCATTAACATAATATAATATGAAATAATATCATAACTTAATTAAAGATTAATGCATTAATTTATTTATTACTTGTTTGTCTTAAATGTTGCATCAAATGAAACAACACCACCACATATAAGATAATACTTTTTAGCATGCACATGTACCCAAAACAATTAAGCAAGCTAATCTTTATTGCCATTTGTATACTCAAAAGAAAAATCAGAGACAAGTTCTTCTTGTTAAACAACATGTTTACAACCATGCCATCATCATATTCACTAAGAAACAAATTCAATTGTTACTTGAAATTCTTCCAACCACCAGATGTAACTCCTACCTGCTCAAACCTGCCATACGGATACACTTATATTAAACCCTTTTAACCGAACCAATCTTATTCTTTGACGTTGAGCACATCAACAAATCTGTTCATAGGTTAACTTCCTACATGATTGAAAAATGTAAATATCATCTTACTAAACTAGACTATGATTATGCTCCTAAAAGAATTGATTTTAAAAGTAATGTCATCCTCTCACTTTAAAAAATATGAGCTAAACAACCCTTTCTTTGTGTAGGTCTATTCCTGTTTTACATTTTACTACCCTTAACATGAGTATTCTCACTCAGTTGATAACATTCCCCATACAATCCTGAGATCCTCTACGAGCACTAAAATCAACATTTTTTTGTATTTGTTTGGCAAATTTAAAACGCATGCTTAATGGAAAAGAAAGTTATTCATTTTAATGGTTTACATGACACATGAACATCAAGTGCATAATGTAGGTCCGTGGTTAGGATCTAATGATCTGGTATAACTAGATATGATGTGCGGAATTCATAATATCAAGTTTGAAGAAAAATATAATGAATCAAGATGAATAGAATCAATCACACAAAATCAATCTTCTTGTATTAATGTCTTGAATGATTAATGTACAAGTAGAGAGAAATTTACAAAATTAATATTCTAAGTTATGTTCCAACCGATACTAAACATATTGAACCTAAGTTATTTATAGGTAGTGTTGTCGATACTAATAGTATCGATAGTAATACTATCGATACTATTAGTATCGATGCTATCCTTCGATACTAATAGTATCGATACAACTACTATCGATACTAATAGAATCGATGAAATCAACACTTAGAAAATTTTCAAGCTAAACAAAAACAAACAAATATAAACGTTATATTGAAAACAAAAACAAATACAATAAATATAAAGATTTTCATGTTGAAACAGCTGCAATCTTCAGTCTTCAATTTAACAACTGAAGCTGATGATATCAGGATACTAACTCATAAAATTTCTTTCAAGGGGATAAAATTTCAATTTGAAATTGTTGATATGTGTTGTAAACCAACAGTAAACTACTTAATTATGCAACCTACATATTATAATACACATAATACATTAATACATTAATCATGTACCAAAGATAAATAAAATTACATACTTATTGTAATTACTTACTATAAAATCACACAAAAATAATCACGCACTACCTAGTTAACTTAGTAAAACTCAACAATTGTGTAATCAACAGTTCTAATTTAAATTTACAATGATTTTTAATACTGTTTTTATATATAATACTAGAAACTAGTAAATCTTTAAAAACATACCAAATAATACTATACAAAAAACATACATAAAAATTACCATCTCAATCTTATAATATCAATTACCAATTACCTAAATCAAATTTCTAAATCCACAACCTTAGTGTATCAGTGTAAAGTTTAGATACAAAAACTTATAATGATGTTAACTATTTGTAATGAATTTACAGATAAAGAAAAAGAAAAAAAGTGTTAGACATGTATTACGATGATGATTGAAAAAAGAATTCAAAATTTGGATTTATCTTAGCGAAGTTATACGGGCTACAACTTTAGGAGTAAGTTATTGTTTGAACAATATGTACATATGTATATATGTGAGTGTGTGTGTGTGTATATATATATATATATATATATATATATATATATATATAAAAATTTAAACTAAGACAATAAAAACCCAAGTATATGAATGTATTTTAATGACCCATAGAATTTGCGGTTTTGAAATATTACGCAGAAATCTTGAAGCGACTATTAACTAATATGCATACAAAACAATGTATGATATTGGTAGGTACGTCTAAATCACACAAATAAACATGAGAACCTAAAGAATATATATATATTTTTTTCAAAAGTCACATTTTGCTCGAACCAGAATATTTGAACTAGATATTGTTCTTGATTTTTCAATTTTACCCTCACATTGCTAAATTCTAAAATCTTATCCAGACATTTCTTGAAATAAAACATGAAGTTTTTAAGAGAGAAAAATACTTTCTGGTTTGATTTTAAAAGTATTCACTGCAACAAATGGGACATAGCAAAAACAATTTGTCTTTGCTATAGCATTCAAAAAGAGTTTCAATAAGGTATACCGACAACATTTAGTTGCTAAAATATCCTCCATAAATGCGTGTTAAAATATACTAGAAGTACTGCCACAATAGATGTCAGACCTATATATTGCCTTACAAGGACGACATGTCATCTTTATATGTTAACTACAATTTCTAAAATAATTTAAATTTTTTATTATAAAAATTCTAAAAGTAAAGACATTATCAACGACACATCAACATATGGCTATAATTTTTTTGTATAAAATAACTAATAGAATACAGGTTATAGCAACAATAAGTCGACAGTATGACACGTATTTTGTTAATTTTTTTAGGTTTAATAAACTGCATCATACAAATAATTTTTTTTTGTATTCTTTTAAAAGTTACGAATTCTCAGCCAAGCTTGATTTCAAAATGAAAATAAACAAATACAATTGTTCAAATACATTAACCCAAACGATGTCAAACTAACAATGTCAAATTATCTAATCATTTTGGTCGTCTTTCTCACATCATCTGGAATAAGTTTATTCGAGGAGCTGACGTCTTTGTTTTTCTGCATCGCAATAAGTTTATTTATTTCTTATTACATAGTTCTATATTTTTCTATTATGTTTTTCAATGGGCAATCGATTGTTATAGTTGTTCTTGCAACTCATTACAACAAAAATGAAAAGGAAAAAAGAAGAAAATAAATTCAACTTACTGTCATCATTGCTATAAGTAGAATTTAGTTTTCTTGTTCACTTCCCTTATAGAAAAAAATAAATTAATATATTATGACAAATATTCCTTGCTATAGAAATTTCAGAAGGCAACAACTTCCCTCATCTCGCCAAAAAATTAAAGTGACAACAGTTAGTTGTTGTAGGGTGGAAAAAAATATATAGACATCGTCCTTATACGCTACGTTATATGAATAACATCCATTTAGGCACAAAACCATTCCACTTATTATTTTTTAATATTTTGCAACTTTTTTACATAGTTAAATAACTATTTATGAGCTTTCCACAAATACTTATTGTTTTGTTTTTCACATGCTCTATAACAAAATTTTGAAAGGTGAGTATAATGTATTATATAAGTTTCAAAACAAGGTTATGATCATAGTTAAGTTCATTTTAAAGAACATAATTCTCTATAACCAATGACTTTAATACCAATCTTTCACACCCTTGTTTGATGCGGAAACACGAATGCTACGAAATCAAACATTAGGAGCTTAGTTGTCTAAGTGACAATAATACATTTATAAACTATTGAATATTACAAAATACATCATTATTGTGTGTCTAAAATAGCACATAAGAGATCTAATATCCCATATCGGTTGGGAGTGAGAACAAAACGTTCTTAATTAAGAGTTGTATATAATCCTTATCAAGACATGTTTTACCTGGCGAGCAAGTCATCAAGTGAAAACAAAACCGTGTGAGTTCATCCACAGAAAATCCATCAAGGGCAATGCAGACAATATATTGGTACGGTTGTCTTGGGCCGTTACAGATAGTATATGAGACTGGGGCGGACTAATGTGCCAGCGAGGATGTTGGGCTCCGTAAGAGGGTAGATTGTAATATCCACATAGGTCGGGAAGGATAACAAAACCTTGTGCATTCCTTATTAAGACTTGTTTTGCTCAGGCGATCAACTTAGATAAATATAAAACCGCGAGTTTCTGGATGGGCAGCCCATGAGGGCAAAGGATACAATATCTTAATATTGTTGGGTTGGGCTATTATAAGGAATTTCAAAATATGACAAATTTATCAAAATATACCTAAATACTATAATACGTAATCTTTTAATAAATATGATTACTTATCTGCCTTATTTATGTATTTCGTAAAAGAATGCAAAAAATAATCAATTTAAAAGTTGGTGTGAACGTAAAAGTGATAATGCATTTCTTCGATATGTTTTGGGCATCCAAATGGCCTTCAAAAGTTTTGAACTTCAATATGTGTTGTACAAACAAAACTAATGTGTCAACTTTAGAAAGTCATAGCTGAATCAATTTTGATTCAAATTGAGTGGTTACTGCTTCAAAAGTTTTT
This sequence comes from Mikania micrantha, assembly GCA_009363875.1. Taxonomy (NCBI): domain Eukaryota; kingdom Viridiplantae; phylum Streptophyta; class Magnoliopsida; order Asterales; family Asteraceae; genus Mikania; species Mikania micrantha. The sequence continues at coordinate 102,932,331 of CM018693.1, read as the reverse complement.
TTTTTTTTTTTTTTTACTATGTTAGGTTTATGTTCCACTAGTCTTTCAAAACTCCATGTAGGATTCTATCTTCAAACATAGCCATAGTTTGGTCCGCTAGCATATTTGGTTACTGTATGACCATCATTTCTAAATTTATTCAAGAGATTTATAAAACTAAATAAATTATAACAAACATACTTGCATACATTTTTGTGTCAAAAAAATGTATCTAAAGCATATAAAGTTGTTATGGACATAAAGTAAAGTTAAATTTATAAATAGCTCAACAAAAAATGACCTAAAAATATGATACATACAAGAAATGACAAAGTATTTTTCGGCAACAAGGTGAGTAAAAGTTCAATTTATGACATTAATATTATATAAATATCATAGTACAAGTATAATTAACTTATTTTGTGACAATTTGACATGTTATGGAAAACCACAAATGTAAAGGTTAAAAAAATAAATGTCTGAACTCGATGAGTGAAATAGATAACTTAGTGACGACCTTTTCATTTTAATTGAGGTGTGGACTCAAAAGTACTTTACAAGTCAAGTAGCAACTCAAAAAATGGTGAATGCCACCACTAGAAGTCAAGTAGCAACTCAAGTCATATTTTCAATTTCAACTTCTAGGTGGTTATCTTATTATTAAACTAAAAACATTTTTTGCTACTAGTTACTTTATGCATATGTATTCATGTTTACTATTGATTAGTTATATCAATGAGTTTATTATTAGTCAATTTCAATCAACACATTACATAAGTTCTATTAGAAAATTATCACAATCACATTAACATAATAGGTGAGCTGGAGGGTATATCCTTTTGGATTTTTCATTATAAATTCAAATTTGAGTTGAGATAAATTTCAAATAAATGAAAGTTTAGTGGTTGCTTAGATGATATTAATCATAAACATAAACAAACATATCAAAGTCTTTCACAACCGGTACGTCTAGAATCTTGATTGTCTTCTTGCTTTTTTCCACTACGTGAGCGAGGAATGCGACACACTATTTCATTACATACTTGTGTGCCTTCGTGCACAATATTAATTTGACACTGGGATTTGCTTGATCTTCATGAATTTCCAACACCTGATTGTTCTCCACTGGAATACGTAATAGCTTTTCGAAACAAGTGATTTCAACCCTGTTAAGAGATAACCAATTCATTCCCACAATGATATCGAAACTTCCCAGTTCCATTGGAATCAAATCAATGGAAAATGTGTGCTCATTAAGTGTCAATGGGCAGTTCCTAATTACTGTGTCAACTGTTATCTATTTGTCATTTGCTACCTCTATGATCTAGGGAGAGTCCAAAGATTTCTAAACGTGAATGACTTGGCATGCAAAGTCGGACGGGATAAAACTCTCATCCACACCAGTGTCAAATAATATAGATGCACAAAAGTCATATAAAAGAAATGTACTAGTTACCACATTTGGGTCTTGTCTTACCGTAGCGGTCCCAAGTGTAAAGGCATGTCCTCTAGCTTCCGAAGCCCTTGGTTGAATTCTCTTGGTGCAATCCTTGAAAAAAGTCCAGGTTCTCCACAGGTATAGCAAGACCTATTATCAGCAATCGCAGGCATTACTGCTGCATTGTTGTGCCTGTTCTGAGCCCCTGTGCTCTTGCGTTGATTGGCCCATTGACCAAATCTTCCACAACAAGTGCATTGTCTGCAATGAGTAGCTGGTTGTTGGTGATATTGACACTTGTTGCATTGAGGAGCCGTCCCAGTGTACGACCTCTTGATCTGTAGTGGCGGTGGTTGTGTGGTTTGTTGAGCATGACTGGTCGCAGCATAATTCTTGACCATTTTTTGTTTCTTATCCGGATGTCTGTCTGGCTTCTTCGATGTTCCAGTTTTGGCTGCTTGAACCTCCTTTTTCGGTGCCCCTTAGTCAACCATTACATCAATCAAAGTAGCTGACAGTGTAACAGCCATCTCTAGGGTAGTTGGGTTGGCAGTAGTCACATGCCCTTGGATGCGAGCCGGTAGTCCACCGACATACCGCTCGATCCGTTGCTCAAGTGTTGGTACTATATCCGGTGCCACTGTTTCCAACTCGTGAAATCTGGTGGTGTAGGCCAGATGCCCAGCATCTCCGTCTCAACCTTCTTCCGCTTATTCCTTGAGCAAAACTAGGCCCTGGTTTGGACTTGAGCGTTCCACCAGGTCAGTGCTCGTTTGTTGAACGAGCCTGCAGCATATCTCACTTTGTGCTGATCTGGACAGCCACTGATGTCGAGGGTTGTTTCCATGTTCTCGATACATTGGGTCAAGCCGAAAGCTCCCTCACTGCCACTAAAGCCAGGTGGCTTGCATCCTACAAAGCTCTTGTAGGAGTAGTCCTGTTGGTTTCTAGTGTCGCCACTGCCCCCACCAGATGAGTTGCTAGTGTTGTTGCTGTTGTTGTAGTTAATCCTGTTCATCATGTCGAGAATCACTTCCCTTGATTGACTGGTCGGTAGAGTAGCCAGTGCAATGGTGGCAGGATCCAACTCTTTGGTGGTGGTTTATGTGGTGGTGTATGCGGAGGAGGAGGAGGTGGAAGAGGAGGTGGCGGTGGTGGTGGAGGTAGTAATGGTGGAGGTTGTCTTCTCGGCGGCATTCTGATCACAACCGAAAGAACAACGGTTAGTGTAATGATCAAATGCAAAAGACACATGCAAATAAAATCCTAAGTCTTATGTTCTCTACATGAAGGGTCCCTAGGTTATAGTCTAGGCTAAACCGTTTAAGTAAAATGACCAATATTTCTCTATAACCATTGCTTCGATATCAATCTGTCACTTCTTGAGCCGGCAAGCTGGATCGACTTTCCTTCGGGCGGAAGGTTCTCGGGCCGTGATATCGTGTGTTAATCAAAATGATCAGATTGTTTACATGGCACATGATATATATTGAGAAATCCTAACATGACATTGACATAGAATTACAAAGTTAAATTACATAATCCGTGTTCGTAAATTAACAAAGTAAATCTACCCAAAAAGAATCATGGAGCTTCTATCTTGTATCAGCACAAGATTTAAAAAAGATGATTCACAAATATGTCATCCAAAATATGCACAACAAAAAAGTAAGCTATTTGTCATCTATAAAGTCCAACTAGCTTATGTCTTGATGTCAGGTGACTAAACCTGTTCGTCATCTGAGAAAACATGCATTTAAACAAGTCAACACAAGGTTGGTGAGTTTATAAGTTTAGTAAATGAAAATACTTGTAAGTTGTCATTCGCAAGCCATTGTGTCACACACAAGTCTTATTGTTATTCTCTTATCTTGTCTCACAAATGTCCTCTCTATAGTTACACCTACATATAGTGTGTCATCCAAATCAAGAATGCTTATATATAGGGCATACGTGTCACGAATAAAGCTGCCAGCCCACACACACTTGTCTGAATTCAATACCACTTGTATTGCAACTATGGATACCCATTCTCAACTCACATGTTTTTGTCTCATTTTATATCCAACCTGTTAATCCCATATGATGTGTTCTCATCCCACGGTGTTATATGTATATGATAAGAGTGTTTGAAGGGAATATGTTACCATGACCTAAGATATGGTAATCCCTTATTGTTTTAAGGAAAATAGATTAATTAAATCTTATCCTTACTAGTGTTCTCTCAATTGTAGGATTAAATGTAATTCACTTCTAATAATAGGAGTGACAGTTAACTCATTGATATTGTTCACAATCTTGAATGTATAGAGCCTAAATGGGACCCATAGTGGTCCTCACATAATCATTCCACAATGCATCCAATTTGCCTCGAATGGTGCACAACCGATACTGCTGTGGTAACTTTTATTTTAGGAGAACTCGATTAGTGGCAAATGGGAATCCCAATTCCCACAGAAATCCAAAACACAGGTTCTTAACATGTCCTCCAGGGTTTGAATAGTACGTTCGCTTTGACCATCCGTTTGTGGATGATAAGCCATACTCAGATTTAACTGTCCCTAAAGATTTCTGCAGTGATTGCCAGAACCTTGATGTGAATCTGCTATCTCGATCAGAAATAATAGACAATGGCACTCCGTGGCGTACCAATATCTCGTTGATGTACAATCTTGCCAGTTTATCCATGGTGAAAGTCTCATGCATCGGCAAGAAATGAGCAGATTTTATTAAACGGTCAATGATCACCCAAATCGTATCATGACCACTGGAAGTGCATGGTAGCTTGGTAATGAAATCCATAGCTATTTGTTCCCACTTCCAGAGTGGAATCTCAGGCTGTTCCAGTAAACCAGACGGTCTCTGGTGTTCCGCCTTTACCTTCGCACACGTTAGACATTGACCGACGTATTCGGCTATGTCCTTCTTCATTCCAGGCCACCAATAAAATCCACGCAAGTCTTGGTACATTTTATCAGCGCCTGGATGAACAGAGTACTTAGTCTAGTGTGCTTCATCGAAGATAAGTCTTCTCAATTTGTCTACCGCTGGGATCCATATACAATCCTGGTAGTAGATCATTCCATCAGGCTTAGTCTCAAAGAGTTTCTCTGCTCCACAGTCAAGTTCTTTCTTCAGGTTTCCTCTATCAACTGAATCTTGTTGTGCTTGAATAATCTGATCTCTTAAACTGGTCTGCACCGTCATTCCCATTGCTCTGACGCGCAAGGGTTTGATCCGTTCCTTCCGGCTCAAGGCATCAGCTACAACGTTTGCCTTTCCCGGATGGTACTTGATCACGCAATCGTAATCATTCAAAAGTTCAACCCAACGGCATTGTCGCATGTTTAGTTCCTTCTGATCAAAGATGTGCTGTAGACTCTTGTGATCAGTGAATATGGTACATTTAGTGCCATATAGGTAATGTCTCCAGATCTTCAATGCAAAGATTACAGCTCCCAGTTCAAGATCATGAGTAGTGTAGTTATTCTCATGAACTTTTAACTGTCTTGATGCATAGGCTATGACTTTGTCCCGTTGCATTAACACGCAACCAAGTCCCTGATGGGAAGCATCACAGTATACAACAAAGTCATCACAGCCTTCTGGGAGAGATAGAACTGGAGCATTACATAATTTCTGTTTTATGGTCTGGAAAGCATCCTCTTGTTTCTGCTCCCAGACAAACGGTTCACTTTCTCTTTTCTGAGTTAGTTTGGTGAGTGGCAAGGCTATCTTAGAAAAGTTTGAGATAAACCTTCTGTAATAACCCGCCAATCCCAGAAAAGACCGTATCTCCGTCGGTGTCTTCGGAGTATTCCAGTTCTTTATCGCCTCGATCTTGGCAGGATCAACATGTATTCCCTCACTGTTGACTACGTGACCCAGAAATTGAACTTCTCTTAGCCAAAATTCACATTTAGAGAACTTGGCATAAAGTTTCTGTTCTTTCAATAGCTACAAGATCTTCCTGAGATGTTGTTCATGATCTACCTTGCTCTTAGAATAAATCAGTATGTCATCAATAAAGACAATGACAAACTGATCTAGATACGGCTTGCACACTCGGTTCATGAGATCCATGAAAACTGCCGGTGCATTTGTCAATCCGAAAGGCATCACCATGAATTCGTAATGCCCGTATCTGGTTCGGAAGGCCGTTTTCGGTATATCTTCGTCTTGAACTCTAAGCTGATGTATCCAGACCGCAAGTCAATCTTTGAGAAGTATTGAGCTCCTTGCAGTTGGTCAAAAAAATCATCAATCCTCGGTAATGGATACCGATTCTTGATGGTTAGTTTGTTCAGCTCTCTATAATCTATGCACATTCTGAACGATCCGTCTTTCTTCTTTACGAACAAGACCAGAGCTCCCCAAGGTGAGTAGCTCGGTCTGATGAAACCTTTATCAAGTAGCTCCTATAATTGATTTGACAATTCCTGCATCTCTGAAGGTGCTAATCTGTAAGGAGATTTAGCAACAGGAGTTGCTCCAGGAACTAAGTCGATACGAAACTCTACCGGTCGCGCAGGTGGCAACCCAGGTAGATCTTCAAGAAATACTTCAGTATATTCTTTCACCACAGGTACATCTTGAATTTTTCTTTTTCCTTCTCCTTTCCACCACATGAGCCAAGAACGCAACGCACCGCTTCTGTAGACATTTACGTGCTTTTATGCAAGAAATAATTTTGGCACTGCCTTTTGCTCGATCCCCTTTAACTTCCAACACGCGATCACTCAACAATGGAACGCGAAGCAACTTTTCAGAAAAGATGACTTCCACTCGATTAGAGGATAGCCAATCCATTCCGACTATGATGTCGAAACTACCCAACTCCATCGGTATCAAATCGATGGTGAATGTGTATGCCCTTAAGTGTCGATGGGCAGTTCCTACCTAAACTGTACTAACTGTATCTATTTCCCCATGCTACTTCTATGATGTAAGGGGAAATTAACTGTTCTTCTATAGAATCTAGTTGGCATGCAAAATCGGTAGAGATAAAACTTGATCCGCACCAGTATCAAATAGAACAGATGCATAAAAGTCATGTAAAAGAAACGTACCAGTGACCACATTCGGGTCTGGCGCGCTGCGGGTGCTCCAATAGCAAAGGCTCATCCACGAGGAGCTTGAACTGACTGGGTTGTCCTTCTTTGGGCAGTTCTTCGCCAAAGTGGTGCTTGTTCGCCATAGTTATAGCATCCACCTTGTTCTGATAGCTTAGCTGGTGGAGGGAGAGCCAAAGCAGCATTGTTGACTGCTTGGTTAGGTGTTATTCGGCAGTGTTGGACCCAATGGCCCTTTCTTCCACATCCCGTGCATTGCTTGCAGGGAGTGTTAGCAATATATGATGATACTGACACTGGCACACAGAGGAAAAGTGCCAGTGTAGGGTTTGCGGTTAGGGTTTTGTGGTGTGCCGCTACTTGTTTAAGAGGTGTGGCCACTGTGTAGTTCTTGATGGTCTTCTGTTTCTTCTTCTGATGGTGGGTAGGGTTTCTTTGACGATTCGGCTTTGTTCTTGCGGAGTCAGCCTCTTTCTTCTCTAGAACTCCAGAGGCTACCATTAGATCAGTGAGTTTCCCGGACAATCTCACTGCAGACTCGATAGTGGTAGGGTTGGCTGCAACACCCATGCCCTGAATGCAGACGGGAAGTCTGCCTACATATCTGTCTCTCTTTCTCTCTAAAGTTGGCACCATGTCTGGCACCAAAAGCAACTTACTCGTGGTAAGAGTAGTGTACACCCATGTGATCAGCCCTTTCATCACATGGTTGGACAGTTCCACCTCTCCAGTTTCTGCAACTCGTTCTTGGGGCAGAACTCCTGTTCTCAGCAATGTCTTTGAAATCTTCCCATGGCATGGCCATAGCTTCTTCTCTTCCTCTAGCATTGATTTGACCATTCCACCAAGTCAAAGCCCGCTTGTTGAATGTTCCAGCTGAAATAGCGGACTTGTGTGGTGCTGGACAGCTACAGAGATCAAAGGTAGCTTCAATCTTTTCAATCCATTGGATTAATCCAACGGCTCCTTCAGACCCACTAAAGCTGGGTGGCTTACATCCACAAATGAATTTGTAGGAGTAGTGTGATGAACCACCAGTATTTCCACTGGCTTCCCCTGATGAGTGCCCGTGTTGTTGATTTCATTGCGGAGGCGGAGGAACATCTCCGGTATCGCCTCCTTCATTTGGTTAGTCATCTGATTACTCAGAAAAGTCATCATGGCGATAGTGGCAGGATCCATCATCGGTGTTGTGCTCGGGCCTGGTGG